>WHYT01017675.1:368763-456376 GCA_009806455.1 Tetrax tetrax
TTTTCTCCCTTTTTTTTTTTTTTTTTTTCAGGGAGGGAGGAAGTTAGGACTTCTCACTCTGACACCCAGAATGGAATTTGGTTCTGATAAATCATTCAGATGATCTGAATCTAATAGAATATTTTCTTTTCGCTTTCATTTGAATGTGCTTCCAGTTATTGTGAAAGCAAACTTTCTTCTTGCTGTAGTGTGCATGTTTGACAAAAACAAATTGCAAATGATAAAATATTAAGCAAAAGATGGCTTAAACAAAGTAATGATTGATACAAAAACTAGTTTTAATTTATGATTTTTTCAGTTAAATGTTGGAGAAAAACTGTGATCTTTTTTTTATAAATGTATTGAAATCTGTTTAATTGGCATTGTCAGATGTTTATTTGATTGTAACTCTACTAGTGTCTGACTGGGAAAGTTATATGGTTTCATGGGAACAGAGAAAACTCTACCACAAACTTCTGATAAAAGTCTTTTATAAATGGCTATGATAAACAAGTGACAGAATCGCTCAGCTTGCTCAGTCAATAATGTAACCTGAAATGCCAAAGGTTTTGCAACAAAAATAAAGCGACTTCGTGCAATAAGAATTGATCCAACCAAGGGAAGCAGGAATCAATGTCTCTGCCTCGCAATGGAATCTGATAGATTTTAAAATACATATCTCATATTACTGCAATTTTAAAATAGCTGTAATAATCTAATTTTTAAACATATCTAGAAATAAATTACTCCCAGAACTGTACTGGTATGTTATTTTAAATTTACAGTGAAAGTTAATCATTGTAAATCAGTGAAAAAACTAAACGTTAATAAAATAATAGGAACTATTTTAAGATAGAGGGAGGTAGATTTAGATTGGATGTTAGGAAAAAAAAATTTTACAATGAGAGTTGTAGAACACTGGAACAGGTTGCCCAGAGAGGTGGTTGATGCCCCATCCCTGGAAACGTTCAAGGCCAGGTTGGATGAGGCTCTGAGCAACCTGATCGACTTAGGGATGTCCCTGCTTCTTGCAGGGGGGTTGGACTAGATGGCCTTTGAAGGTCCCTTCCAATCCTAACTATTCTATGATTCTATGGTCACAAGTTGCAGCAGAGTTTCATTGCTGCCTAGAGCTCAGTAACATGACGAAAGGGAACACATGAAGCAGTTTGGGCAAAAGGAGAAGCACTCCCTCTACCTAGCTCTCAAAATTAAATAAAGTTTCATTAAGTTTATTTGCTTCCAGTTTCTTTGCATATTCTCACTTCTATCACTATGTAGAGGTGGGATACTGAAGCACTGCTCAAAAAGACCAGTTTTGCAAGAATATGACTTTAAAAGGGTGTCTCATCAGTCCATGACTATGTTTTCATTCATGAGATTTTTGATCCTGGTTGTACATCACCACGGGATTTGACTGTTTCAGCTATGGTTTGGGTTAAGTTGTGGGATGAACTTCCACACCTGGTCACTCAGTGACAGCTTTCCCTGTGGACTTCAGAAAGCCTACATGTTATACTATTTTAAAATACAGTGAATGATGCCCCTTTCTGACTTTTGCTAGCAGCAAATGGACTGTGAGCACTCAGCATGGTGCACTTGCCAGTATAAATCAAAGGTAAATACACTTGAGCTTGAGAAATTACACCTATATAAAAACTAAACAGGACTTAGATCAGAATGAATAAATAAGCACATCAGGAGGTAATTGTATGTATTTGTGCTGTGCCTTACACATTCACACATTGAAAAAGCATGTTGGCTACAAAAATAAAAGATCTGCCTTTCCTCGCACACAGAGAGCTCCACATTGCACTTCAGACCTCAGAAATTAATAACTGATTTCCAACAGTTCCTCAAAGATTAACATTACCAACATTATGGTTTAGGGGTGGAACACATATGGGGCCTGTTTTGATATATTTTTGGCAGTGGACCACTTCAGTCAACACAATCATGTCCTGTCCAGCCATGTCAAAAACACATACGATAGGTTCCTACATAGCTGATGCATTCGTAAACCAGGAATCTTTAAAAAAGCCATCTGCAAAAAACAACTGCTTAATAAATTATACTTGCAATTAAAAAAAAAAAGAGAGAAAAGGTGAAGAACCTTGATAAAATGTTTTATTTTAATTTGTTACGTTGCCATTGATTAGCACTTTCCAAATGCACAGCAAAGCATTTGACAGATCTCTACATGCCAAGGATGCCCCAAGAACATTTTCTCTGTGACAAACTGTCAAAGACTCAGAGACACTCTACTTGTCTAGCCTGGGCTCACCTTCACAATGAAGTTCTGTTTCATTCTGCAAGGATTAAGAAAATATGATCTGGATGCTTGCTAGATGGCCAGTACCATTCAGAAAAATAAGTTATTTTAAAATTCTGTAAGTGTAGCGGAAAAGAAAGGACATCAAATTTTTATTAAAACAGATAACAGGATTACTATCAGTACAGCAGTTTCCCGTTGCCTGCTGAGCACAGTAATGAGGATTCAGGACTCTATAAATGATACACTGTCAGAAAAAGCCTCTGGATGCACAGCAAGAGTGACATAGCAGCTTCATTTTCCTGCAGAACTTAATCTTATGAAGAATTTATTTAAGAAACACCAGGCAATTAAAAACATGCATGTATGTGTGTGGGCATAGTTTTTGAGAAGCCTCACTTCTCAGAGCTGAATATATACTCTTTCAAGTGTCCCTAGAATTAAAAGAAAATGCCTTTAAAATCATAAGGTAGAACTGTATATTATCTATCCTCCAAAGAGAGATTTGTGCTCAAAATAATAAAGTCTGTAAGTTCTGAGGTTAACTATATGTGCAGAATATAACCACCAGTAATAGTCACAGCTTGTCTCATTTAGCATGCTCAGTTTCTGCTGGTAGAGGGAATAGTGACCAGGATTATCATAAGCTGGTTACACAGTTGTAAAGAACTGCTATAGGGTTTGCATTGTAGTGCAGACAGGGTGAGAGCTGGCAGAAGGCATTTGTCCATCAAAAATCATCCTAGACTTGATTCTCTTGTCCCTCTGTGTATTTTCACTGACCTTCATAGAATTCCCTCTCAGTCACTGTCACTTAAGAGGAGAATGAGACTCACTGTTTTGTGATGTTCGTGTGAGGTTTGGCAACACTTCATGCACAGCTATATTCTGGCATTGAGTCCAGAGGCCGTACTCATACTGTCCAGAGCTTTTCAATACCTGACAGGTTGTTTCCTTCAAAACAAGTCTGGAACAGCTATTCAGACTTCTTCCTTTTCCACCTAAAAATGGAGAAAGTGGAATTTAAATACGGAAACAATTCTAATTTTCTTTGATATCTTTCCCAATTATTAACTAGCAGTGTTGTGTTTCAAGAATAATTCTCTATATTGTATTTACACCATGCACTTCTCATGCTATGCCGTTTTCACCCTTCATCCTTCTGGTAATCATTAGGCAGGAAAAAAAACAGGGTAAGTGCTGCCCTTCTTGTCAACCTTTTCTGATTAGAGATAAGACCATGTGTTTGCGAAGATTTAGAACATCAAGTTTATTGACATTGTGGACAGGAGAGGAAAGGTGGTTTTACTGCCAGACCAAGCTTATTGAAACTTATCCCTTAAGACAGCTGGTAGTTCAAGGCCCTCATAAACAGTACACATACTTTTTTTGGTGCAGCCTGGCATGGATCCAGTGTAGGAGCCCCATTACTATACTATGATATCAAGAATATAGGAGATGTTATACAAGTGACAGGAGAAAAGCAGGGATACCCAGTCTGGGCTTAGTCTAGCTGCACCAAAAAGAGCTGAGCGGAAGTGATCAGTCCAGCCAAGGACACATTTTACTAAATCCTTAACCTTCATACAGAGGGAATAGTGGAGCTAAAGTCTAAATAATGGGTGTTTGTCCTAAGCAGCAGAAAAGTTACCTTTCTCCATATTAAATATAGCCCCGATCCATACTTTTTTGCCTTTTATATCTTCTTCCTAAGGATAAGTTTACCATTTTTATATTTCCACCTGCTGTTACTTGCATTTTCCTATTCTTTTTCATAGGGCTGCTTACAAACACTCATGTGAGTTACATGTGTCCAGAAGAAGAAACACTACCCCTGTTGGCAGTCATGTTCCCAGAAAGACTTCTTTTTTTCATTCCATTCATTCCCTCATGGCTTTTCCTCCTTAGTTAAGTCTAGTTCTCAGTTCTTCTCCCCATTTTTCCCTGAAAGACTTACGTATAAACACACAAACTCCAACAAAAATGCACCTTTTCCATTTCCAGGATTGTCTAGTTTGGCTTTGTGGAGGAGTGCAACAGACCACAAGCAAAGTAAATCTGCTTTTAAGGTTTTATTTAAAATTCAGAGCACTCAGGGACTGTGACAGAGCCATGCATTCAGAATGAGACAAAGCAGTAAGCATGAAGAATGTAAAATATATTAGTCCTCATTTAAAACCAGGGAAGTCACTATTCCTCTTTCGTATACTTGGTTGGTAATTTTGTGTGCATTGGTTTCAAAAAGTAACGTTTTGTATGAGTAGATTTTGCCAATAAAATGTCACACTCAGATGAGGACAGTAAAATAGCTACTGTTTTAACATAAAATAGCAATAGATTCAATATTATGTAATTACAGAGAGTGAGAGAAATAGAGTGTAATGAATGTTAATATGCTTTGTGCAATAATACTAAGAGATATTAAGCCTTTTATTTATTTTATTGTGCTGCAATTGTTCTTGTGCAGGGCAACACTTTCAAGGCCCTAAATAGTAGGAATGTATAGAATGGTAGGGACACAGAAGGATTGGCTGCTGTCACAAAATCTAACAGGTTCTCATGTAAGTTATTATGCACTTAGAATAAACAGCAAATATTCAAATAGTTTTCCATTTGCAGCTGGTTGATTTGCTAGTCTTAACATTAAGTTGTATGGATAAAATAGGAGCATTGGTGGCTGCTGTCATCTATAAACTTTATTTCCTTAAAGAAATTACAAAGTCATGGAAAATTTTTAAAATCCAGTAAAAGGAGCAGTGCTTATGTTTCATCACTCACATACAGAATGTGAGAATGGTGTTCCTCCTGTCCATATCATATTGTCCAAGGGACATAATAACAGAGTTTTTGGATGAAGCTATGTCTGACCTTGATATCTCCCTGGACTCAATGAAAAAAATCCCGTAACCTACCTCTGATAATGAGTACATCTTTTTATAGTCAATGGTACAGAAGTACAGTGCTCCATGTTGGTACCTGAGGAGAACCTTACTAAACACTTCAGTCTGCATAAGTAAACCAGAATGTGTGCTCTTTAGATCTGTTGAGGGACCTGTCCCAAAAGGAGTCTGCATTTTGCATGGACATTAAGTTTTTGGGTTTGGGGGTTTGGGGTTTTTTTTAAGAATAGGCCTTTGTTGTTTTGAGCTTTGTCAATGATACCTCTTTCACTCCTTTTCCGTAGCATAGTGGGAACTGGGAATACAATACCATTACCTCCATTCCAGTGGTGCTTTAGGCTTGTAACCCCAGTTCAGTAACCGACCCAAGCAAGTTTGTAGATTCATTCAAGGCATAACATTAAACTGCATCTGTGCCTAAGTGCACTACTTTTGGGTCAAAGCTTACATAGTGCTTTGGGGTCCTTCATGTAGAGAGGCAACAAATACCATGATAATAAACCTTGTTTTGCAGCTGTCCTGCAGGGATAGTTAATATTAAAGCAGCCATCATAGAAAAATGAGCAGCATTATATCTATAGTGGATGTTTTGGGAGGAAGTGAAATCTCAATATATTTACTTAAAAAAAAAAAAAAAAGCGCCAGTTTTTGATAAGCAGATTAATTTGCAGACTCACACAAGCAAAGGCTTTAGAAAAAGTGAAACCAGTTTGAAATTAAGGCTGAAACTGAAAGACTACAAAGTAAGTGGTAGCAATTTGCATGGGTGATTTCCTCTCTCAGGCCATAGAAGCAGTGAATTGAAATTAATTCACTGGAAAGCATTAGAAATTTCACATAAAGCATAGAAAATGGTATTTCCAAAGATTCTGACACACAACTAGTCCTTCAAAAAGTCAAGATCCATCAGTTTAGCTCTTTAGTTTTTCAGCAGTTTCCGTTTGATCTTAGGCCACTGACTTTGGACAACAGCTTCAATCACAGCTCACAGGCAAGTGACTTGATGCCAAGAACAACTTTGTTTGGCAGCAGGAGCAGACACATACGCTTTAGTTCTCTTGCAGTACCACATATGTCTTCTAAAAACTGTGGTTACAGACCATAATAAAGATATAACTGTTACAGCATATTAGTGAGGAAATATACAGTCCCTTACTTCAGGTCTGGAAAAAGATCTTAACTGGAGCGTTAGGTTTTTTTATACAGATGCCTTTTTTAGGCAGCATATTTCACACAGCTTTTGACAGACTTTATTTAAAATGTTTGGATATCAATATATTTTGAGCTGGATGACTGTTTTTACATAACATCTCTTTTTTTTTTTTTTTCTTTTTCAAATTCTGGGCAAAAGAAACAAGGGAGAGCAAAGAAGATGGAGTCCCAGCTGTCCTAAGGCAGTCCATTGCCCGATGTTTAGGTGACTTATGAAGGACACAGGACAACCCTCCAGATATGAACTGCTTTAGAGCACTCATATAACTTTTCAATAATATCTTAGGAAAATTTTACTTTGCTTCCCTTGCATGCTCAAGGGAAGCATACTTACACATACTCAAATACTCTCCCAAAATTATTGTTTTCTGGCCAGTCTAATGTCTTCTCCCAGCTTCTGCAAAAGCATTGGTACCTGTTACCCCATTGTAGGTATCATAATTTAATAGTATTTTAATTTAGGAAAGAAAATAATTAATAAAAAGAATTAATTGAACTTTATATCATTTGTTGAGTACAAAAACTGACCTGAAAAGATGATCTGTGTACCTGGTTAGCTGTCTAACACCTTAAGATAGAATCACAATCATTAATCTGTAGAACAGTTACTTCATTAACACCTTAAAACTATTTCTTAGTTATCTTATTTTATTTTATTTGTATTTTTCAACTGTAATTTTGTAGTGAATTTACAATTCATTTGTTGGAACTGGGTGCTTACTATTGCCATTATTTAGACAAGGACAGAAAACAATATATCTTACAATTTTCATAGACTATTGATTTACCAGTTGTCTTATCAAATAAAAATTTAGCTGAGGAGTTTTACGAAATCCATTCTGCTTTACCCTACAAACTGCTTTGAAGAGTAAAAACTTAGATTTTATGGCAAAAAAAAATCTGAGCAAGGTGTCTAAACAGGTACCATCTGATCTCCCTGACAGGGCTCTCATTTTTATTATGAAATCAGTCCGTGAACTGAAAATGTGAAGATTTAATCTTTGAGTAAAAATATTCACACAAATTCTACATGAGAAGAAAATGCAAAAAGTAAATATCTTCTAATAGCCTCACCCAAAGCATCTGAAGAACATCTATATCTCAGTGACTCAAACATACATTTCACAGCATCTCTGTCACAGCAATAGCTTTCTCTAAATAATGTTAGTTGCTAGACTAGGAGAAGAGCAATTTCATTTCACTGATAATGAAGCAATCTTCAGCAAGATGTCAAAACATCCTAAGTGGTTAATGACATTTCTTGTGATCCATCTGTTGGCCATTCTTCCCCTGGGGACAAAAAGGGAATCCTTTTTATTAAATGTAAATCAGTATTTAGATAAACACTAACCAGATGAAGAGGAAAACACTCTGACAGCCTTCAGGCTTGGGGAATGTAAGTGTGCTCAACCACAGTGTAAAAACAATTTATTTTTTTTTCCACACAGACAACCTTTGTGAGCATATAGCAGTGCTACTACCTTGACCTCCAACTAAGGAGAAACCAGAGTCTGGTTTCTCTAAATAGTTAAATATGTATCTATACACGCACACAGGTGCATACATATATATATTTTTACAATGTTGATGGTCACACATATCATGTATCTGCTATTTTATCGTTGTTTTAATCCCTTGAACACCAATGTCAAAGAAAAATGTATTGTGGCCTTGAAAGAAAAGCAGGAGGGATGTGACAGCATGAACGGATACTTTAAGAAGAGAAAACAACAACTCCTCTCCCTGGAGGCTGCTGTGGAAGGGCTGGCATATGCCAGTACTAGCTCAAAGAGGGCCAACGGACCTGGAGGTGCCAGATGCTTCTATGGTATACAATGATTGTTTGGTGTCTAAGCTTGCAAAGAGCTGATTTACTCTGCCTGGCTCCACTCCACCCACAACAGCAGCTTTGACAGTCCTGTGGTCACCTTGTTCCTTGTTTTCCTCCCTGTTTGTCTCCTCATTGCTAGACCTTTCTTCTCCCAGACAAGGTTTAGTAAGAAAAGTATATTAAAAATAACATTATTGTAACACAAAAATACTCATAATAATCTAATAACTGAAGTATATCTTACTCTTTTAAATGTGGGTTAGTGTCTAAATCATCAAGCTTTTTCTGTGGACGTTTCAATGCCATTTTCTACTAAATTTTGGAGATTAAAAGCAGTAATAATTGTATATCTAAACTCCTACCTTGGTTTAAATCACTTAAATTCACAGACATTAAAAGAGGACCCACTGTCACAGAATACTATGCTGTACTTATGCCATGTTTAAAAAACAAGTTACTTGAGAGGTCAATAAAATTTGTCATAAGACTATTACTTCAGACTAGTGAAAATCACACCAAAATACTTGATGTACTTGGGCTACCCACACAAACTTGCCACTCTCAAGACCTGCTCTCACTGTCATCTCTCCTAGTAGGATGAGGAGAAATTTCAATAGACTGGTCTTAGCCATGACCATCTCTCAGCACATCTCAGACCCTTCCCTTACCATAGCACTGCACATATCCAGATTAATCTGTTGCATATACACTGTTCATATTGCACATAAATCACGAAATCAATAACAAGAGAAAAAATCCTTCCCTGAATATATTGAATCTAGTGAGGATAGACAGAAAGGCAGTACAGAACTGCAGAGCAGGTCCAATGCTTCTTGTTATGTGCATCGTCGTACCTGCAATTAAGCATGTCAGTAAGAAAATCTATCACCTCCAGGAAATGCCAGCACAGAGTAAGGGCTGTAGCGTGTCACCTTCTCTCCATGACAGAAACATCTCAAATACTCCATCTCATAAAATAGGTTTGGATTCTGCTGACTATAATGAGTATAGAGCTTTCCTTCCGTAAATAAATTAATGCTTATTTGTTTTAGAAAGCTGTATTTCCTAGACTAGTAACAATAGCATTTTTTGCTTAATCTGGTCTGGAGGGAAGCCAGTATCAAATGTCTCAAGATTTTCTCATAGACTTCCTTAAATGACCTTTATGCTCTCAAACACATTTTCATCAGCACCTGAATGAGCACCATCTTGTGGTCTTTAAATAAATCCCATCAAATGTAGAGTGTTTCCTTGTAAGAATACAATATTGGCTGAAAACAAGCTGTCCAAACCACCATGGTCTAATAGGCTTCCTTACCTTTGTGGGATCTTATCCTTAGCAATAGTTCTGACAATACCGTAGTTCCCTTCTAATTGGAGGCAGGTAAGCTTTTCTACAACACTTTTCTTCCAAAGTAAAAATCTGGAATTGGGTACTCTAAAGCACTATGATCAAGTAAACCTGAGGATTTGCACAAAAACATCAAATCCTTCTCCAGTTTGTTTTCAATTTGCAGACCACAGGTTTGTAGCTGAAAAATTAATCTCTTTATTTGTGTGTGTTTCACAGGCCCCTTTCGGTAATGTGAGTAAATGGCTTATGATTGGTTTCAGCTATCAGTAAAAGACCATTCATTAAAAGGGAGACAAGAAAAAAATAAATTAAGTTCTTATATCAGTGAACTAGTGACAAAATATCCTCCTTTCTGTGAATTTGTTGGTATTAATTTTTTGTTAGCATGGATGCTAGATACTTCTGCCTAGTCCTGAAAAATAAGCAAGAGTTCATATACTAGGAGAAACTCAGTATGTTGGCCCTTCTCATATCATTTCTAGTTACACAAGCAGGGTTGCTTGTAAAAGCAGAATCTTCCCCTCTCATGGATGGAATATTAAGCAGAGGAATGAAAACCAGGAAATATTTCCAGTCCTCAGCCTTTCACTCTCCCATTCTTGTTTTGTTTCATCCTTCTCCCCTGTAAAATGCATCTGTTGTGTCTTTTAAACATGACAGTAAGGTATTCTGGTGAGAAATGCCTTCACTGCTGATAACCTGAGCTAAAACCATGCTAAGGACAATAATGTTGAGATGGTGGGGAGGGCAGTTCTCACCATATTGCCTATGTGAGGAGCAAGATCAGATTTCTGTGGACAGCCATATCAGAAGAACAGGGTAAATCTTGAGAGATTTGTGTTCAAACTGCCAGATTCCTCTGCACTTGTAATTTTGTTGGAGATTTTCCCAGCTTCAGTACAGTGATACAGGTATTTCCAGAGCTACATGGGAAGTGCCTAGGCACGACTCTGCAGAACAGCAACTACAAATTCAGAGCTTATTATGCAAAGCCTGGATGCTGTTCAGCTATTACTTGAAAGTGCAGTCTATCACCTGTCATTTGGGTTAGGTGGGTTATAAAGCACTAATAAACTATTAAGCTGCACCTGTGAAGCTCTTTGTAAAAGTACCCGTCATAAAGAGGATAAGAGGGAAAAATCAATCATTTTAAATCCTTAGCACATTTTGGTAACGTTTGCCTTGATTTCTCAGTCATTAGCTAGAAAGATCCTGTATTACTGCTCCTTTTTCTACCTGCAACACATTTGTTTTTGTACACCCTTCCCTTTCCAGCTCCTCTACATCACAGGTGTAGCTCAGCACAAGCCTCTCCCTGCTCCATGAACGTGGTCGGCCCAGGCAGTGATTAGCTGGTTGATGTAGCCGACATTTTGCAGAAAGGTTGCAGAGCTTCACCACGCCATTTTCAGCAAGGTCTAAACCCTGCAGCAGCAGCCTGGCACCCCAGAATACTCCTGTCCCAGAACACCTAATGATCTGGGGCTTCCAGCAGCTTTGGATGATGTGAGTGTGGTAGGGCTCTATAAACAGGGAAGAAAACTTTGCTGTGGCTTAATTAGAACTGCAAAATCTACATGCAACTACAAGGGAAAGGTCTGCATCTACCGCAGCTGGAGAAAAAAAAAACTGTTGCTTCAATTAAAACTATACGTTTATTTGTCATCTTGTTTGTCAGAGGTACTGATGGATGCCACGTGGTCATACCTAAAGATACCTAGGTAAGTTCTTCTGGTAATTATAGATGATTTCAAAAGAGCCTTAGTTGCTGATAGAGCAATATACCATCTTTTCCTTAGAGCTGTAAACCATGTCCCATAGGAAAATAAATTCTAATGCCCATTTTCTCATAATAAATGTATTGGAAATACAGTATTTAATATAACCACAATCTACAGGTTTACTATGTGTTTTATACTTAAAATGGTGACATATTATTTATGCACATGAACTAGCCTTTGGAAGAACACATCCATTAAACTCTATACAGATTTTCTGTGTGAAGAGGTAAGTCTTCAATAACATTTTGAGGAATCAGTGTTATGTTAGTTACACATACATACAGCCTGATCTCTTTCCTGTTCAGAGATAGAATTTCCAAAGGAAAGCCTATAGTTCAAAGGCTTATGGGATTTTTTTGTTACATATGTTTTTTCTGATTTGGTGTATTGGAAGATGTTTTCAAGCACTATTTCACCATGATAGGTCAGTTTGTTGATACATTACTGTACTTAAAGGATACGGTTTGTTGATACATTACTGTACTTAAAAGACTTTTGTTCTAAGGAAAGCACTTAAAGGTTCTACACAGGTATGAAGGTTAAAAAGGATTTTTTTTTAAACAAAAACTTTGGAAAGAATATAAATAAAGAGAAGCAACTACATTTATAAAAAAAAAGTTTCTGTCATAAAGAAAGAACCTATCTTGTAAGTGGGAGCTATAAAAGTGGAAAAACTGCAAGAGCCGATCGGAAAACAGTGAGATCAAACACACCAGCACAATTTTCATCATAATGCTAATGGTAGGAATTTTCTATGTTCTTCCTGCTAGTGGTGATGAAATTTGGTAATTCTTCCTGTTCTGAGTAAAAGTGCTGTTGAGCATAAACAGAGATGTGTTGAATCACATGTAGATTTCTTTAATTCAATCAGCTCTGTACTCAAGAGAGTTAGTAGCAAATCTGTAAATCTTTCTGGCAGTTCTCTGCATTAGGGGATGACTGAAAGCCTAGCTCCTAGTCAAATCAATGATAACTTTCTCATTTACTCCAAAAGACCTACAAGCAAAAGCAGTGCTGGTAGCTTGGAAAAAAATGGGCCAAATATGTACATACTTCAAGGCCTAAACCAGATTTTTCTATTTGTTTTTAAATTAGTCATATTTTGCAGTAAGTAAAGAAAGAATAGATGAGTTCTTCAAAGCAAAACAAACAACACTTAAATGATACCCTGGACCTCTCCAGTGGTACAGAAACAATGTAAGTGCTACAAGATAATAAAAACAATGGAGAAGACTTCAATGCAGTCATCCACCTATTGTTCATTATAGCTTTAGGCACTTACTTCTTTGCACCATATAACTTTTGGCCAAGGAAAGGGGCAGGAGAGGGAGAGGGGACATCACCCTCTAGCTAAGTGTAAATAAAAGGTTTCTGTGTAAACTAATCTAGATCCTGGTATGTTAAGTTCTGTCCCACCTGGCAATGGGGTCCTATAAATGTTGACAACAAATAGTGTTGAACACGAACTTTAATTAATACTACTTTCAGTGGCAAAGCCAATAATTCACACAAAATACAGTGTGGTCACATTGCAGACCAGACTGGAAAACTGGTCTAGGTGACTTTTTGCAAAGTTAATTTAAACTTAGGTCAGCTCTCCAATCCAGGTCACCAACTAACCCACACATACCAGCACAGGGATGTGTAACTGTCTGAGGACAACTGACAGCTGCCAGAAGAAATGTTTACCAAATGACATCACAAGGCTTCTTATTTAATATGTGCCTGCCAATGAAATTCCAGAGAAGAAGAGAGGAAGAATAAAAAGATGAGGTGGGTAACTGAAGACATTACAAATTTTCTTGTCTTTGGGTCACAGTGATCCTTATGACTTGTATGAAATCTTTTATGGCACTTCATCCCCAGCAACTGCAATAGCCAAACTGCCACCTTCGCCTTAAGTTGAACACAGCGTCAACGGAGGGTGATTTGTAAATGGATTTAGTAGGCAGTTCACAGTTACAGATAGAACTGAAAAAGGAATAAAAACCTAAGTTATTCAATAAAGGTCAGAAAGGATCTTTTCAATAATCCCAGCAACAGAAAAGCATAGCAACAAAAAGTGGGCCAGCTAGAAATTGTACTCCTTCAGCTTGACACAACTGACCTAAAAGTGACGTATTTGCTAAGCTAAGGGATAAGACACTGACCTCTTTAATCAGAGTTATGGATCCCGTTGCTTCTGGCATACATTCACCAGTCGTTTTCTGAAAGTAGAGTTCAAAAGCAACATTCCTTCAACAGACACGCAGAAATTACTATCAGTACAATGAAAACTATAATTTTCTTCAAAAGAAAATGGTACTGCTCCTCTTGCTGCCTCCCAGCATGTGGTATGTTGCAGCACTGCTGGTTAAAGGGTATTTATGAAGAGAGAAAGAAAAAGCAGAGAACTAAAAACCACTTTATGACAAAAGTAAATGTTGACAGTGAATCCTGTACAATCATGATGATCTCAGGTTGGGGGAACCTGAGCTAATCTCCCTGCCCTGAGGCAGGTGCACATATGCCAAGACTCAGAAGCAGGGTTGACTTGGGATTACTGGAAGCACTATGGTCAAACATCTTGAGAAGACAGGTTTTTTTTCTAGCCTAAATGCTACTTTTGCAATGCTTTTCATACTGCAGTGGGAGTAGAGAGGATCAGCTCTACAAAACACACTGAAATCCCTGAAACCTAAGCAAATTTTAGCCTAGTCAGTTTTTCTAGTATTAGCCAGTGACTAGAATCTATGAAAATGCAAGAACTGACTTGTTTAGTAAGAAAAATGCAAGGGTTTTTTATATGTCAATAGCAGGAAATACAGGATATTTTGAAAAATGAAGTTTATATTTGCAGAATGAAAGAGGAAGAAAAAGTCTACCAGAAGTTTTTTATCCAGCACTACTCTGGAATTACTCATCACTACACAATTCTTTTTTCTCTGTTTTCAAAAGTACTCTTTGACCCATTGTAGGCTACTCCTCCCTCCCACCCCTCATGCAAAAAAAAAAAAACAAACCAAAAAAAACCCCAGCCTAGTGATAGAAACCTAAAAGTCGTCTGTTACTAAAAGAAAACAAGATAGGATACTTCTGAGACACAAACAGAAACAAGTTTGTTTCTTTTTTTTTTCTAGTTTCTGTCAAAGGCAAGGGTTACAAAATAGAATTTTAAGTTACTAAACTCACTTATTACTTCTGTTAAACAATTCAAAATGACCAAGAGTAAGAGTGTGTGTAGTATGAGTTTGGAAGTGTCATTTATCACACTTCAGTTTGGGTCAAGGTTGCCTTCCATAAGGTCTAAGACATAAACTGGATCTCTCATAACTAGGGGGTAATAAAACACTGAGAAACAAGTTGTGAGATTATGCAAGTGTTACAAAATTTTTTAGCAAGGGTTTGGTTCCAAGAATATTTCTAAAAGGAGAAGGGAGAAGGGAGGCAGACAGTCCTACAATGATCCACACCTTGATTTCATGGTTCATTCACTTCTGTATCAATAGTGTCCACACAAAAGATGCACTATTATTTCACATAATGGAAGGGGCAGCTAAATGATTGGCTTCATTGCACACTGTAGCTACATTGACATTTGTAAAAATGTCCAAATCCAAAGGGATAAATAATTCACAGCTTTGCTGAAAGATAGCACTAAAGGGTTTGGTAGGTTGATAAAGAAGAATGCAGC
This sequence comes from Tetrax tetrax, assembly GCA_009806455.1. Taxonomy (NCBI): domain Eukaryota; kingdom Metazoa; phylum Chordata; class Aves; order Otidiformes; family Otididae; genus Tetrax; species Tetrax tetrax. Next base: position 383,766 of record WHYT01017675.1, read on the forward strand.
TGTAAAAGTCTGGCATGTCCAACCTGTAGGGAATTTGTACAAGCCTACTATGTCCTCACTTTTCAAGAGAACTGTTAAAATAAAAGCCCCTAAATGTTCTTGTTCAACTGCAAGTGATTCTTATGATGAAACATAGGAAGATTTTAAAAATTAACAAAAAAAGTAGTAAAATCAATCTCTAAAGGAACCTTCAGGAAGACATTGAGAGAAGGGGATGACTTGTATTTTTCTAATTATTTCTTTAAACACATTCTTAATGGGAAAGGGAATTATAACTTAGAGTTCCTGTCTTTGTGGTTTGACAAACCGACAATTTGTCCATTGTAAAAGTAATGATATGTTTCATTTATTTTCACTTGTTCCTTTAACAGAATATTTTACTCTTAAAATTGCAAGGACAGCTGAAAAGCTTCTTTGAGATGGCAGCAATCTGTGCATTACAGAAACATCTGTGATGCCGAATTCTGTTAACAATGAATGTAATGGCTTCATTTGTTTCTCATGGTATCCTCTGCATTCCAAACACTTGAGGATACTCATTCAAAGAGACATTTATTTGATTTTAACACATTCCCTCAAGTTGGAGATGGGATGTATTTCAAAACCAGTCTTTAACAGATAGATGGACAATGGTTGAAGAACAAAAAAGTGATCAATTCTATCAAAAACTATTAAGTACTTCACTGCCTGAAATTACAGTAGGACTAGGCAATAACCCACTGAAAAGACCTGGATTAAGGATTGTCAAGGCCAGTCCTACATATTGCAGACATTTATGAGCACTCCCTTTGCTAATGGGTCCTTCTTCACACCCTTAAGAACATTTCTAGACTTGCTGTTCCTTTTTGTAGATTTTCATGTCCCAAAAGCTTGTTTTCATCTGTGGCAGATACTGTGAGCCAAATAAGAAATCTCATGGTGTTGGTTATTTTAAAAATGTGTCCAATTCGTTTATTTTCCTTTTTTTTTTTTCCATTTTTTTGTGGCACAGAGAGGTCCTAAAGGGTTGCAGACATGCCCTTTTTTCTTGGGCGAACACTGAGTTGTCTCTGCATTCCATCAATATTGGCCTTTCAAAGGTTCTTCTAATCCACCATCCTAATTTCACCCTGGGGTTCCCCAAAGCTCCACCTTCTTATCTCTCACAGCCAGCACATTATTTGGGAGGTCATCTGCTGTCTCTGGGCTGCAGAGTCACAAATCTACCCCTTTTATTCCAAGCCTAAGTGTCTTCCAAGCTAAACTCTCAGCATGCCTCTTTGACCTCCTGTGGATAACTGTCAAATTAAGCTCAAAATGGTTACATCTTCTTCCTGAGGCATTTCTGCTACTTTCTTACTGAATTACTGTGGACAATGGTATCATATGTATCCACATCACAAAGATGTCATATTTAACTTGGATTTCTCCCTGTTTTCAAATGTCAAGAATATGCCTAAGGTTTTTCAGACTCAGCACCTCCAAATATACCCTTCCACACATTCACACAGCTAAAATTTTTGCCCAGTTGATCATCTAATGTCTTCACTGTTGCAACTTTCTTTTGTTTGGAATTGAAAAAAAGGAACCTCATTGTGTTGGTGTGTTCAAAATACTGCTGCTTGCAGAGATAATTTCCCTGGCTCACTGGGTGAAACAAGCAACGTTTCACCTTGTGGCATAGCATCTGCTTCCTCTACCGCTTACCAAAAAGGGACCTTTTGTATCTGCTCACAGCTTTTCCTTGCCCTATTTAACCATTATCTCTCATTCAGCTTCAAGAAGGTTGAATCCCACCTCCAGATTATGATTACTTCCTTCATAATTCATCTGGTGAATTTTCAAACAAGAAGCTTCAGACTTATACATGTAATCCTCTTTATACTCGGGAGAAGTTCCTAGTAAAACTCACAGCACTACCTTATAATCTTTTAAGCAGTGCCTATGAGTGCCCTTTCTCTATCAGGACCAAGATAACATTGGATGCTTTTTGATGCATCCAATCCCTTAGCTGCTATTTTTAACTGTGTCACTTCCTAGTTGCTTTTTGCTCCCAGTCTCCTGTGTAGACCAGATGGCAAGCTGGCCGCAGACCAAATTTGTGCTTTGCATCTTTATGGAGGGCTCAACAGAGGGAAATCTCAGCTCATGTGTAGGGCCCCAGAGGCTGTGGTAACACAAACCTATGAAATAGTAGTTCTAACATACAACATGGCAATAAGGACCATAAAATCCTCTACGTGAAAACCACTGTGTTTTTAATATTTCTAAGGTCTTTCTGACAATATCGAACTTTCTTAGTGGAAATCCTATTACCTTTAGCCTAAGTAGAACAGGACGGCACTCAGGCCACCTGACATTAGATGTATCCTTCATCTGCCATAATTGCCTACATTTCTTCTAGTGTGGATACTAGAGGAACAGATGCTTCTGGGCAAAACTCATCTCATCCTAAATAGACATCTATGGCAGATGTGAGTCATGGCCTCATTGTGTTTATTTCCTCTTACTGGTTATGAAGATGGCTGGAGCAGCAGTGCAGAAGCACATATATGCAGTGCAGATGTCTAAAGTTAGGTGATGCAAATCCCAATCACTTTATAGTATCTGGAGACATGAGGCAACATACTTTCCTCACAGCATTTCAAGTTGCATCTTTATTGAAGGTATTCTAAGCACAAAACGCGTACCAAGCATTTACATACAGGGAAAGTTTGTCTCATCAGACAAGACAAAAGGAATATAATAGTTATTTTCTGTTCCACAAAAGAAAGAGCAGCTGCTTATTTCTGATATTAGAATATACACTGATCTATAGTTTCAGCTGGTACAAGAACAATAAGAGCTTAAGCCTTGCATTTTCCTTATTTTTTTCTTTTTAATTCATTTTAAAGTTTAATCACCACCATCCCCTTTGCCAGGTTTCTTGTACTTGACCTGAAACTAACCTTTAAACAAATGTAAAAGCAAAGAGAGCTCTGAAACACTATCTGTATGTTCTTTTGTCTTGGGAAATGTAAATTAGGGCATTGGGTGAATAACACTGCTTGGCTTTGTGTCATGAAATGTAATTGTGGGGCTGTGGCAGGGTCAAGATTTATGAAGCTATCAGGACTGGAGTGGGCAGGGTGCCAGCTTACACCTGCAGCACTGTTTTTGCAGCTTTCCAGACAAGGAACTGCTTTCCGAGCTGACATGATTTAACAGAACAGCAGGCGCCCCTCTAAGATGGGCAGGAAACGTACAGACTGGGGAAGAAACAATGAAAATAAAGGACACAGGAACCGCAAACTTGAATGCCTTAGAATTCATACAATTTAAATACAAAATATCTTTGAATACAAACAAGATAATAATAGGAATAAGAAGTAATCCAAGGAACTTAACAAAAAAAAAAAAGTAATTATTTAAACAGGAACAAGAGGGAAAGAGGAATTATGGTAAGATAATTAAATAAAGAAAGAAATGGATTTTTACAGAGGCACTATCTTAATAATACTTTATTTTTAACCCAAAGGCCTAACCCAAAAAAGCAAAATGCCTTTTTACTATTAAAAAAAACCCCAAAACACAACAAAGTAAACTGAAGCAAACAACAAATAAATAAAAGTATCAGCATATGTAAGTATCTCTGCCCAGGTTTCTATTGCTGCCCTTTACATTATTTTCTTTCTTACTCATTCATAGCTCACTGACCAGATTACGCAACCACTAGCTCCTGATGCTGCTGGGGAGAGCAAAGTAACCCTTGTAAAAGTGAAAACCATAAAATGAAAGAATACGGAGAAAAGATTCAGCATTTCTTGTGTATTCTTTGCACTGCCTTTCTGGTTATTAAATAAAGCTAACATTGATGTGGTAGAAATTTGACAAGCCATTTGGAACAAATAACTTATGTATGGAAAGTAGTCCTTTTGTACTGAGGCAATATCTAAGTAGTCCTAATTTACTTAAATGTATTTAGTGTACAAGTTTATGTATCTCTGTTGGTTGGCTGCAAATGTTCAACACTTCCACTGAACATGTGTCAGATCAAATAGAATTATTTCTGGTGTTCACTTTATGAGCATACATTAGTATTTCACATGTTAATTTAGATTGCAACCTTTTAAGTGCTAGAATCTTTGCTTTTTCTAAATATTTTTCCTCAATACAACACAAAGGCAACTGTGTGTGTGGTTAAAGAAACCATTAAAAAGCCTACCAAAAATTATGTATCTTTTTTCTTGGACTCATATAATTATTTAACAAACTTTTTTTCAGTAGGGAAGTTAGCTAAAAAATAGAAATGACAATGTTGTCTATTTGGTATTGTGCAATCCTGTAACAGGGAGGAACAAGGACTCTTAAATCCAACATGAACAAGCATCTACAATAACTTATTACAATCACACAACTGTGTCTCTGCTTATGTGCTCACACCGGGTGTATATGCTAGATTCTCTGTTTAAGACGCAGGGAATCCCAGCCTGTCCTACCTCATCAAAAACACTCCTGTTTGTAACAGACAGCTGCCAAACTCACAAAGAGCTGGCCACTCATCTAGAACAAATTAGTACAATTAATTTCAAATTCCGTGGTATTTTCAAACACCAAGATTTTGGTACTGCCCTGTTTTTATTTCTTATTTTGAACTGCCATTGAATCTTGGTTCAAAGTCTTTTTTTGTCTTTACAAAATCCCTAACTTCACCCATGAGTTCTCATAAGGATTCTGTATACTCTTAATTCTCTCTATCTGGGCTTGTATTTTTTTATTAAATGTTTAATTTGGCTTCCAAATGATAATGTTAGCATTCATTAGCAAGATCTTCTACACTCTCGGCCATTCAAGTGCAAATTTTTAATAAAATCTAAATAGGAAGACACATAGCACAGAAACAGTCATTAAAATGTTTCCATTTGAAATAAAGTGATCTATTTAATGCGTTAGTTCCATCTGGCGAGGATGAGGTTTCTGTTGGCATGCAGAAAATTCAGCTTGCCAGTCTTGGCATCATGTTTCTCATTGGAAGCCTCCACTGCAGTAAAATCTACTACAAGAAGCTAAATAATTGGATGAAAATCATATAATTTTTAATGTTTTTAAAAAGTCAGAGCTTTACTGCCACATTATACTCAGAAAGAGGCATAAAGGATTTAGGAGGAAAGTATACGTATTAGGTCTGGACTTCAAGATAAATAGAAGAGCATACCTAAACTCTGGGAACTGGATTACTGCTGTACATTTTCATTGCTTGCAGCACTAACTAGATAATAGGTGTGGAAATAATAATTAAGTTGAAGAGCCTGACTGCTTACCACGTCAGTATATGAATTGCTGTCTTTTTCCTGCTGTTTATGTCTAAATTTAAAGCGAATAAAAGAACATTTTACATCTAATGTTTGACAGATCCTATTGCGATTCATTCCTTCTCTTAGTGTACTTCTTAATGGTGCATACAGCAGAAAAGGGCGAGGAATTAATGAGAATGCCAAAAGAGCTGGGTTACACAGTATGTAGAAAGCACTTCAGCTACATTATTTGCACAATTTCTGTAGGGAGTTGTGAAATAGAGGCCTTAAATTTAACGTGTCTGGCCTACTTCCACCTGGATTCAGTTCAAACCCATTGCCTGCAGTTTACTGAATACAGAGTGGGAAATCAGTCATTATAGTAAGAACTGATGGCAAATGATTCCAATTCACATTTTTCAGCTGGTATGTTTTTTAACCTGGAGCAATATCAAATTGAAAAACTATGCAATTCTGCAAGCTGGGCATAAAAGCAGTGTTGTAGACTAAATACATTTCCAGTTCTATGAAGTCATCAAGGGGATTTTTCTCCAGCGTTTTTCCAGTTGCTATGCTACCCACTGAAGTTACAAGGTGTACTATATCATCAACTCTCATCCCGTTCTTTTTCTCCCTGCTACCAGTCAGTGTCAAAGCTGCTCAGCTACTGTGGTCTATGCTTCAGCACTGACCCAATTTCAATAATATATAAACTTGTGATACAGACTTAAAGGCTACTTACTGCAAAGATAAAAATATACCTCTAAATTAACCTGCTGCACTTTCTGATATGAAGCCTGCATTTTGGCTCTATGACATTGTCAGGAGTTGTATATATTTCTATTCTTTATCTAAAATTGTGTGCTTACTCAAATACCTTTCAATAGCTCATAGAGCCATTATCCTACTCTATAAAGCATTGATACACATTAGTCACTTAATTTTTTGTGTGAATTCTGACAATTTTTAGTGCTTATGGATGTGAATGAAATTTTTACTGTCAGGAATCTCATATAGTATAAAAAAGAAATCTACCAGTCCTGAACTCTGCTGCTGATGTCTTTTTATCCTGAGGACTGTATGTGGCCATACAATGTTAGATGTGTTGAAATGTGTATTGATTTTTTGATGTTGACAAATGTAATTTTACAAGTTACAGGAGAATATTCTAATCACGTCACAAGACAACAGGTCCAAAATAAGTTTCTAGTGTACCATAACTTGAACTTGATTCAGAAAAACCTCAATAAAAAGAAAAAAAAACCCTCTGTTACTTTTTTTATTTTTAATCAATGCAGTTTGAATAAGATATAGCTTTTATTCCTGCAAGAATTTAGTGCATACTCTATATTATCCCCATACAATTTTTTTCTACATTTAGTGGCAATATAAAAGGAATAGAGATTTAATCTGAGCTTATCTCTCACCGGAAAGGCAACTGGGACAAATACATTCCTGGGGTAGTGCCACTCAAATCAAATTAGTTTTGCCTGGACAGTTTCATGAGCTTCATCATATGAGAGTCATCTCTGACTAAGTTAGTAGTTTGTTTCAGTACCTTTTCTTATTTGTATTTCTGTAGAGGATTCATATATCAGAGAATTTTGGTTATAAATAAGTATAAAAACATTGATCTAGCACTTTCTATCAGTAGAACTCAGGATGTGAAGGGAGCATGCACATAGAAAACTGGGAGAGGAAAAGAGAGCAAGGAAAGAGAAAGAGGGAAGAAAATATTTCATCAAGATCATGAAGTAAGCAAGTGGCAAATTTAGGAGTAGAAAAAATGGACTGAAAAGTGAAAAAGATAACTACCTTGGGTACACAGCTTTAGCATACCTTCTTGTTGAGTGGAAAGTTTTTTCCAGCTATTCTATCACCAAAAAAAAACCTACTGAAAGGAACTTGTCAAGGAGAGAAAATGGTCATCATTCTTGTCCTATTTCCTACAATGGTTTTTCTCTGGGATAAACTCTCATATATCCCAGGAACAGGGAAGCCGGTGTCTATGTTTGCATATTGAGGTATCTTTTCAGCAAAGAAAAGGCAGAGATTCAAGGGTTGCATTTAAACAAAAGGAAAGAGAAAGATAAGGAAAACATATCTCAGTTTGCACTTCATTGGAAATCTCTCAAAAATTACGTGGATTACCACACAAAAACGCACTCTTTAGAAAGCATGTGTTCCCACACACAACTTTCAACTTGAATATGGCATGGAAAACTGAAAGGGGAAAGGTGGTTTTTCAACTATTTTTTATAGTTGAAAATGCCAGTGACACAGCATGGAAAGCTCTGGGTTTATGTCAGAGAGGTGCTGTGAACTCACATTCAACTGCAATGAACACATCAGGACAAAGGATTCTCAGTCAGAAAGCTAAGATCTGGTCCAGAGCCAAAACCAGAATGTTCTATTTCTAAATTTGATCCAGATGCAGCCCAAAAGGATGGAATTCTTATTATAAAAGCTGCTATTGTGATAAAATAACATCTGAGGTACTTTGTTAACCCAAACCTTACATTTCTGCTAGTAGGGCAGCAGAGGAGTAGAAGTGTCTGTCAAAATCCCAAAAGGAAAGGGACCGTGTCATGGGTAAGTTAAGTTAATAAACAATACAAGAACTGTCTGCAGTTCTGACACCTTGCTCAGTCAAGCTGGACTAAGTGTGCTTCCAGTACAGCCTAGCTTTAAAGTAATTTAAAACTGTGTCTTAAGACTGTCACTAGAGCAGTCACAAGAGGAAGGAGAACTCATCACCACAGGTGCCCCCAAAACATTCTTAGTTCCACAAAAAGAAGATAAACTATATTCAAGATTTAGTCACACATTTTAGTGGAGTTACAGATCATGAAGAAGTTTTATACATTATGTGCTCAGTTTGCACAATGGTGTCTGCTTATGCAACAAGTCCAGAATCCAATCTTAGGCACAGCTATAATTCCCTCTCCATAGACTCTTGATTAAAATGATGTCAGGTAAGACTTAACTCAATATAAAGCATTAAAAGGAACAGATAACATTAAATGCCTCTCTGAATAAGCAACTGTTATATCTCAAATTCTGTATTTGGTTAAAGTGAGACATTTTCATTATGACAACTTTTTGTGTGTGTGTGTGTTTTATACTGAAATTAAAATATTTTACCGAAGAACTATATAAAAAGTTATTGATGGGGTGCAGAAAACTCCATAATCTTCTTTGAAAAATATTTTAACTCCCATTTTCTCACGCTGATGCTACATGTTATTGGTAAAAAATAAGAAATTGATCAAACAATGTAGATTTCTGAACAATTTTGGCCCAGAGAGTTTGCTCTTTAGATCTCTGTTCTGAATTGCGCACATATTTATTCTGACATTCACTGGTTTGCCAGTGAATTCCACTGGCAAGTGAAAGCTTCCACAGAATGGAAGCACATGTGTGTGTTTTTCCAGGACACTGTCTAAAAGAAGGTGACGCACTCTTGAGAATCTGAACTAAGACTATTTCTTAATAGTGTTACGCTCGCTTCTTTGAAGTGTTTCAGACTCAGTAAGTTTCTAGGACGTCTCTGGAAAGGCTAATTCTTCCATAAATTAGAGAGTCTGTCATATTTTAGCTAAGACTTTTGGATCATATAACAATATGCGTACAAAATTAAATCCAAAAATAAAGCTTTATTTTCAATTATAGACATGTAGGGTTTTTTTTTCCTTTCACTGTACAAGCATTATCAACTTCATTAACAGATTCATGTCTGTCTTTGAACTCTGGTACACAAACTAATTCACAAGTCTGTTCCAGATATAAATAAAAATGAAGTAAAGTGGGTTTTTGTTTGTTTTCAGAGATGTCTCTTTCTTTTGTGTGCAAATTATTTGTCTCAGAAAAGTATCATTTTCAATAATCTCCCTGGTAAGATTATGTTCCTAATATTTGACCCATCTTGTTACACTCTGGTAGGCAACAGGAACCAAAGTTTATTGGAACATTCATCCTATTATTTTGTAGGTTTTTTTTTCTTTCAGCCAAATTAAGTTTTCAACAGGACTGATGAAATCTTACTGTTTACAAAACCTGCACTCAAGGTGTTTGCACAAGTTAATGTCTGGGTTTTAGGAAGCAATTCTGCGTCTCTAGTTTCTGCCTCATTTTATGCTTCAGTGAACAAACTGGAAGAACAAGAGGTCAAATTCATCCCTGAAGTAATTCCATTTACTGAAGTTGACTTATGATATAGCAAGGCATCTAGGAAAGAACTCATAAAAAAAAAAAATTGTGAAATACATCCATGTAATACAACTTTTTTTATTATTATTTATTTTTAGTGTGGTCTGACAAGTTCAGTCTCAGACATCACACTTGACCATAAAATACAAAAAGTCAAAAATCTCCTAGAAAATTGTTTCCTTTTGACCGTACCTGGAGGTACGAACAGACATTTTCATTCATTGTTCAGATTAGAGAACACCAGCAGTACCCTGATGAAAAAAAAATTACATGTTATCTCTATCAAATTACTTTGCTTCTTACAATAACTGTTAGAAGTTTTGGTCTGTTGATGTGTCTCTGAGCTTTTTAGAGGTTGCTGTCAGTCTGGTAAAAACATGCTCAAATAATTAGTCACACCTAATGTACAATGCAAGTGTTTCTTTTGGTTTTGGCTCTAGTATAATTTTAACACTTTATAAACAATAAACAATTACGAACAATTTCTCTTCCAGAAATTAGCAGTGATGTCTGGCTTTTCTGATCCACGTGATATTGTAAAACTGACATATAAAAAGTATATATCTTGGCACTGCAGTTTTGAATGAAGTTTTGAGCGCCTTAAGCTGTGAAAAACTCTGAAAAGCAACAAGCTCTGACATTTCATTCAGCCTTTCCTCTTACATCAGTATAAATAAGGCTCATTTTTCTCTCTGCTTTTAATATCATGTGATCTATAGCCTCATGAAGTGTATTATTTCTCTTTCTAATACTCATGGAGTTAACCTGAAATTTGCATTCTTTTGTTGTTTTTGTTGTCTTCAGTCTGGATCCTAAGAAATGTCTTTTACACTGTACCCTCTCCTTACTGACGAAAGCCGCGTAAGTCTTTAAACTGATCACTGCAATCAAAGATCACCAAGGTGTAAGGATTTACTGCTGAACCTCACATTAAAAAAAAATTACAAACCGAGCGTCCAGCAATGCAGTTATCAAAATGCTGAATAACTTTGATAACTTTGTTTATTCTCCTAAATGCAATGGTGTGTTAAAGTATGATTACCTGTCATAAAAACTGTCAGCTGTCATTGATTTCCACTTAAATTGTAACAATTTTAAAGCAATGACCAACTTTATATTTTGGTCTTTCAGAATATGTGGCTTCGAGACGGTTGACTGATAAGTGAAGCTCATACATACTACAACAAGGCACCAATAAAAAGGTTGAAGGGCAAGTAAAACCAGCATTTTTTTGGCAAGGTACTATATAAGCGATTATAGTATAGTATTGTCTGTACTTAAAAGTTGCTGAGGGTTGTATTTGCATTTTAAATACTTACACAGTCCTTGTAGAACAGAAGAAAATGAGTAATTAGATAACACAGCGTAAGTTTGGCAGGGGTAATGATCTAATCCGATTTACTGTGTTTGTACTTTGAGCTGAACTTCTGGCAACGGTTATCACTGAGCTCACCTTAGTAACATCTGTAGAAACCAGGGAAGTACCTTTGCTGCCTGAAGGTATTTAATCAGGAATCAATGGACCTCATTATCTCGACAAGAAGTAATCCCATATATGCATTGTGGTAGTGCTTACTCTCTCTTTTTCCCTCCTTCTTCTTCAACATTTGTATGCTTCCTACCATGGCAGACCGAGAGGTTTAAAGATATAATGAATATATACTCACTATGCCCCTGGAGATAAGAAAACAGCATATCTATATTCTGCACAGTAGAATCAGGTTATAAGTATACGGCTAGTTTATGGAAGAACTGAGGTCAACTAAAGGCAAGTTCATTTTTTCCAAGGTTTCTGGTTTAGAGAGAGGAATTTAGTGAGGAAGAAATAAAAACAACTGAATACAAGATATTGCCAAAAACACACATAATAGGATTTTACTTGTAAAAAATTTATTGGTAGCTCATCTGACTAAGTCAAGTTACAGCAGCCTGGGTAACAAAATTCAGCAACTTAATAATTCTACCCAATCTTCTCTAAAACAGGGTTGGATTTTGGTTTGGGTTTTTTTTAAAAAAAAAAGATGGAGAAAACAAAACAGAAAAAAAATTAATTTATTTAATTTTCCATTAGAAATGGTAAATTCTAGTGGAAATACAGAAAAGTCAATTTTTGAAGAAAGCGTTTTAGAAACAATTAATTTTCCTGAAAATAAAAACCTTTTTCTGCAATACAGAAAGCTTTTCTGCAAGTATATTTGTATAGAAAATAGATTGCTGCCAAAAATGACATCTCTGATTAGAGAAAACATTGCTATAGCTGGGCAAAAGGAAACCAAATTCTGAGGATTTAAAATCCAGATGCACCTCTGGGACAAGAATGTCTTTCACATTTATAGAGTTCAGAGTTAGCAAGGTTAAGGAAACGACTTCTACTGAACTTCTGTAAGTTGCAGGGTTTTGTATTTCACTCAATTTTGTGCAACAGACATGAGCTATTTTACTTGTTCAAACTCATATATTAAGCACAATTATTTATATAACACAAAACCAGGTGAACACAAACCTAAATTTTTTTCCCACACACCTGCTCCAAACCAGCTGGCATAAACCAGATGAGAGACTAGTGTCTTGCCTAAGCACATCACTGGCCAATACGCTTTGCTGAGATACACATTGCATGCCTAAGCTAATCAGCTTTGCTGGAAATTTATGCCTTTAAACATAGACTTACGCTGACTCATGACCCAGATCAGTATGGGACCCTGATCTGGGACATCAATAGACTCTCTTGCCTCAAGAGAGGTGTCTACAGACAAACTTGCCTCCTAAGTGTGCCCAAGCTAATGGACTTCAGTTTAACTCAAGCATATTTTCCTAGCTCTGGTAACACTTTGGACTTGCTGGAAGGCAAAAACCTGGTGCCTCAAAGCTACTTGTAAGAGCATTAGATGCAGCAATGAGACCTGCTACCCAAGCTACTTAGAAAACTAGATTAGGTCAGAGTTGTTGATTTAACAGCTGTGATCAAAGCAGTACTCAGTGAAAAGACGAAATGTAAAGCTTATTTACAAATAACAAGGGCAGAAGCACCACCCCAAGATTTTACTATGGCACCCTATTCACAGAACTTGAGTCACTCAGAAAGTCTGATATGTGCCATTTTTAGCATTTGCCATTGTTTCATCATTAACAAAGTTGAAAGAGTTGAAATATACAGACTTCAACATCTCATAATATAATACATAGTAGTAAAAGCAAAATAACGTCATCAACAGAAAATACTTCAAAATGATTGGAATGTTTTCCATAAACTTTTTTGATGAAATCAGACCAAACTAGCATTTTGGATGGAATTTTCTTCCACTAGAAAGCTTTTTAGCAAGACAAGTTATTACAGTTGCTCTACATTTAGGTAAGTGTAAGAAATAAAAATGTGTCTAAAAATGTTATTTGTTTTCTTTTTAACACGAATACGGGAGTGTAAAGTACTTGGCAGTGCACAATGTGCTGGACTCTGAATTCTTCCATCCCTTACAAAAGGGAACAAAATGACCTGTAACATCTATTGCTGGTACCTCTTGAGAAAGTCAACAAAAATAAGAAGGTAATTTATTATTACAAAAACTCTTAGCACACTGTCAAAAAGGACCAATGATATAAGTTACAATCCAACTTTTACAGCCACGTATAAACCAGAAATTTTGGACAGATTTTTGGTGCAGAAGCAAAATTCAGGCCTTAATTAAGCAGTTATTAACATACACAATGGCACAGGCTTTAGAAGGCTTTAGAAGAACAGGATCTTACTGACAAGGCAAAACACCTTGCTCTTTACCTCTTTTGTGAAGTGTTACAATCTCAGTTCAGGCCTTCAGCTCTTATTTACCTCCATAATCCTAAACAATGAGACCTTTAATGAAAAGGAAGAACATTTCATGTTCTTTTCGTCATTATTCAAAGAAAAGATTTTTGAAAAGCATATTTTCAAAGAACTGATATGACTTACATGGAAGGAAACTCTCAGAACGCTGAGCCATAATGAGAGCTTTCAAGTTTGTGAGTTGGGGAAAATGGCAGTGTTAGTGCTAGTAATACTTGATAACATTATTCGTATTAATGCCTTCTGCCTAAGAGGAAAGGACACGTAGAATGTAACTTTGCTAAGAATAAGTATTTCTATCCTGAAGTAGCAAAATACCTGATACAAGGGGACTCAAATCCACCGTCGGTTTTTTCAATGTTACAGTCGCACAGTAATAGCAGACACTACACTCATTCAGTAGACTATATACACACATAAAACTGAAATGCGTTTTTTTTTCTGACGTGCAACACCACAGAAAAATAGGCACAGAAAACAAAATAACCGTGAGATTGTAGAAGTTATTCCATCCAATCTTTCTTTGCTTCGTTGGATCCTACAGTGTCAGTGGTAACATTACTCATTTTTCAGGGGACTCAACAGTAGATATTAGAACCTTAGTCATCACCAGGAGGGCACAAAAACATGTATAAGAAATTAGAACCACTGAAGTATGCTTTTCTGGCACATATTTTACAGAGTCCCTTAAAGTGTGCAAGCAGGTTTGAGTTGATCAAATGTAATGTAAATCTAAAACAAATGTCATATAAAGAGATTAAGACTGTCCAAGACTTCCCTGTCAAATTTTACCCACAAAAGACCTTTTTGATTTATCAGTTTATACAGAGAACCCAGACGCAGACAGAAAATATATAATGCCACAGAAGAAAATTAAAGTAAAACTCAGAAAATCCTTAACAATCCATGGATTTGTAGCAGATTGGTCACATCAGTATAATCAAGCTCTGAGGACCCTTAGAAGAAAATCTCACTTGATTTCCTTTGTAAGTTTTCCAACTTAGTTCTTTTTGGAAGCACTTAGTACAAACATTCTCCTGTGAATGTGAACAAAAAAAAAAAAAAAAGGGGCTGCAAATACTCTGGATTTGCTTTTACTGTAAGATTATTAGTTGGATATCACCAAATGTTTATTCTTTTCACAGAGAGCGCAATGTTTTTGCAATGAACAGTCTCCACAATTTTTTTTTCTTTCAGAGCACAGAACCTCCCACTCCCCCTTACAAATTGTATGTGCTGACTGGCTCTGCTCCTACTCCTTTTGTTTTGGTAATACAAGGAAAGCCCCTTTTTTCATAAAAACAATACGTTAGCACATTTTCATCTGTTTTACTGAACAACTTTGACCACAAATAAGTAAAATAAAGTTCCCATTATTACTTACAGCTGAAAGGCTCTACAAATCTTTACGCTGCAGCATTTTAAATAAATGAATGTTTCCATTTTCAGATAACAATAGCCTAAAACCACACAATTTTGTAATAGGAAAGCAGGTTAGATTCCCCACTGAAATTCTGTCCTATCTTATACCAAGGCCCAGGCACAAGGACAACTCTAAGTGCATGCAAGCATGCAACAGCTCCTTTGGTAGCACAGCACAACCTTGCCACAAATCTTGCTGAAAGCTCTCTCTGTCCACTATTCTTCCACATAGCTGGTTTACAATTTATTTCTTTCGTAGGTCGACTGATAATTCCAGCACCCCGAAAAGTTTTTGATTCTACAGGCTCTCAGTAAGAATAATTGTTCTTTTAGGTTACGGTCCTAGCCTTTATTACGGAAGAAGACTCACAATCACAGCACATCTCTTGTAGTGCTTCCTGGCCAGGTACATGCTCCTGTCCCACTGTCCTTCACAAGTGCAGTCAGTGGTACAGGAAAGGGCTTTCATTTGAAGTAAAGCCAAAAACATCAGGAAACTGAGACTCAGGTCAATTTTTGTCAAACACCTTTTTCTCCTTCAGCTTTGCTGAAGTTTTCGGAGAAAAATGCTAGCTTTTTGACCAGACTTCATCAGCCATACCATTTTCTCCTGTGTATGTCTAATACCGGGCTGGAGCACGTGGTGTTAAGACATAGACATTTCCAGGGATCTTTTTTTGACTGAGGAAGCATTTAACACCCAGAGACTGCAAAACGCTGGACTGTAGATTGCAAATTCTAGGGCTTACTGAAATCACCAGAGCAGCTAAGTGGAGACATTACAATTATGTAAACAAAAAATTGCTACAGAGTGTGTTAACCGTTCAGAAGATAAATGTCTTGCCACCCCGCTCCATTTACAAACCTTTTTGTATACACGGTATTCAGTGATAAGGCTTTTTAAAATATCTAAATATGTCAGAGAGGCAGGACTTTTTTTTTTGTTGGAATAACAGACCCAAGTTGTAAGATACAATTTTCTTTACCAATGAACTGTTTATTTCTGCCTGTGCTTAAGCAACTCATGGTAAAAGTCCATTCAGAATGTGAGAAACAGAGAAAAAGTAGGATACCTGAAGCAAAAGTAGGTGGACAGAAGTAAACACAGAATGTTTATTTTCTTAGTGAAAAAAAGAAACCCTAAAACTACAAGACAAATGGTACTTTTTCTTTATTGTTTTTTTTTTTCCATTAGTATCAGAAAATATTAGGCTTCAAGAAAATATAAAGCAAGTATGTAAAGTGAAAATACTTCTTTTCATTGTTGGGGTTGGCTTTTTTTTTTTTTTTGAGGGGGAGTGGAACATCACATTTTGAGATTGGGGAAATTGCCATAAGCAAATAAATACAATTTTCTTCTTACCAGAATGAACTGAAGTGTAAAAACTATAAAAGAAATTTTGCAAATAATTTCCTAAAGATAAAAATATCATAAAAAGGATGCAACAGAAAAGACTGTAGACTTCCTGCCACAATAAAAAAACCATATATATCATCCAGCCTGCTAACAAAAAGTTTAAAATTCTTTTTTTTTGCCCAGGAATTACACTGGCCTTGTTAGAAAAAAATATATAGCATTATCTTACAAACAACAGGGAATTCATTTTTTTTTTTAAATGAAAAACCAATATCTTTATATCCTTTAATAAGGACATTGTGAGGTACTCTAAAATCTTAAAATGTGGCTGAAACTGTACAGTTGAAAAGAAAACAGTATTTTTTCTTTACGTGAAACAGAACATGAGACAGAGCAAACAAGGGTCATACTGAAGCACTGAGAAAAGAGCAGTGTTTACTCTGCATGCATGCTGTGCCCACAAGAAGTCTCCATGGCTTCCTGAATGACCTGGTCTGGTTCTTACACTGGAAAAAAAACCTGTGAATTTGTGGGAATGCAAAATCATTACCCTATGGACACTCTGTCTAGTTCAATGCAGGGACTTGTCTTTCAGCTTGAACTACGTGACCTAAACAACAGACCAGTGAGAGGATGTCTTTTTTCCTAAGAGAAATATGTAAATATATATATATATATATAAAGTATTCATATATGTGTGCATATCTGTATGCATGAATATCCACATATGTGAGTTTCATCCTGAAGGAGAGTTTTAAGATTTTGTGTCCTTAAAAGCCTCAAGTGAAGGTAAGAAAACTTCTTACCTTTCTCCAAGGTGAGATAGATTGAGCACCCACACAGTGTGTGGAGAGCCCTGCAACAGTTAAAACCCCAGGTCAGACCCATGCATCGGTATCTTTAATTCGTGGAGTGGCTGTGGAGGCTCTGCCTCCCTGCTGAGATGCCTGCTCTAACTCCTGGCTTGGAGAGTTTCTGTGAACCCTAATCACATCACATATAAATGCTGTGAATTTGCAAAATACTATTGTGCTAAGGTTCAAGCCTGGGTCTGACAAGTCTCAATGAAAAGCTAGCAAACCTTATGTCACAGAAGAATTTATTGGCAATTATTGACACTGTTTAATGTCTACTAGTTTCAGGTCCAGGGCAGACACGTGCAGCCGGTCAAAGGGTTTGGGTCCTATGTATCCCACCAGGCCCAGCAGAATGAAGTAGCAGAGCTTGTGTCTACGCCAATAAATAAAAGCATATCATGAACCCTGCCCTGGCACATTGAAACTGCTTACTGGGAATGCTGCTTGGCCCACAGTAATTCCCAAACAATGCTTAGGATTTCTGGACTTTTTCCTGGCATGGACCAAAACCACATCGAGGATCCCAGTGCAGCACCTGCTCGGGGAGAGGACCCAGTGGACCCTGCCGTCACTCACCCCAGGCTTGTAGGATGGGCTTCCTGACGGCTCTCCTGCTTACCTTGACAAACTGGATGAAGAGGCAAAATTTGCCAGCACAGGGATGAAGTGTCAATTGGGCAGCACCAAAACCTGCAGATTACAGTACAAATAGCTTTCCCCAGACTTCAGACTAGTTCCACTCATCATTTTAGAGGGAAAAACTATCTCACATGAGCTTTGATCATCTGTAATGGATTCTTTCTGACTGGTTGTCAACTTGAAAATTAAAATGGCTGGCTGAGAAAGCATGACTGCAGCAAGGAGAGATTAATCATTTGTTCTGACTAATGAAGACATCATCACTCGTGTAAATCAAACTGGTCGGGTATAGTTAGACACTTATATTTTTCCTAAAAATCAAAATGCCTTTGTCCACAAAAGCAAAGGCCAGAGCACAAATTGCAGTATGTTTGTTTTACTAATAGCAAAACTAAAATAATTTCCCTTCCTTTCCAGCCAAAGGCCTGGACATAAATGAAATCAACAGACTTTGCACATTTTATGATAAGATAAACAAAGATATAAAATGAGGAGATAAAACAGAGAAGCATTCATGAATGCTAAGTTATTCCAATATTTAAATTAATTACATGGTTAAAAAGTGATTGCCTCTTTTTATCTTCTACTAGCTACAAACTAGAAAAGAGATCAAGAAACACAGCTGGGCATTTATTAATTCCATTCTTCCCTCTACAATTAAACTTTAATCAGTTTCAAAGAACATTTGGGTTCTGTCCAATGCAGTTGCCATGCTTAAAGAAGTGATTAAAGAAAAAAGATATGAACATTACCTGTAGCAGCATTTTGGAGGAAATTTGGTCTCTGGAAAAGAAATACTTCATAGCAAAAAATATAAAAGCTTTTATACAGGGGATAGTATATATAATTAGCTATAATTCATGTTTCTACAAATAGAGGACTGGCTTTCTTTTTTGGAAAGCAACATGTATGAAGTTTTATTCAAACATTTTACCCATTCAAGCAGTCTTTAGAAAAATCAAGCATCAGACTTTGGATGCTGCATTAGGCCTCGACTCTTAAAAACTTAAAAGCTGATGTAAAACTTGTATGATCAAAACCAAGGCTTCGATCACAAGTAGCAGGTTTTTAAATCCAAATGTTTAGTAAAAGATCCAAACTCTTTCTTCCCAAAATGAGAAAGATTAGCAAAAGCAAAAAGCAGCATGGTCTCCCCCTCCCTGCAGACAAAGTACCCGCTGTTAGTGATCGCACAGATCACTCTTCACCTTGGGCTGGGCAGTGTGATCTCTCTGCCTTCCCCTGGAGTTGAAATGCAATCCAGAAGGGAAGGATCTGCAATCATGCTGCTGCAAAACATCAATATCTGCCACGCCACAAGAAGCTATGGCTGCCTCGAATATAAAGTTAGACCAATTGGCCATCTGGGGCGAACACATGGAAGAACATAGGGAGCAGTGAGGAACAATTAGTCTCCTAAGGGTTTCAGGAAGGAGACTAATCAGTAACACAAAGATCTCATCTGTAACAGCACTACAATTTGCAGAACTTTTACCCTTAATAAGATGTAAAAGCCCCAGACAAATAATGGCCACCTAATGAGACAGCTGTCTATCTGGGACAGCAGATACAGGGAACAGAGCTTCAGACCTTGGCCTACTGCCCTTGACCAAAGGCCAACCTGACCAGTCATCTACGGAATTTTGCTGTTTGCTGGGGGCCAGGATCTGGCAGTTTGTGGGGAGTCTTCCAAGGCTTGTCCAACCTTCTGACTGGTAACCCGTGATGTTCTTATATGTGTACACCAATGACACTGCTGGGCCAACTTGAAGAGAATCAAAGGTGACTACAGAGCTCTGGGAGTGACCATTCTCCTCACTCATGTTCTCCTGTTCTCCTCAGCCCTGCCAGCGTGGAAAGAGGAGGAGCTCACTGGTAAGTCTTGTCAACAATTCGTTGTGGAGCTAGTGTCAGCAACAGGGTTTTAGTTTAGAGCCCATTGGATCCTGTCTGAGGATCAGCAGCTGCTTGAACAGGGAGGCTGGGCCAGATGAGCTCTAGAGGTCCCTTCTGATCTGATCCATCCTGTAGTTTCGTGAAACTACAACAGTAAGTACAGCAGATATTAATCTCATCCTAGGTGAAGGATGCTCATTTTCTGCAATTTTTGGCTGAAGCTACTACTGGCAAAATATGATCCTAGAATATGGTCCTGATGATACAAAATATTTCCCGAGAAAGTTTGTATTTAAGTTGCAATAGAAACTAAAAAAAATTAAAACTCAGACTCAACAGCCAGCAATTATGGCCAAGGCTGGACAGTTGATCAGACTCCAGTTTCTGGAGGGATACATAACTCTCTGCAGGGCATAGTCATGGTTTGCTTCATGGAAGATGAAAGAGCAAATGCTGCTTCTCCCTCCTCTAGAACACTCCACCCCAATCCCTTTGGCCCTGGTTCCTTTCTCCTCTGCTGAAGGAGTTTTCTGCCATTCACAGGAGAGCAGCTGAGCAGAAGCTGGCAAAAGTCTGCTGTCTGCCATCACTGTCCCTCTACAGATGAGTGAAGGAGTTACACCATGCCTCCTGCCTTACTGCCCTGGGGATGTGCCAGAGTCCTTGGGTTACAGACAGTGAATGAGCGCTATGCAATTATAATGAAAGTAAGAACGTTTAGCTACAACAGATAACCATTCCTTCCCCCATACTTGCTGCTGAAAGCAACAAAGAAGAAAAATGAAAATAGGGCTGTTAATTGTCCTCTCTCATGGACGACAATCAGACACAACTTATCAGAGGTTGGGAAAATTATATGGTTATAAACTGGGGTAGCCAACTAAAGAATCTTCTCCTAGCAGTAAGAATTTGGGGGAAAGTCATTTTTTATCAAAGCAAAAGAAAAAAAAAAGTCTTACTTCTTTGGATACACAGCTATCTTATTATTTTGATTCCAGAAACATTTTGGGAGAAGTTCTATCTTATTTTAGAATCAGACAAAGTCAGTTGAGATTGTTTCTGAGTGAGGTGGTGGAGAACAGCAAAACACTTAAAGATACCAATTTATACTCAGACTCTGGAAAAATATAAATAATGAATTTTATGTCTAATTACTACACTCACTCATTGCCACATAAATTAGAAACTGCTATTCAGTAGCAAACCTTTTACTTAACATAGTGCTGCATATTTTCTATCAAACTGTTGTGGGCTTCTTTTCTTCTCCTACTTTGGTTAAACTATATAGCTCCCTTTGGAATTGTTAGATTAATTTGATTTGGTTTATAGTTAGTATGTGAATGGTTCACAGTCCATAGGGTCTAGCTTTCCCTTTTATAAATTATTTCCTTTTTATGGTGCAA
This sequence comes from Tetrax tetrax, assembly GCA_009806455.1. Taxonomy (NCBI): domain Eukaryota; kingdom Metazoa; phylum Chordata; class Aves; order Otidiformes; family Otididae; genus Tetrax; species Tetrax tetrax. The sequence goes on from WHYT01017675.1 coordinate 404,621, forward strand.
TTGGGATGCTGTGTGTTTTTGCAATGCACCGCAGAGGTAAGTGTGACAAATGTGAGATATTAAAACTTCTGTTACTTTTCCTCCCTGACACAAGGAGAACCTGAAGAATTCAGAATGAGAATTATAATGCTGTTTCTGAGTATACTCAGTTCACAGTTTCAACTGTGTGCCATACTTCTTGTGCTCATGCTTTGCTGTGCTGTACTTGATGTTCATCTCCGTCTAGGGACTTCTCAGTATCGATCTATTTATCTATGCATGCACAGATCAATACACGCATTTTGTAAGGAATCTGAAGTTATTCCTGTGAATGTTAACAGGTGTATCCAAAATACATATAGATATTTACAATGCAGCCAAGTCACTACTAAAACTGGATTTACAGCAAACGATAAGAACAGAAGAGTGCTTGTAACCTATAATGACTGTATAAAAGATGATGAGATGTTGTGTGTTTTTTTTTTTTAGTGGGCAATTACAACTATGCCCAGTCTAATGGGTATTTTTATTCTTCTGCCTATATGAAAAGATGTATCACTGAGATACCTTCATGAGATACCCTCAAGGCACGTGTAAACCATTTCACCAAACAATTTATTTTTTACATCAAATGAGAAAAAAAATCCCCAGCTCCTTTACCTACAGGAACACAGACATACATAAACAAGCTCCTTTATCGAACAATATTACACAGCCACGTGAGAAGACTTTGCATCAGATTTTAAAGAAGAACAAAGTCTGTAGAAGAATATAATTCTATAGAAAGAGATCATTTGTTACAGTGCCTATGTATCAGTCATTCTTGGGTAAAATCTGCAAACCATTTTCTTCATTGCTTTGTCACAGCACACGTGCTAATGTGAGGTCTTTTATTAAAAAATGTTCCCGTGGCCATCCTGAAATTTCTGACTTGCCTAGTCTTGCTTAGAAAAGTTACAATCACAAAGCCATGAAACAGAAACAGCATTGCATGACAAAGGTAACTAATCACACATCATATATACAAAATACATTTTCTGACAATCTTTTTCACTGTTCTGATGTATTTCCCTCTTAAATGAATAGATAAAGTGCTTGAACTATTTTAAATAGTGAAAAAAATGCTTTTTAATCCATCTGTGTGCTGTTAACAGCAGGCAAACAGAAATATGAACTATAATCAATGAATACATCATTTGGAATAATGGGTTCTGCTTGTACACTGTTAGAAATGATAGGCTTGTGGAAGCCATGAAATCACAAGATCAGAATTAAAATCACCTTAAGAATTAAAGTCACAACTAATACTCGATTTACACAGGAAAGTAAATGCAGCCAATATTATTTGCTACACAAAATAAGTGTACTTTCTTGTCACAAAAAAAAAATAATCAGAAATGCACAAGTGCTGATGCTTATCTACTCCTATTACAACTTTATCTCCAGGTCACACTCCACATGAGAGTAAGGAATGAATGTGCAAAAGAAATGGAAGTGTTTTGGCTTCAGATTTGCTTTTGCACATGAGGTGGCAAACAAATAGCAGAGATATGCCACCTTCCCAGCTCTTTCCATCCTAACAAGGGGCCTCTGCCTCATCCAGGGAAGTCCTTAAAGTTTCTAAGACTCATTGTACAGCCTTTATTAGACACCTTGTTTGGTTAAATAACCCAGTTTGTGGATTAGGCTTTCTGAAGCTGCAGACTGTCAAGACGAACTGTACCCACCTCCCCTGTGCCCTCTGCCCCACCCCTCCCCCCAGAAAGGTGTCTATCCAAACCCATCGATGCCAAAAGCAGAGAACACAAGTTCCTGGTAACAACTATCCCACTGAACTTCTGTCTTCAGTCAACATTACTCAGCTGTCTCAACCACCATTAGGGTATTTAGAAGGTGAGAACAATGTAACCTTATGATGGGATTGCTGCCAGGGCATAAAAGATTTTTTTCACGTGCAGCTTTATAACTGTGGAGGTCAAGATCCCTTAGCCCTCACCTTAACTCAGTAAGGAGTGAAAAGCCTTGGGAGAGTCCACTGTTAACCTTGAAAAAGGATGTTTCATTACCTAGGCTTAGATGGCTCCTTATCAATTGTTACTGCATGAGGAGTCTGATTCTACACATTGACTATCACCTGAAGTTCAATACGAAGAAATGCCCCCATATTTTTATTGTACTCATGTGCTTTGAAAATGCATATCCTCATAATATCTTTTATTATTTTATTTTCTCACTGGTTGTTCTAGTATGCATCTATGCTGTGAAGGAATGTTCTTTACCATATTACTAGAGGTTTATAGATTTCATGAACAGCTTCCAATTTCTTTTATTATCCATTTTACAATTTTCTTGCATAAATGCAGAAAGAGAGCTTATGGAGGAAAGAATGCCTGAGGACTGAAATGAGGACCTTACTATAAGAGAAGAACCTGGAAATGGAAAGCTGGCTAATAGAGTATGCACACTCTATTAATACACTCATTTAAATACCAAGGCTGAAGACACAGTGCCTGGAACTGAGCAAGTCAATTTTGCTGCTTTTTTTTTTTTTTTTTTTTAATTAAAACCAAATTATCCATCGGGTTGAAAAGCAAATTGTCAGTCACTATGCTACTGAAAAACGGTGGGAAACTTAAATATCTACTGAAAACAAGCACACTTGAGGGGGAGGGTAAGTAATTTTTTTTTCAAGAACTCACTTGTTCTCACCATGAACAAAATCTCCTTTGTGTGCATATGTGCACAAACCTCACATCTGTCAACTCCAGTCATGACAAAAATATAAAATTTTACTTTTTAAAATAAGAATCTGAGTTCTACTTGCACTGAAGTAGGCAGCTGTGTACCTTGTATCTATGACTGCCACTGAGGGGACTACGAAAACAGAGAGGAAAGCATACAGGCAGCTAGTAAAATCCTGCTACACGCACACATACATACAGTGGTATGTGAAAGCTAATATTTTCCCTCAGTTTCACAGTGCTATGTCCTTCTCTTTATACATTCTCAGTTAAGTTCTCCAGAGCAGCCACTGCCTTCAGTTGATATCTTTATGTTAGCATACATATTCTCAGAGCTTAATAAGTAGTCAGGAATGCTGTGCGGATTTGTGGCTCGCAGTGAGAGAGCAGCTCAGGAGGGAAGTGTATAGAAAGATGTGAAAAAGCTATTCAGAAACAGAAAAAGCTGTGGGCTGGGGATGTATGAAAGTGTTGCACTCCTAGTTTAGATTTGGGGGATACAATACTGTAGAAAACATCAAAGATTTCTTCCAGTGCTGAGAAATGCTGAAATGTTGAAATGGAGAATCAATGGCCTAGGAATAGGAGGAAGATAATGTGGTTTGTTTGTTTTTTTTTTTTTTTTTTTTTTTTTTTCCACATTATTGCAGCATGGACCCAGCAGTGCAAACACAGGCTTTTTATAAGTTTCCTGGTTGAGTGAGAAAGATAGACACAGGCATTTTCCCCTGGTAAACAGAATAATTTTCCCATCTGTTTCCATCTTTTCAGGGGGTGTGGGGGGAATGCCCCCATCTCACCTGTCTTTGGAGGAGAGTACGCAAAAGTCTTGCTCCTAGGAAGCAACAGCAACACCACTGCAACAGAATTGTGTCATTAGACAAGGTTGTCTCCCAGAAACACAAAGCCTGAGCAGATTTGAACTGCATCTGTATTGATCCTGAAGGCATCAGTCAGCTTCTGCACACACCAGTCTTCCTGATAGAAAACTGGTGAGAAACATCAATGAAGCAAAACACATTTTGTTCCACCATCATCTTTCAGACAAGGAAAAAAGACTGGAACAGAGGACAAAAAAAAATATGTTTAGAGAAGAAAATTGTAACCAGCTGCAAAGCTATAAAAGGTTCCTTTTTTCACGTTTTTGCCTCATTTCGGACTTGAACTCTGTCATTCAGTTTGGCAAGTCTACACAAATAAAACCAGAATATTTATTTTTACTCCTCATACCTTAATTTGATCTAAGACCCTCTTTGTCCACGCAGAAAAAAAAAAAAAAGGTCAAAAAGCCCTCCCAGCCAGAATGTGCAGAATGTGGCAGGAGGTCATCTTGGGATTTAATGTGTTTGTATTATTTTGTTATGATATCATAATAAATCCAGGAAGTGCAGTCATAATCAGGAATTGGTACTGTGAAATCAGAGGTCTCATCACAATCTCTCAGCTACGCTGTCCTCTGCATCTGTAGTAACGGGACGTGGTTTGCAATGCAGGCTTTTATGATTACAAGGTGGGGAGAAAGCACAACAACTGCAATAAGAAATTCCACAGTGGCTTTAGTAGCATTTCAGGACACAGGAATCTCTGCAATTCACTCCTGATAACATCATCTAACACTGTCTTAAATCCTCTTAGTCTCCAGCTCTCAGAACTGAAGATACAAGGAGATGGTTACTGTAGAAATACTAAGAATAGATATGTGAATAGCTAAACAGATATTTAAAGAGGTATTCCATTAGGTTTTGTTTCAGTAGTTTTTCTGGTTTGTTACTGGCCTAAAAGCAGTATAGGATTGGAGCTGTGGGAAGAGTAATTTAGGATGTAAAAGTTGCACAGTTCATCTGAACACAGGCATGATGAATTTCACAAGATTTTTATAGTCACTGTGATGTATATCCCTCAGCTAGGAGCAAATCTGTCCAGCTCCTTAGACAGCATGACTTTTCCTCGGCCGATTCAAGAGACAGCCTCTGTGCTTATAAACCCTCTTACAATAACAGGTTATTTTTCAGATTTCCTTCAAGCACATTACAGTATTCTAGCCATGCCTGCACTTTAGATTTGCTGTGTTCAGCAAGAGATGCAATGGGAATTTCTGGGGAATATGATGGTTATGACAGTATTTGAGAAAGAGTTTGTAGGCAGGTGTGAAATCAGCGTTTTCCATGTCAATTAAAGTATTGCTTCATATTTTAAGGATAAATTTTCCTTTTCCTTTACCGTCAGGGGCTTTGAAGCATATCATAAGGATGCAATGTCCTGGGAATGTCTAGTTGTTTCTTTCTGAACCTCATGATTAATATTCATTTTGTATTTAACACTGCCAGATAAGAAACCTACAAAATATCTCTGTGTTCTTTCAGAAAAAAAAAAATAAAAAAACCAACAAACAAACAGATATTTACAGGACATAGGAAATCCTGATGTGTTGTGAGAAAGTCACAGGATAGTGTCCCTTTTTCTAGCACTTTTTTCACCAGACACAAACACAAGCCTGGGGTAAATTGTTGTTCAGTGTTAGTGATGTTTGTTTTCAGTTCTGAGTATTTTTCTATTAGTTTCTCTAAGTGCCTGACTGCAAGTGTTGTGCACACTTATTTTAGCTGTTCATGCATTTAGCTTCAAGCATGAGAAACACATCTCTATCCCTGCAGCACATTAACTATATAGCTATAGCCACTGGTCTAGCTTTTACGTTTTTTTCAGTTGGGAGAGTGACAAGGGAGGTGACACAAGGGAAGAGGGATAAAAGGACAAAAAGCAAGAGTGAAAGCTTACAAATCTTGCTCATAACCTGAGGGTGGTGTCAAAACAAAGGTTCAACAGTGGGAAAGGACAAGAGCATTTGCCATCTCACTCCAGCTCCAGTCATCATCTACTCTGCCTCGGTGCTGAGTAGATGAGGCTCCACACTGCCCATGGGCTTGCATATGTTGAAATACTCTGTAAGCACTGGCTGTCCTGTGAGCAACACACATTTTTCCTGTGTTGCAGTAAGTGTGTGTCTTGGCATTGAAAAACAGTAAAATCCTTCTCTTTGGTACATAACATCTTGCACTTCTTCCCATTAGACATTATTTAAATTGTTTTCCATCCACCCATCCATCTAATTCTGCTTCCTTTGTTTTTTTTATCAGTATTTTCATCATTATAATGGTCAGCACTATGAAGCCTGGTAACAAGGCTGTTCTTACTAATGACTGCTAAGCAAGAATAACCCTGGGATCCTTGGAAGGTTTAGTAGGCATGGTGGTGTTAGGTTGATGGTTGACTTGATGATTTTGGAGGTCTTTTCCAACCTTAAAGATTCTATGATTCTGTGAAGAATTTGGGAACACAGGAGTCCCTTTACTGAGTGAGACTCATGTTACAGCTAATCTGGTGAACAGGAAAGATACTTCAGAGAAATGATAACAAACACACTTAGACAAGATATCCCCATAATATCTTATGAAGACTGGCTTGTGTCTTGAAGCTTGAAGTCATATAAACAGAGAGCTTGGCCTTCAGGAAAGATGAAGTAAGAGACTGTGAAGATGAAATCATAAAAGCTCTGGCACATCTTACCTGTTTTATCTTGTCTATCATACTCCCTTTTCATAGAGGTTAATAGCACTGATCAGTTATTTTCCCCAAAACTCTGCTAGAAGCACACTTAGAATCTTGATATCTGTAAGTGAGATTCAGGTCCTACTTTTGTGTCACATGCAGAAGAGCTAACAGTAGTAATCTTGAGGTCATTCTTATTTCATCCTCTTATGATGCCTTTACACATGTCTTCCTACCAGATTAATCACAACTTCATGTTACAGAAGATGAACACTAAGGCAAAACGCCTCCCAGAACAAGAGCAAAACAAGAATAACAGAATAACCACTTATTTCTTGAATCCTTCTCCCCCATTATCCTGACATTAACTACTTTTGCACTGTTATTGATTCATGCAACTAGTTTCTGTATTTCTAAGTTTAACTTCTACATCATATTTTTCATTATTGCATCAAGTAGTTTCATCAGGGAACAGTGAATATTTGTAGCTATATTCCAGATCATGGTTCTACTTATTTTGCTAGAATTTGGATTTCTTTTTTAAACATGTTCATTTCATTTGGGTTTTTGATGACAAATTTTTAAAAAATCTTTCAAAAACCAGGATCATATTAAGGATATGTATAAAAGGAGTTGTCTTGTGCTTTTTATTCTTTGATGGAAAGCACTGCTGATACTCAAAAGACAGTCAGTGCCCTTATCTGACCTGCATACTAGAAACTCTGTGCTTTGCCTCCAGATTTTACTTTCTCCAGTCTGTCTTTTTCTCCAGATTCTTACTGTCTGTGATATGAAATGCTGTGCAGTGATAGGTATTGGCAGATCCTGATTAAAATTCATTTCACATCACCTGCTATTACTTCAAAGGAACAAAGGTCTTTTTTTTGAGTCCTAAGAACTGAAAACCTAAGTTTTCTTTGAGGTGCTGAGCATGAAAACTATGTCTTTGTTTGATAAGCAACATCTGATGATTCCTCTCTTTTCAACCCAACAACTGGCGACTTGAGAATCTGCAAAAACTGTGTGCTGCTAACAGCTAACAAACTGCTATTTGGCAAGCAGTGCTTATCCTTACCAAGTTTCTAAGGCAAAAAAAATAAAGGTACCACAGCTTGAGGCAAAGAATTTGTTTTCAGACTAAGTCAGTATCTTTTGTCTCAAGGGAAACTGCTTCATTTCAATGCAATTTTCTTCTGTTCAAGGCCATTTACTCCCTGGTAGTTAAATCTTGTTCCCCCTTCACTCTGCTTGCCAGTTCCATGTAAACTCCCAATAACTTTCACCTCCTTTCCCTGATCCTGAACAAGTCTAAGCCAATTTTGTGTTACAGGCACCTAAATGAAAATGGAAGATTAGTAAAAAAGCTTGTAATCTGAAACTCAACTGAGCAGAGTAAATCCAAACAGAACATTTTGCTTGCATTTGTTTCATGATCTCAAACAGTTTTGATTGATTTCCAAGCATCAAATTGCGATCAAATATTTCAATAATAAATTCTTGCATGTTGACATGTGAATCTATATCCAAGCTTCTAAATAATGGGATGATGGTTTTCCAGTGGCAAGAAGCAAGTATGGTTCCAGGCAATGTTAACGGGAAGAAAACCTGCACCACACAAATGGAAATCAAACCACATTTTATGCTACTGATTAGTTGCTTTGTCAGGTACATATTTGAAGGGTATATTTGCTTTTCAAACCAAGAAATTTACTTAACATCTTTCCTCCAGCAGTCCAAGCTTGAGAAGAGAAAAACTAACTTAACTGAAATGGCTGTCGTCTGTAGCCACATCTAGTGGCTTTAGTCACCAGGAACATCTACAAAATAAGAGTGTAAATCCTCAGGTCTTGTCTGTTCCTTTGACTAGCTCTCTTCTGCTTTCTCTGCACTCTATTACTTATTGCCAAGATCTAGCACACAATGCAGCTCCCTTTTTAAAAGAGATAGTGTGTTCAGAAGAGATGAGAGTCCTGTATTTTCGAGGTTTGCCAGGGAACCGTAACATATTACTAAAACATTACATTGTCCACTGGTTGATCTAATGAACATATTTCTCTTGCCAGATTCCAAGCACTCTGCAAACTCTTTGAAAATCTGAGCAATAAAACATCATCTTAATAGTGCAGACTTGCTTTCAGCATCAAGTCCTCCAAACTGCCAGTCCTTCCTGGCACTCAGCCAATAAAGGCAACCGTTATTGCCATAATATGGTACAAACAGACCTTCCACTATGATCCTCCAGTCACTATTTACATGGTTTGTCAAGTCTGCTTGCTGCAGGCGCTCACAGTGCCTCCTCTTTCCACGGGACACAGTGAAGTCACAGGTCCCAGAAAGTACCATGTTTCCCCTTAGAGCAATGTCCTGGCTTCAGCTGGGAGGGAGCTAATTGTCTTCCCAGCAGCTGCTATGTTTTGGATTTACCATAGGATTTGGAATGTGATGAAGAATGTTGATAATACACTGATATTATTTGTTGTGACTAAGGGATCAAGGACTTTTCCAGCTTCCCAGGTTTCGCTAATGTGCAGGTGCAAGAAGCTGGGAGGGGTATAGCCAGTACAGTTAACACAAACTGGCCAATGGAAGTATTCCATACCATAGATGTCATGTTTAGTATATAAGGGATGTTGTCCAGTGGGCAGCTCTCTCCCGCTTGGGATCGTTTTGAGATCACCCTTGGTTCTCTTCTGTGATAGTTGTGCGAGATAGACTGTATTGGTCATCAGGTTGTCAGGTGGTAAGAAATTGTGCATTTGTGTATTCAATTATTCTTAACTGTCATTATTATTATTTATATATTATTATTATTATTGTCTTTTCCTTTGTTGTCCTAGTAAATTTTCTTTATATCAACCCATGAGTTTTCCTTTCTTTCTGACTCTCTCCCCCATTCCCCTGGGGAGGACGAGGGTGGTTGAGTGACTGTGTGGTACTTGATTGTTGATTAGGGTTAAACCACAACAAGCAAATACCATCAGTCTGCATAAATCCTCAGCCTGTGTCAGCTCCTGAATGCTTATTGTCAGTTGGCACACGGGCACTGTCAGTATTGTAAGGAGACAAAGCCAGTCCTAGCTGAATTCAGCAGTAAGGAATACTAGGACACCAGATATTTGAGCTACCAGCAGAGTATGAACAGGAATACATTTAACAAGAAATTGAAGGCATGAAGAGCGAGTAATCTTAGCATAGGTGAATGAGTTTAGGAAAACCTGAAGAACATCCAAGTTGTCTGGTTCAGACATAACTAAGTCTTCCACACAAAGCCCAGGTAAGACTAACAGCGGATCTGATGTAGTGAATGAAGACAAATTTTTTTTTTTAAATACATCCTTTATACCTTCTCTTCCATGTAACATTCTGTGACAACTTTGTCTTGGAGAGGTTTGCTCTAAGAACATGTGTTCCAGCAGCAAGGCTCAGCTGGATAGACAAGCAGTCGGATGGGCAAAATTCATGACTAACACAGGGATATCCCAATGCATACGCAACACTAATAACACTAGTATGGAAAGAAAAGGAAGAACAAAAAGTGAAGGAACCTGTATGCCAGATAAACAGCTTTTATTGCTGCTTGTGCAAGTGAGTTGTGTGTTTTGCTGCAGTGGACACTGGGCAGCAGAGGTTAACAGCTCTGCCAGATGTAACAGAGATAGATACAACCTCTCATTAGGAGCAATTGTCTTTATTCTCTACCCACCTACCTGTCTTTCTTCCTTCTCAACAGATGCAGGAGGCCATATGTCCTTGCTCCTATAATCCGATTTAATTTCCTCAGTACTTCACTACCTTTGATATCTGCTACTGCATCTTCCTTCTCTGTTTTTGGCTGCAGCTTTCTCAGGTGGAGTGGAAGAGCTGAGCGCAATGTGGGCATCTTCTTACTGACTCATTCTGTCTGAATCTACCTGAACATAGTAGGCAAACAATGGAAAATAATAAAGAAATAAGTTTGTTGCTAAGCATTATTCACAGAAAGTTGTTTTCCATCCCACGGGACACTAACCCATTTCACATTAGGATGAAACCAGTAACTTTCAGATAAATAAATTTCACATAAATGGCCTAGACATTGAATTAAACATGCAGTGGGATGAAACATTTTTTTCCTTCCCACAGTTTGATCACACAGCCAAATGCCTTTCCCAGCAAGACACTTACTCAAACTGTTCTGAAAGGGAACGTATTCTGCTAAAATAGCCTTCTCACCCCACTTTCCCATACCTTAAAGCAAAGTCTTGTTAAATTTTGTTATCTCCACTACAGATCTGAAAATTTTCTATCCCCAGTCAGCTAGACATTCAATCACAGTGTCCTAGATGAAGGCTGTAGTAACTGTACTGGTGGGTACTTCGAAATAGGTGGGATTTCTGTGTGGTCTGTGGCTGTATGTTTGATTTCTCCCATCAATGTATGGAACTTTCTTGTTTGACAATGGGCTGGCTAAGGGCCATGCTGTGTACAAGTCTGTTTATCACAGCCTATGTTGCAGCAAAAACCAACGCTGCTAGTTCAGTATGCATTGAAGAGTTCACCTCCTTTTAAAAAAAAATGTTAAATTTACTTCACAAAAAAAAAAGCAGTAGCAGCAATTATAAGCACCACTGATGTCACTGGATTGTTGTTAAAAACAACATGCATCACCAGCTTGATTTTGATTACCAAAAAGCAGATTGTGTATATTCACACTGAATCTTGTGTGAATGCAGCTGACTTAGTTTCTTCATCTCTCTTTAACATAGGAATAGTTTTAGAGAGTAAGACGAAAGTCGTGTGCAGCAAGTGCAAACAACAGTGGGGGAAAATAATGAGGAGGAAGTATCATTATGGTAATACAGAGGGAATAAATTATGTTTTTCTGATTTTGAAGGAATCAAAAGGATTGGAAAATGAAATCACAAACTTGTACCTGCACATTTTATATGATGTCATAAGCTCTGCCACAGGGCTCAGGGAGTACCTCCTGCATTACGACCACTTTGAGCTTATTTTGGCAAACACAAATCTTCCATTAACAGCTCATGCACCTCTCAGGCAACACAAGTGCTGAATATGCTTAATGGTCTTTGGCATGGCTGCCTAAAATATATGCCTTGCAATGCCATCCACATCTTCACCATACCATTGTCGGCCCAAAAGCTCCCTACCTCTACACAGACAACCAATTTAAAAATCACACCTTTGATAGACAGACAGCGTTCACTTTCTCTCCTGGCAAGACTGGAATTGCCATTCCTATGGTCTGGTTTCAAGATGCACAGAGATTAACTGGGAGACATGTAGCCAGGCAGTATCATAATAATCCCACCATAATTACCAAGGAAATGCTGTAATCCTGCTGGTTCACTTACTAACAGGCCATTTCTCCAGTGCAGGTGTATTTCCCATAGCTGGCAATGACCCAAAAGCCATGCCAGCTTTATTCAACACAAAACAACACAGCAGAAACCAATAGTGTGCAGAACCACAGCAACAACTGTTGTGTCTTAGCTGCACATCCATGTGATTAGTGCAAAGGTGGAAAAATTTGCTCTTTTTGAAATATTTGTGAAGCTAAATATTTCACAAAGAAAGCTTGATTTTTTTTTTCAAATGTATTTACCATTCCCACCTATTTCCTCTACACTTAAATCAGAAGTTTCCAGATTACAGATTGTTAGCTGTCCCCCAGTGTTACAACTGTGGGTGATGGGCTCAGCTCATACAGATGGCAAAACCCGCAACTATCTGTGCTGCCTTTCTCATCACTGCACCTCATTTTCTTTTGTCACCATTCTATAAAAGGCCTTTAGAGTGCCTTGTAGACAAAAGACTCATTTACCTCTTGCTGGAAGAGCTAAATGCCTTCCCTTCCACCTCCACTTCCCCTTGACCCTAATAGCTCTACTTGTCAGAACCATTTTCCCTACCAAAACCATCAAAGTGGTAATAAACAGGCATACTGAGAGAACAGCAATAGGAACGGCAAAGCAGGTAAAAGAGGGACTGAGAGGGAAAAGACAAGATGGTAAAGGTTAAAGTATGGCAACTGACCAGATCCTGCTGCTCACTGACAGATATTCTACTAATCAGCAGCTGGGATAAGAGTCATTCAAGATAGCTTTGTTTCCTGCCAGAGTAACCACATTAACATGGGTCAATAGTTACAACACCTATAATGTCTAGCACATAAACCATCATCGAACTGTCTGACTTACTTATTACCATCTGTCACTCGAAAGGCTCTTATTTGAACTTGGCTTCTGTCAGTTGCTCATAAAGACTTATTTTTATAATTAGACTTTTAAATAGCATGAAAAAATAAGATTCCTGCAGGATTTTTTAGCTCAGTGATGATTCATAAGAGGGTGGTACTATTGCTAGCTATTTCAGTATATTAAATGCAATCCACTTACTGACCAAAACCCAAGTTAAGACCAGAAAATAACCTATAATAACAGTTTGCAACAAAATGCTGACAACTATTGTTGTATTTGCATCTCAGTGCATCACAATCAGTGTAATACTTGAAACTAAATAAAGAAACCAAATAAATAACAGCATGTACTTAAACATGCTTACAGAATTATGGAGCTCTGAAAAATGACATGGTATTCCGCTACTGGGTATAAAAAATCCCAGCTGTTTGATACTGTGAGGGAAATATATTGGTTTTACATTTTATAATTTCAAACCCTGTTGTCAACAGGCAACTTATGTTACTTTATATTCCACTCATCACAGCCCACCATAATTCCTCTTGGCATGGCCAAGTAAAATATATTCCTCTGTGCTGACACTACTTTTTGGTTTTTTGTCTCCTATAAATGATTTGTGGCTATGTTTTGAATTTTTGTAAGAGTATTTCCAGGAGCTTTTAAAAGAAACAGCACATTCAGGAGAGCAGACATATCAATATTTTAAGAAACTGGAGAAAACCTTTGGTTCATTGTGTGCCCCTGCTTCATTTTCCTCCTCCTACTTCTTGTCAGAGTCCCCCTGGCCCCTCTTTTGTGTTCAGACTCATCAAGTAGTCATGGAATCTATTAAACTATTTGCTTCAGGCTATCTGAGCACACTAGTGCTGCTCACTCCGGCACAAATGTCATATATTGAAATGAATCAAGGATCAGTTTTTCTGTTTCTGTATAATGAAGTATCAGTTAGGCACACCTACATCCCATTCACAGGGGAAGGAAATACCACACACACTGAAAACAGCTGGGAGTGTGAAAAGGGCTGACTCTTTCATCTTGGTACCTTAAGCTAATTAAAAGAGTTCATTAGCAGTTTCTAGTCTTAATAATTTTCAAACACTTTTTTCACTACTAAAGCATTCATCTTGAATTTCAGATCTCTGCTTGGGTTTGGTAAGGCTAGCAGATAGAGGAAATGTCTTTTTACTTACCAAGAAGGCCCACATGATTTGAAGCCAAGAAAGTTGCTTTTTTTTTCCAGTGACTTTTGACACTAGTGTACTTTTAAAGTGCATTTTTTTCCTCAAATACTATATATTTCACAGAATCACAGAACCGCAGAATAGTTAAGGCTGCCAGACATCTCTGAAGGTCCTCTGGTTCAAACTCCTACTCAAGCAGGACCACCTAGATCTGGTTGCACAGGACCGTGTCCAGATGGCTTTTGATATCTCCAAGAATGGAGATTCCACAGCCTCCCTGGGCAACCAGAACTCGGTCATCCTCACGGTGAAAAGTTATTTCCTGATGTTCAGAGGGAACTTCCTGTGTTTCAATTTGTGCCCATTGCCTCTTGTCCTGTCACTGAGCACCACTGAAATGAGCCTGGCTACCTCCTCTTTGTGCTCTCCCTTCATATTCTTGTACATAGTGACGAGAGGCCCTTAAGCCTTCTTTTCTCTAGGTTGAACAGTCCCATCTCTCTCAGTCTTTATTCATATGTGAAAGATGCTCCAGTCCTCTTATCATCTTTGTGGCCCTTCCCCTTGTTGAAGCCATGCTGACTACTCCACATGATTTTCTTGTTCTTCATGTGCCTGGAAATGGTTTCGAGGGTTAGTTGCTCCATCACCTTCCAAGGGATCAAAGTGAGGCTGACTAGCCTGTAGTTCCCTGGGTCCTCCTTCTTGCCCTTCTTGAAGATAGGAGTAATATCTGCTTTCCTACAGTTTTTGGGTGCTTATTCCACCTGCCATGATTCATCAAAGGTTATTAAGAGTGGCCCCACAATAACATCCGCCATCGCCCTCAACACTGATGAATGCATCCCATCAGGGCTCATGAACTTACATGTGCCCAGTTTGCCAAAGTGTCCTCAGACCTGATCTTCTTCCACAGATTCCTTGTTGCAGCACTTCCCCCGGCCTCTGGGACCTGGGATTCCTCAAGGCCAGTATTGCTAGTAAAGACTGAGATGAAGAAGGTATGCAGAACCTCAGCCTTTTCCATGTCCTATGTAACAAGGTCCACTGCCTCATTGAACAACAGGCTCATGTATTCCCTTGTCTTCCTTTTGTCACCTATGTACTTACAGGAGCACTTCTTGGTGTCTTTGATGGCCTTGTCAGATTCAATTCTGTTTGGGCTTTAGCTGTCCTAACTTCTTTCCAGGATGCTCAGACATGTTTTTGTGTTCCTCCCAGGTTACTCATCCTTGCTTCCATCCTCTTTATCCTTCCTTTCGGTGTCTGAGTTTGGTAGGAGCTCTTTGTTCATCTACACAGGCCTCACCTCTTTTACACTCCCTGTGACGGAAATGAAGCACAGCATCCATTGTGCACTACCTGCAATAAAAAAGGTTTCACACATTTCCTGTACTTTTCCATGCCAAAATTTTGAATAACAAAGAAAACTTCTTCAGTTAATCCATTAGTTTTACTTTCCTTCATTTTAATACACGACACAATGGAGACTGGACAACTGGTTGATTTAAACACCTACCTATATAATTAGACTAATATTTATGGAACTAATTTTTCAGTGTTTACAGCAGGTTTCACCACCTATTTGAAAAAAGAGACAAAACATTACCCCCACAACTGACAAATCCAAGCAACTATTTTGCCAACAACATTAGACACATTATCAGTGTCATGATACCTTCAGGAGTTGTCCCTAGGGAAATCATCTGCTGGAATGTTAATCTGTTGCTTCTCTGACCTTTCACACATGTACCACCATGTAATTATTATTACAACCCACATGCTTCCCTTTTCATGCTGTCATTCCGACAATGGGGTCAACAGGAAATTCGTCTCCAGAGCAGATAGTAGGAACAAAGTGGGTACCAGTAAATGAAATCAGATTGGAAATAGGTATTTCTAAAATCACAGTAAGACTTCTTTTCTGCAAGCGGCCCAGCTTTCTAATTATATACCATGCTAGGTAATAAGTGTGTAGCACATATATAACAAAGGTTCAGAGATGGTTCATGGAATGATGGCAGCCCTGGCATTTGTTTCAGGCTTTTCACAGCTTATTCTTAAAACAAAAATTTCCTTCTGAACAGAATCTGGCTAGATTTATCACTTGAGTTTTCCTAGCCCACATTATAACTCTTCTTTTTACCTGACATTTGTTTCAACCCCCAAACTTAACAGAACTGGCACCATCTTGATGTACTTTAAAAAGAATAATAATCATCATAATAACAATAACAATAGTAAGCTTTAGCACGTGGATTGTTAGCAAATAAACACTTGCTGATGATCATAGGCCGTTGTTTGTTATTTGTGCTTAGCGTAAACAATATTCTCATTCGAGCCTCCTCGTGATGACTCCATGTAGAGAAGCATGCATTTACCCTTTCAAAGGCAGCAGCAAAAGGAAAGGTTTAGCTTGTCCTTCTTCCCCATCAACCTGCAAAGGAGGAGAGATGAAGTGAGGGGAGCTTCTTTCGTCATTTTGAAAGCCCTCTGTGAAAAGCGTGGGTCTGTGTTGCTCCCACCCAAAATTAGCTTGCTCCTTAGATGTCCTGTGTGCTTGTGAATTGCTGCATCAGCCATCAATCAGGCTAGCTTAAGTGGACTGTAGTAAAGTATGGAAATTTTTGCAAACAATCAAAATATTTTAGTCTGGTATGACTTTTTAACCTCGCCTCATTTGAGATCTTAAGTATTTTGATGCTATTTAGTCCAATAGAAGCCTCTCTCAGAATTTTTCCCAGATTCTTGCAACTGTAGCACAACAGTCTGAAAATACACTTAATAGCATAACCAAATTCTATGGTATATTATTTAACTATACACATTCCAGTTTTGAGTTCTAAGTCCTTAAACCTAAGGGAGCTCTGAGGACCAAAGTTGGTCAAATATTTGTGGCAACCAGCATGACATTTTTGTACTGCACCCCAACAAAGAGGAAGCCGGGGAAAAACACCAGAAGGCCTGCATGGATGAACAAGGAGCTCCTGGACCAATTGAAAAACAAAAAGGAAGCCTACAGAGGGTGGAAGCAAGGACAGGTAACCTGGGAAGATTACAGAGAGATTGTCCAAGCGACCAGGGATCAGGTAAAGAAGGCTAAAGTCCTGACAGAGTTAAATCTGGCCAGGGACACCAAGGGCAACAAGAAAAGCTCCTTTAGGTATGTCAGGATAGAAGGAAGACCAGGGAGAATGCGGGCTCTCTCCAGGAGGAAACCAGAGACCTGCTTATCCAGGACATGGAGAAGGCTGAAGTACTCAATGACTTTTTTGCCTCATTCATTGCCAGCAAGGGCTATAGCCACATCACCCAAGTTGCAGAAGGCAAAAGCAGGGACTGGGAGAGTGAAGAAGTGCCCACTGTAGCAGAGGAGCAGGTTTAGGACCACCTAAGGAACCTAAAGGTACACAAGTCCATGACCTGATGACATGCATCCACGGGTCCTGAGGGAACTGGCAGATGAAGTTGTCAAGACACTGTCCATTATATTTGAGAAGCCATGGCAGTCTGGTGAGGTTCCTGCTGACTGGAAAAGAGGAAACATAACCCCCAATTTTAAAAAGGGGAACAAGGAAGACCTGGGGAACCACAGGCCAGTCAGTCTCACCTCTGTGCCTGGCAAGGTGGAAAGCTAGCTAAGGTAACTGGAAAATAAGAGATGATTTGTAATAGCCAATACTAAGGGCAAATCATGCCTGACAAATGTGGTGAAGTTCTACGACAAGCTTACAACATTGGTGGACAAGGGACAACCAACTGACGTCATCTACCTGGACTTGTGCAGAGCATTTGACACTGTCCCACATTGCATCCTTGTCTCTAAACTGGAGAGACATGGATCTGATGGGCAGAACACTCAGTGGATAAGGAATGGGTTGGATGGCCACATTCAAAGAGTAGTGGTCAATGGCTTGATGTCCAAGTGGAGACTACTGACAAGTGGTGTTCCTCGGGGGCTGATATTGGGCCTGGCTCTGTTTAACCTCTTTGTTGGTGACATGGAAAGTGGAATAGAGTGCACTCTCAGCAAGTTTGCTGACAGAACCAAGCTGTGTGATGTGATCAACATGCTGCAGGGAAGGGATACCATCCAGAGGGACCTTGACAGGCGGGAGAAGTAAGCCTGTGAGAACCTCATGAAACTCAACAAGACCCAATGCCCCATCCCTGTAAACATTCAAAGCCAGGCTGGATGGGGGTCTGAGTAATCTGATCAAGCTGGAGATGTCCCCGCTCCTTGTAGGTGGCAGTTGGATTAGATGATCTTTAAAGGTCCTTTCCAAACAAAACTATTCTATGATTCTGTAACATATAAAATGAATCCTAGATTTAGAATACATTGAACAGGCTTGTTTTGAAACTGTCATTACACAGGAAAATTATCAAAATTAAGTTCATGTCTGGATTTCCTAAAGTGACACAAACATTAAAAATAACTTTCATTCATTTTTTTCCTCCAAAATAGAAACTAAGATGCTTTTAAAGTCAAAACTAAAATAACCTTTTGAGACTTTTTTTTTTTGAGATCATAGTGATGAAGAAAAAAGGCTTCTCTAAGAAAAAGAATGGAGGATTAAAGGGCAGCAGATGATAAAGTTCAAATTATGTATCATGGGCAAGAAAAAGGCACTGCAGAAGAATGACAAGAATGCCAGGCTTTTGTTTTACTTTCAAAGGAAAAACTTCGAACGAATGTACCTCTAGCTTAGCTCTAATATGTTTGAATGATATATTAAATTGTTGAGGATGCAATCTTAAGTTTTGGGACCAGAACATGCAAACTGACTTAGAGAAAGTTATAATAAAACTTGGTGAAGAGTCAAAGATGTATATCCAGTGCAAAATATGTGGCAAACCTCCAAACCATACTTAATAATGTTTAGTCATAATTCAGAGGGGGAAGTCTTTTGCATGAGTTGACATGAAGCTTTAAAATAGCAGTATAAAAAGATTAATTAAAAAATAGCCATATAAAAAATACTGTTTAAATGTTGTTCTGTGAACTTGGCTCAAACCCTAGTAACCATTTATTGTCGGGTTTTTTTTTGCTACTGATAATAGAATTACAAACTGAACCTGGAAAATTATGATAAAGTAATGAAAAAGTGGAAATTAAGTAGAAAGAGGTTCATATCAAAGCAAAATTTTTTAGAAATTTATTTGAAAACAGAAAGTTTTAAATCTGCTAGCAATGCCAGGTAGAAACATTCATTCAAATAGAAATTGACATTAGAAATAAAGTTGTCCCTGCCCATAACTTTCATTTTACTGGGAAACATAAGGAAATCTCTAGCCACAATGCACAAGACAAACCAGGGAATCTTACCCTGAAAAACATTTAAATTATGGGGAGAAAAATTACTGACAAATTTGAGAAACTGAAGTAATTTGACATTTCAGAAAAGAACAGCATGAAGCAGTAGCAACACGGGCAAGGATACAGTATGTACTGCATCCATAGAAACAGTGAGTATTCACAGAAATTGGAAACTTATTAATCAGAGACATATTTTTGAAATTAAAACAAAAGATGCTGTAGAAACTATCTTTTCATAAAATAAATCTCATGTTCTGAAGAAATGGACTGACAGCATAATTAATGATAAAACTGTACAAGACACGGTAAGACTAATTCTGCAAGGTCAAATGAGCAGAGTTTAAAAGTGAAATCACATCAGTGTCCTTTTGAGATCAATTGTTTGTGCTTTTAAGGAGTTGCTAGCAGTAACTGGGTGGATAGTGTTTACTTAGATTTTCCTAACGGATTTGAAAAATGCCTCAAAAATGGACTCAAACAGAAAGGGACAATATGATAGAATCATAGAATGGTTTCAGTTGGAAAGAACCTTAAAGATCATCTATTTTGAACCCCCTTGCCATGGGCAGGGACACCTTCCGCTAGACCAGATCACTCAAAGCCCCATCCAACATGGCCTTGAACACTACTAGGGATGGGGCACCCACAACTTCTCTGGGCAACCTGATGTAGTGGCTCACCACCCTCACAGTAAAGAATTTCTTCTTTATATTTAATCTAAACCTGCACTCTTTCAGTTTAAGCCATTATCCCTTGTCCTATAACTACAAACCTCTGTCAAAATCCTTCCCCATCTTTCCTGTAGGCTCCCTTTAGGGACTGGAAGGCTGCTATAAGGCCTTCTCTTCTCCAGGCTGAACAACTCCAAATATAACACTGTGGACAGAGAACTAGAGATGGAAAGAAAGATATAATGCATGACCCACATAGAACTTAAGTCCCTCACCATAGATAAGGTACATAAGTGTCCTCAGTGCCAGGCAATGAATACAAACAAGGACAGGGTTACCTGCCAAGAGTAATATTGCCTAATATTCAAAGAGTTGTAAATTGAGCCACGAGAACTGTCATGTGCTTTTATAAGTCTCAATATCTTTTAAAAATAGAAAAAAAAATTGTTTATTTAGCTTCTGGTACTGAATCCTTTAAAATTCCTCTTTCCAGGCTCTTGTCTACATGCAGGAAAGCTAGAAACACATTTCTAAGAGAACTGAAAGATGCCTTTGAGAGCCAGATCATATGAATCCAAGGTCTGAGGTTTCAGAGGTGCTGACCACAGAAGCGATCTGGACTCTGGGGTGGATGGCACGTGCTCAGTTTTGATGCAGTTACACGTGTACAGCTCCTCTGCTAGAGGGGAGCTACAGCTTTCACTGAGCCCCTCCTGTGTCTCCACGTCCCCGACGGCCTTCCCACTACACACCCAGGGGTGTATATGCTGGAAAACAGAAACATCTAACCAGAAACTGGCATGGACCAGCAAAGGGGTGCCATGGAGCATGAGAGATGTTAGTTTGGAAAAAAAGAATAGGATAGGAAAAGAAAATCTGAGTAACAGCTACTGTGACAGTCACCAGAAAGCAGTGTGGTTTGGAGACTGGCACAAGTCTCTCCCCAAAGACCAGTTCCTAGCAGGGCGTAAGCCTGCTCCCAGCTCTACTCAGCCCTTGCTGTCTTTGCTGGCACTACAACAGTGTTATTCCGGGGTGCTAACAGAGTGTTGTGGGGTGCAAAGCTCATTTTTCCTCTCAGTTCTCCAGCAATGCCCTGAGAACGGGAGGAATGTGTGCAGACTTGGTTCAATACAAGAAAATTGGAGGGTACACCTGCGCTAGGAAGGAAAGAGATGTCCTAAACCCCTCTACATCGTGTTTTCACATGCTGCTTTGGAGGAAATCGTGCCTAGGCTGCCACAGGACCAGACCCGCACCCGCTGTGGAGGACAGGAGCCATCTCAGCCCAGACAGTCCCCTTCCAGTTTCAATATTAGAAATGTGAAGTTGAGGGAACTCTTTTCATGTAAATGAAAAAACTGATAGAGGGATTCAAATGCATGTACCACAAATAATGGTCTGCTGCTTCTGTGTAGGAAGAAAACACATTTAATTGCAGGAATCAACACTTATCCAGCCTCCACTGCTTTGATCTCTTTTGTGCCTTGGACAGCTCTTCCACTATCCATGGCTGTCTTTCCTAAATAAAAGATATTTAATATGGAGACTCTGCTTTATCTCTGCTGCTGACTTTATCCTGCCATGAGGAAGATGCTCCTAAAGAAGGGCACCAGCACTCTGCAAGTAGCTGACAGATTCTCCAGATAGAATAAGGACCTTTCTGGCGGCTTTTTAGTTTTCCTGTGATACCCCGTGATATCCCAGAGCATGACTTTGTTGTTATTTCCATAGACTCTTCATGGTATTCCCACTTAATTACTGGGATATTTGTCTACTACCGTATATAACCAAACCACTCCAACTGCCAAATTGAAGGCACTTTATTTGCTTTCTGGTGTCTCTGCTGATCTACTCGCTTCAGGACATTGGTTGCTTTAATACCACTGTGTAGGTTCTATATTTCCACTGTGCATATTTTGTTCTTGGAAGAACTAGTATTTATTATCATACAGGAGAAAGGTCATAACTTGTGAATCACAGGAATAATTAAGAGAAAGTATTTTTCCCATAGCACAGATGGTAAGATCCCCAAACTGATTAAAGTATATTATCTATAACAAATGACATTTCATAAAACATGATGCCTGACAACTACTCATAAAGCTAAAATTTTTGCGATTATTTTTATTTGCAAGAGAAGTATTTGTTCATATCTATAAAAATGTCATTTATATATGCTTGGCTGAAGAACCCAAAAAGTATTTTTATTCCTTTAGAGTTTGACAAGGCTTATTTTCCAAGTTGCTTTTTTCTAATAACAGAAGGTAAAAATAAAACATCAGGTACTAATAGTTTGAGATACAAATATGCTGGAATCAAAGTATGTTTATGTCACATTTCAGAGTAAAACTTTCAGACATATATCGACATCAGTTCAAACAAAATACCAAAAATGATTGTGTGGCACCTAGTCTTAAAACATACCTATCAGAAGATAAGCAGAAAAAAAAACTAACATCATATAAAATGGAGGTGAGATGAAAGCAAAAGTGTAGCAGTAACATTTCAGGAGGAAAAATCAACAGAGGAAAGAAAAAATAGTTCATTATTTTCATTGTGTGTAATTGTGGGAATTATAGCATAATATCTGTTGTATTTATAATGAATTCGACATGATTATTTCTTGCACCTGGTTGATAAAAATAAATGCAAATATTCACTGATTTGAGGTGAAACAAATGTTTAACAGCTTTGCTGGGACAAACCCTTTAAGGTAGACCTCAGTTTCAATGGCACTAGCAAAAACCTTCCATTTTACTTCAAAAGTAAGGAACTTTGTTCTTTGTGCTGGTTGTCATCTTTTGAGGCAGGTAAATTCTTTTTCAGGTGCTGATGTATTTTATTACTCTGTATCTCATATCTATGTTCTTACATTTCTCTTCATTTCCATCTGAGCCAACTGCCTTTTTACCTGACAGTTGTATCTCTCATCCAGGGCTCTTCTAGAGCTACCAAAGGCTTCACTACACAGGATTTTTAAATGGATCTATTTAAACTTCTGGAAATCTCTGTATAGATGTATTTCTCTCAGGACAGTTTACTTCAGCATAGCTAATGCCAAAAACTGGCTTAAATAAAAATAAAAACTCACACAAACAAATTGTCTTCTTATGATATCTCTGAGGATGCTGTCATTGAACCACCTTCTTGCTAAGAGTAACGATATAAATTCTGTA
The DNA here is from genome assembly GCA_009806455.1 of Tetrax tetrax. Taxonomy (NCBI): domain Eukaryota; kingdom Metazoa; phylum Chordata; class Aves; order Otidiformes; family Otididae; genus Tetrax; species Tetrax tetrax. Next base: position 427,441 of record WHYT01017675.1, read on the forward strand.
TTGTCATATCTAAAACATGTAGCTTATGTAACCTACAAGTTGTTCCTTGAATTTAAATCCTTAAAAATTCCACAGAAAATTAAAGGTCAAGAAAACTAATAGGTTTAAAGAGTTTCGGGGTAAATTTATGTTTGTACTGCCCACACGTATCTTGCACTTCTCTTAAGCAGCAGGCTGGGTTCTTGGATTTCTTTGTTTTGTCTTGTTTGGGAAGGTCAGGTTGGTTGGGTTTCTTTCAGTTATTTTTTGGTTTCAGGTGGTTTTTTAGTTTTATTTGTTGGTTTGTTTTTACATAGTTCCAACTGTACACTAGATACGTAAAAATGCAGTTTTATTTCAAGACATATTAGCACTGCTCCAGGTGGACTAAAAGCAGATGTTAGTTACTCTATGCATTTGTTAGGCCACACAGTGCAACAAATAGAGCATGTGCCCACTGAACCATGATTCAAGGAGAGAGACTAAAAAGCATACCCAGGCTCTAGAGTGAGGAGAACTTATCTTTCATAAAACAATACAGTTTGGAAGAGACCTCTGCAGGACACTTTGTCCAGTTTCCCAACCAAGGCAGAGCCAACAAACACCAAGTTGCTCAGGTTCGTGAACAGTAAAGTTTTCAATCACTCCAAGAGTAAAAATTCCACATCTCTGTGTAACCTCCTTCAGTGTTTCAATACCTTCATGGCACTTTTTCCTGATATCTCACTGGAATTTTCCTTGCTGTAACATGTAACTGTTGCTTCCCATCCTACCAACGTCTGACTCTGAGGCAGTATGGCTCTCTTCTCTGTAAATTGCAGTGAAGTTGTTTAAGACAGCAACAAAAGTCTCCCGTTAGACTTCTCTTTGAATTTTATGCTGTGCGGAAGGATTCTCTATGAAAATGGTACAATCCATTTTAAGAAGAAACTGGGCAGGAATAAAATAGAAGGAAAGTAAGAGGAGCAGCAAGGAAGGATGGAGGAAAGGGTAGGACGCACAAAGCAGTGAAACATCTTAATAACTGAAAACTAGGCAGCTGAGGAAGGGGCTGCAGAGAGGTGTATGCATTGGTGGACAGTCAGCAGAGGGCTGACAGTCAATGGCTAATGGGAAAGCACGCACAGTATATATCTTCCAAGTAATATATGAACCACTTGTTGTTTCACAGGAGCTGGAGGGTTTGAAAGTCTTCTAGTGATGAGCATGTGTCAGTCACCCCTGGAGGACTTCAGTGTTCCATACACGGATTTGAGATATTCTGTCCCCAGTGTATATGAAAATACGTCAGCCTCTCCTGACAGGAATAAAATTCATGCTTTCAGAACCACTTACAGACCCAATAAAACATTAGGCAAATGGAGAAAAATTAGAGAAATTACTTCAAAATCATGCTGCTGCTCCAAATCAAATTGATAATGCAGACACATCCTAAACAAGAATTAAGGATCCATGAAAAAATACAAGTTATGTATTCAACAAATTTTGAAACATGTCCATTAAGTGCAAATGGCAAATAGATATCAACAATCCTATTCTACGTCATTCAACTTTTTTTTTGAGGCTAATGAAGCTGCAAATGGGAACAAGAGATAAGCATGCTCATTGATTCAACACCTGTCCTGGAACTCATGCACAAACTACTGGACCATACGTCTTCTTCATAGTCACTTTAACCCCTGTACATAGTCGGTTGAGGAACATAAAAAATCCAAACTATTTACAAGCTAACCTGCAACAAATGGGAAGAACAAATTCTAGCTGATACTACTAGCTCTATCCCTTCTGTTAATTTCCGATCCAACGGCTGAAAAATAATAGCTTGGTTCTTTATCCATTATTGTTCCCTTAAGGAAAGTAGATGTTGTGATAAAATTCATTTGCCTAAGTGAAATACCTTTCACTCAACAAACATACTACGACTACTGCAGGCATGATGTCTAGCTCTGAGAAGTGAGACCTCTGCCATGCTGAAGAGTTTTATAGCCTTATTACTGTAAAATAGATAGCTGGTTTTTAAATGCTGTTGTTTAAACTGTTAAATGATAATTGCTTCTCAGCGGATCATATTCTTCACGAACAGTTCTCTATAGCAGTATAAAACCTCTTCTTACAGCATTTCAAAAGCACATACTCTTTCATTTGTGGGTTTAGATTTTCTTCAAAGGAAACCATCTTATTACCTTCCTTAAGTCAGAAGCTTCTAAAAGTGTCTCACAAAAGTATTTGATAAAGATCTAAAGACAGAGGAAAGCTTTTGATAAATAATGAAATAATTTTGAATCATCTTTTCACACACAAGAGCAAGACAATGTATCTTTTTAAAGAAGCACATAGCATGGATACAGAGGTTCTTTTTCCCATTTGCTGCTGAGATAAAGCAATTGCAGTGAACTGGCATTAGTTCACAAACTCAATCACTGATTACTAAAATAAAAATTATTGAGTTTTACTTTTTGAAAATAGAAAGAGTACAAATATAGAATTTAAGTATGAAAATTAATATGGTCAAAACCAAAAATGCTGGGACTAACAATAGGAATAAGATATCAATATGCCACTTGTGATCTGGGACTAATAAAAAATTTAATTTACATGAAGCTTTGTGTCAAATGGACATTTTTATGCTTGTTTTCATTGGATAGAAGATGGCTGACAGAAGACCTGAGGAAGAATTTTGAGGAACGGAGCTGCAGATCAGAGAGGAAGCATTTTTGCTCATTAAACATGGCCCGTAAGACAGGTAGCACTATATATTTAATGACATACCATAAACTCTCTAACTGTTCATGCAGCATGAGCATTTAGGCACCCATATTCTTCTAGTTTTACACAGGGTACCAGTATCTGAAGCACTGCTTTGTTACCTAAATTTAACAGAAATATTTGGCGTGAAAATTTTCTAGTTCTAACTTCCTCATTTATATATAACTTTTTACTGTGCTTCTGGTCACTTGCTGTCTCCCTCAATGTTATGCCCTATGAATAGCCCAGTTACTGAGCTTTCAGTATTCTTTCTAGTACAATTTTGTTCAGAACAATATAGCATTTTCAAGCTAATTTTGTTATTTGAAACTTAGGATTGTTTTTACTATTAGGATAGTCTGAAAATTGCATGGTGGTCACAAATCAACCTCCCATACAGAATACAGCACCAAATTTAAAGTGATTTTCTATGAGTGGCCATCTGCTCACCACCCTCTGCATCACTAGTTTGCTTCAGACTATACTTCCAGTGAATTGCTGAGTGCATCAAATTCAAGCACACGCTGCTGCAAACACTGATGCCAATAAAACAAGAATGATGAAGTGCTCACAGAGACAGAAGGCATGAAGTTAAGTGCACAGTCTAACCACATTCTTGTTGAATTGCAACAAATACCTGAGACTGCTACTTCTGCTTTTTTAAGCTTCACTCTTTAATTTGTTTCCAACCTGTTCCCTGTGTCTCTCCTCCTCCCTTCCTCATTTTCCTCCAGTGTCTGCATTGTGCTGACTGGGCATTCTGCTCTGCCTCTTGCATGATGCCAGCAAAGCAACACTGATTAGAGACATTGATTATGGTGGATGTCAATGAGAATCCCAATGCAGTATCACTCCCAGTCCCCCAAAAATGGGAGGAGAAAGACAGACAAGTTGGATGAAAAACAGCCAAATTTCAATGATTGCTGGTAAATTCACCACCCTGAGGCAATATACTTATGCCTAAAAGGGTTGCTGTTTCAAAAGTAAGTTATTTCTTCATGTTAAAATCTGTGCTGCTCCAGAACAGTTTAAACAGAATGAATGACAGAAAACAGCAAAAACATCACATAATTTTGAGTCCTCAGAAACTTGCTACTAGAAACTAGTGAGCTGCAGCACCACCTTTTTTCTAGGGGAGCGTTAAGGATGCCAATATAGACTGGTAACCAGGGCTGTACAGGCTAAAGGGCTCTCATGACACCAAACACTGCTGGCTTGGGACTTTACTAGTGAGGTTAAAGCAGAGTATGTCTCTGCTAATGCAGCCTAGTTCATTCCCCTGTTATAGGTACTACTTTCCTTCCTCACCTGCAGAGAATTACTAATGAAGCTGCCCTTTGTACCATTAACTACCTTCAATTTTCAGGTGTTTTTACCAGAATATCCTGGATAATGCTTAAACCAAAACGAGAAAATATTAACGAAGCTGCCTTTTGTACCGTGAACTACCTTCAATTTTTAGGTGTTTTTACCAGGATATCCTGGATAATGCTTACCTCAAATCTATAGGGATAAAGCAAATCAGAGCTCTTAGCCCTTTGCACATGTGAGGTAATTTAAATCTCTTTTATTTAAGTTTAAGAAAAAATATTTTACTATACTTTGCCAGCAATTACAAGCAAGCACACAGTCAGCCACTCCAATTTAGCTGATACAGAGCAACTTGATGTTGTGTTTGAAGTCATGAGAGAAGTCAATGAACAATTTACCTGACACTCACCATACACGGGAAGGATGAATTTGCTTATTTGTGTGTAGTCAAGAGTAGCGTTTTATGCTGGTCCAGAAAGTAGTGGTTCCTTCCCAGCCTCTGCACTGCACTGAGAAAGGAACGAGTTCTACTGCCTATGTCCATTTTGTTGCAGGGATACAGCACCAAGACTCTTTATTCTTCACCTTTCCCCTATCAACTCTATTAACTATAAGGAAGAAAGAAAGTTATATAACTATAAAAATAACTTTCCCCTGTGAACTGTAATGAAGAAGAAAGGATGCACTATCTGTAGAGAGTTTGTTCCTCCAACTGAGTAGTAGGGAGAGAAAGGGAATAAAAGCATGACATAGTAGGTTACTATTTGCCCTGGAGATGTAGCTAAAACAAAAGATTCACTTTGTAGAAAAAGCTGCTGATTTTACAAACCAGTATCATATATAGGCCCTAACTTACATATTGTGTTATAAAGTGAGGACTAGGTCAGTACTAAGACCAATGTTTCAATAGCAGATAGCTCCAGTTCATCTTTTGAGTTTTCACTGCTTCTGGCTTCTACCTCTTTTACATTTTACTTCACTTCTATAGACAAGAAGAACTCAATTTATTGGTGATTCCACAGAGGGCCGATTTTCTACCTAGTAGAAGTTTCCAACTCAGTTATGATGAAATTTCTGTAATTTACTGGAAGTGACCGTGGATGCAATGCCACTGCAGATCCTCTCTTTACCTTCCCAGAATATTTCTTGTTCAACATTTTTGAGGACTAGGAAAACAAGCAAAAAAACCCCACCAAACCAAACCAAACCTAAACAACAAAAAACCCCTAATAAAAACCAATAGTAGAGAAACTTATAAAATATCGTGCAAGTTACACTTGCTTTCCCTCCTTCACTTTCCGTTGAAATCATCAGGGCCTTCGCTGCCTGGCTTGACAGACAATACAGATGTTGCACAGGAATGAAATAGAACAACAGAACAAAACCCACTCTTTGGTTGAAGGAGATTTGTGTTTCAGAAGTGGTCCAAGGCCATGCTGAACTTCATTTACAGTACCCCAACCCCATTGTGAAGCATCCTTGGGCTATTTCAGATGTCCATTTCACAAAGAAATTCATGAATTGCAAATAAACTTGTACTAAGATTAAACCTCCTGTTCACCAGAAGTCAGAGTTCCGCCAAACAAAGAGCTTCTAGGCAGCCAGGGGAAATCTAGATTCCTGCTGTTTTTCACATTATTGTACTCTTTGTGGGTTTGTGCAGTTAGTTTAAATGTGTGTAAATGGTGAGTATGTCATGTTAGCCAACTTTTGCAATCTTTTCCATTTTTGTGGAGCAAACTTTGTCTGAAAGAGAAGAAAACAGAGGGATAATAGGCAAAGAAGCATGGGGGAAAGAGGAGAAGAAGAGGAGGAGAAACTAGGAAAGCCAAGAGAAGAAAGAAAAAGCTCCCACAAAACAGTAAAAAATAATGGCCACAATCTCATGGACAAAACTGGCAAAGAACTGAGCTTCAGGGTGTGCAGCACAAGAGTAGAACAGGAAAACTAGAAAAAAAGTTGCTGAGTGAAGAGAACAAGGACAGAGTGTGCAAAAGAGAGTCCTTTAACGTCCTTTAACTGTAGATCTCCAATCCGCTCATATAAAGAGATAACTGTCATTACTAAACAGAGATAAAAAGCAAAAGCTCTAAGGGTAGGATATGTGGATGAAAAAAAATAAGAGAGTAGATGAAATAAGACATCTGGATATGAAAGATAAAGGAAGGCCATAGAAAAGGCTGCAGGGAAGGAGGTATAAGAAAGAGAACGTCAGCAGTAGAAGAAGTAGAGTAAATAAAAAAGGTGGAAAAGGGAGCAGAAAATGATGGGAAAAGAGAAAGTGAAATAAGCAGCAGAACAAAAAGGGAGGAGTCAAATCAAACTCAAAGTGAGGTGAAGGAGAAAGGACAGCCTCTTGGCGATTTTATAGTAGATCCTTTATTCCAGCCATTTTCTGATCAAGCTTTAGGTCCTCACACTATACTGCCTTGAAGAAAGTCATCTATAAATGGAGTAAAAAAAAAGAGGAACTAAATTCTCCACAATGCGCTGGGAGCCCCAGGGCAGCAGTCTTGCAGCTTTAACAGCTATGCAGACTTTATGTCAGACTACATTGCCAACAAAGGATGCTGTGCTTTAAAATATGTAGACTTCCAACAAGAGAAGCTACATATTCACTTACACAATGAGCATCACTTACACAATGAGCATCACTTACACGCCAGGCATACACCAGCCTTTCCTTTTGAGAGCACATCAAAGACCCTGGAGGGCCATTTCAGGATGCAGAGAAAACTAAATGCTCAGCTACCTTCTTACAAAAACAAATGTAGCAGGTTCAGAGATCTTTCAGACGCAGATAGGATTTGGCTCTTAGCTGACTGAAGAAGCAAATCGGGCTTGCTCCAAATCCACAGGGTCTTCTCAAAACAGAAAAACTCCTATTTATGTGGAATGCAAAAGTTCTCATACCTCAAGCTCTCTGATCTAACTGTGCAGCTCAGTTACAGCCTTAGTTAGTAGAAAAGAGTATCCTCTTTCATTTGAGCTTGCTGAATTCTGAAACATTAAAAACCTTTCTCTCGGTCTCTTTCAAAATTCTCCCTGCACTGTACTTTGTTACTGTGTGTCCACAGCGTTCTTTAAAAGGAGAATAACCAATCACTTTACAACCACTTCATCCAGTGTTTGGATTATGTCGTCATCATTATTTTTGTCCCTTGTCTGACCATACATTTATTTCAGATTAGGACGTCAAAAACACTCCCCCCCCCAACCTCCCTGGCCCCACACACACAGTTTTCACTGTTTCAGGCAACTTTGATTTGTTTTCCCTTCCCCAAGGAAACAGTTAGTGTAAAGAAAGTTGTATGACTATATCTTATATATGCTGACTATGTATATATGATTAACCACATACATTGACAGGGGTTTCTTCTCAGATTGCTCCACTTCTGCTCTTGCATAACCTCCTTGTTGGCTGTGGCATTGAATCTTTTGATGATACGTGAACCCTCCACCACCACAGCCAACAGGGACAGCATTTTTGAGGACACTTTATTAAAATGCCCTGGAGTTCCAAAACTCTGCTTTGAAGTAGAGAAGTAGAAAGCTGCTTGAGTAAGTGGGAGATTGAAGAAACTATCCCCACAGCCAAAGTGAGGAAAAACTTCTTTTCGCTCTAGACTTTTTCAGTCTATGACTAAGTATGACTGCTCTCCAAAAGGTAAAAGTATTCACAAAACCCCTCCGTATTCCACCTACCTTTTCTGCATGTCAAATCTTTAAAAGATTTCTAATCAGTTTGCTGCTTATTTCCGTTGCCATCAGCCCTAGTATCACAAATCTTCCGTGGCGTTTACCAGTTATTAGTCTTCATCCCCACCTCTGCTCCAAGAGTTGGGACACGATATTTTTCCTTTACATAGAATGAAGTCAAACCTACTGTTGCACACAGCTGCCATGCAATTAAGGCAATGTTATTGGGCTTCTTTGTAGATTACTACACTCTGGCTCCTACAACTTAAAAAAAAAATTGAAATAAATAAGCTATGTGAAAGAAAATAGGCTTTACATGTTTTGTTACTTCAGTCCTTGACCAGATTCTTACCTTAACTAAAACCTTCCTATTCTCCTCTGTTGCATCAGTATTGGCAGAGGCAGAAATTTAATTTACATTCATTGCACTGCTATCTGTATGACTGTTTCTACCTCTTCTCCATACGTCCAATGTTTGCACACAAGAAGAAGATAATAGGTGCAAATTCTCAGAAACTGGACAGTTCTGTTCTTACAGCAGAGTTCATTTAGTGCAGAAGGGAATTTGTGCCAACACTATGACCATTCCGGTTCTTAGATCAACACATTGGCAAAAACATGCTGTCCTTGAAGAAGAGGCTATGACCTGGGACTGAGCACCTGCAGCGGGACCGTGTGGTCCTGCTCTTCCCACTGCCGTTCCTGCAGTGACAAGCCCTGCCACACAGGCCAGGGCAGACGTCACTGAGAGGGATGACGTTGGTACCCACAGGAAAATTCACCAGAGCCCCATAGGAGACAAATGGTGAACAGAAATTTTATTTGGCTGGCTGCCTTAAGCTGTCTTCTGAGGACTTTCTCACAGGCTCCAAGGTAGCTCCTTGCACTGTATTTTTAATAAGGTCAGCAGGACCGTATCTTCAAAGGAAGCTTAAGTCCCGTTCAGTCACAAAATGCACTGCTGTTTATTGCTTGGTTTTATTACCCAGGAGAGGCCCAGGACAGTCCACAGCTGGGGCCTGCAATGAAGGGGATAATGTTAATTAACTCTTTACTCCAAAGTGTGTGAGTAGGCTCAATTGAGTTGCACTTAAAAATGCTTTGAAACTCTCGCATAAAAGTGTCCTCCATTAGTTATTCCAAATCTGTTATTCCAATTTAGTGGCTTTGCTATTCTTACATTTGTCTTTTAGTAAAAAGAGCAGTTAGTGAAAAGGATCCTGTTATTTTTACATTCTCAAGAAAATTGCTGAAGGCCTGTACAGATGGTATAAAGCCTAAAAAAAAATTAAAGAAAATAAAATCAGTGAAGTATCGAAAAAAGACCAAAATTTGGGAAGATGTTATTGAATCAATCCTCTAGAAAACCTGAATGTTCTGATTAAGATTTAATCAACAAAAGATGTCAAATACTTAAAAAACACTAGGTTTGGTTTTGTTGGAATTTTTTTTTGCATGCTAATCTACTCAGTAATTATGAAGCTAAACAAAAACTTAAAAATAACAGGGATTTTCTCATAGCATTGCATGCCTAGATACAATCCATTCCCCAAAGACTTTTGGTGACATTTTGAAAGGCAGGAAAAATGTTTTTTATTAACAATGAGAGAAACCAACTGTAGTTTCACAAATATTCTGTTGTTGAATAAGATAATAACGTAATAAGAGGATAACTCTCACTTCTACAATGATGATCTTTAAAAGGCTACATCAAACGATACTGTAACCTTAGTCCACACTCTGAAAAAATTATCTGTCTCCCTCAGCTTGTGAAAAATCAGAAAAGAAAGAATATGCAGTGTTCATCTCCTTTAATTCACTTACTGTATCAACAGTTCCGTAGTACGTTATGTTAGTTAAATGACCAGCTATACTTAAATATTCTTTACACAACTAAAACATTGAAAAGGATCCCAAGGACAGTGAACAGCAGGAACACATTTCCAAACTTGGAGAAAAAATGGGACACTAATTTTTACTGACTTGCTGCCTGGTTTTGAATACCTCCCTGGCAATACAGGGACACACAAATACAAACATGTGGGAACAGAGAGTGTAGTACAGCTGCCTGATATTAAAGAATTTGAGCTATGTCCTTGAGCACCACTTGCTCAATAACAAAAAAAAACAGCAATGAGAACAAGATAAATAAATACCAAAGGCAAAAATAGTAAAGACAACTGAAAATCTATACCCAATCCAAATGAAGCTTAAGGCGCATGAACAGGATATTGTGACCAATCCGATTAGATGTTTAGGTGCCTGCACTTCGCGTGTAACTTGGAAATATTATAAAAGACTTATGCTGACTGAGAATAAAGGTCTCCGGAACACCATCCACGGAGTCCGTGCCCTTACTGCAACACAAACATATGCAAAGGTGAATGCATTTTTAATTTTCATGTAAAGGGGAGGGGATTCATGTGTGTTTCGCCATGCACTCCTTGTTCAGAGGAAGCAGTAGCCTATAGAGATCATCAAAGCACTAAACAGATCACAGCACTCCCACAGAACATTTAGCTGAGCTGCACCATCAGTAGCCTTCCTAAGGACTGGGCTGAGGGAAAGAATTATCTGCAGAGATCAAAAGGACCAGGTATATCTTTGAAATCCCTTCACAGTCCAGTATTTTGTTTATGACCAAAGCCCTGAATGTGAAAGCCAGTTTCCATGGATATTTAAATGACACTTTTATCAGGCATATCAGAACGACACACTTTGATATTCTGAAGTCTTGCAAGGTGACCTCTCAGCCATCCCTGAATTCATTTCTGTCTAGCAATCAACTTTTCTTGCAAGGAACAAGCAGTGTTTGTGGCTTGTCAGTGTGACCAAATTGCAAAAGAATTGAAAATGTGGAGTGCTGAAGCAGAGAAGATTAACCACGCCAGCAACCTGTGACAGAAGACCAAAACGCTTTGCTATCCATCCTTTTCCTTGCCTCCTGCTCCTGCACACTGCTTTGTGCTGCCTATGCTAGGACAAGCCATAGGTAATTTTCTGCTGTGAGTCAATACATTTATAAACTGAAACACAAGACCAAAGCGCTCACTCTGCGAACAAGTGCATCTACCTTCCTTATACTAAGGTCCCACTGAAATGAATAGGATTGCTCACTTAGCAAATCACAGATGTCTGAAGAATTGAGCCTTACATTGGTATGTGACATATTTTCAGGGAGCATTATTTCAAGGATGGAAAAATAAGATATCTTGGACTTTCAGTGTGAGTTTTCTGTCATCACATGAAAAAATAAAATAAAAAAAACTTAATCAGTTATAGTAAAGGCTGAAATAAAATTATTGGGAAGAAATTAGCAGCAATGAAAATGCTTTTCAAAGTAATGTTTCAATTTTGAAATAGCTATTATAAACATTTGTGCTTGCTATGGCTTGCAGTTAAATTTTAAAAATAGCATTTAAATATGCATGTTAATAACATCCAGAAGGCATTTCTTTCAAGCCTGTTTGGGCTGTTGAAGGGTTTAATTTAACCGCAGCATTCATTTATGTCTAGCAGTTAGAATTTTCTTTCAAGCTCAAAGGAGCCGAGAGTTGTAACTATGATCTAATTGGTAAGGAATGAAGAATGTTTTTCATGTTTTATAGACAGCATGAATCCTGATCATTTTACAGCAGTAAATTATAGAGTGCTCTGCTCACTGTGTCTCCCACTGGAAGTATGGATCTATATCTCATTAAACTATAAAAATAACGCTGGTTTTGGCACACCTCGAAAGCTATCCTGCCAAGGTGTGTTATTTTTATGTCACTATTGCATGTCAGCTAGTCAGTCCAGAGAAAGTTAGGTCCTTTACAGCCTCAAACTAAATTAATTTATAGCTACATCCACATGTCAGAGGGGACACATGAGGAACCTAAACTGCTATAGAAAACAATAATTTATTATTGATTTTCAGCTCCTTTTTAAAAGTAGCTGCAATTCATTGGTTTCTCTGTTTTTTCCTCTCCAGTAAAAAAGATCTATACAATGCTAGCAACATGACAAAGCACCTCCTGTGGGTAAGGCAAATGACATAAAAGTCAGATGTGTTTTGCCTCTTTTTGGCTTAAGACAAATGGTTCATCAGTGAAACATGAAAAAAGATCAGAGGTGGGACGTTGTGCTTTTTGCATTATTAACATTTTTTTAAGATATATGTGATCGGGCAAAGTAATGTTATTAAATGAACTATTTGCCTTTAAAATAAAACCTAGCATTTCACACATTTTGTAAAGCTATATAGTTGTTATATGCTCGTATAGTCTATCTGCATTTAGCTCCGGTGAAGGCAGTACACGACAATTGACAGATTGCAGATCCTTAATCTTACTGTAATATCTTGGGTTTGTGTTAAAAAAAAAAAAAAAATTGTCTCTTTCAAAGGCAGATGTTACAGAATTGCTACTGCAGTCACTGAAGTCTAGGTTGCCAGCCTTTTAAATCAAGGGTGGAGTGGATTGGAAAAGAGAAAAGTAAGTGAAGAGCCGGGATAGGAATGAGCCTGGCACTTCGAACACTCTACAGAGAGCACAGCAATAAGAGCAACAATCTTCTCTTTTCTCCCAAGAGCACAGCAATTAAAGTCAAACATCTCCTTTCATAGCAAACTAGCTCAAATAGTCAACTAAGTGATTCCCCTCTTAGGAGTATACAGCAAATCATTCAATGGCAAATTTTGGAGAAATAATGAGTCTTCACTGTGATTTGTTCTTTCTATAGAGGAAAAGCAATTACTCTGTTTTAGAAAATTTAGCCTGTATTATTTCTTCTGCACAAGATTTGCTGCCAATGCCATAGTTCCTTCACTGAACTGCCTTAGGTTCAAACTCATCTCCCCAACTTGGCCAAAGACCTTCTTTGAACAGGATTTTGTCCTCGAACAGTGAAGGGGCAGTTTCCCAAGAGAAGAAGCCAGGTAAATTGTCACAGACTAGTGTGTGAAACCCTTTGCATTTTACTCCTTTTTCATTATCAGCATGGACGCCCTCCCTTGGACCTGCAGGTTACAACAGACCTTGGTCCCTCCAGGACTATCTCAAGTCTCAAAGCTAAGGGACGTGCAAAAATTGTTCACCTTTCACGTCAAGGTCACCCACAGTTGATAATGAATACAGGGAAAGATCATCTAGATATATCAGACAAGAGGCCAGATTCAAAGTAATTCCCTTCCCACATTATGAGTTTCCATACAAAGGCTCCTGGACCAGATTTCCACACCCATCCTTGCAAAAAAATGAAAAGGAGATGAGAAGAGCAAATGGAAAACGGTGAAAACTGTCTCACCTGCTGCAAATTCCATCTACCTTCCACATACCCACACCCTCTGGAATTAGTTCAAAGTTCAAGAATTTGCAGGATAGAGAGGGAGAATGTCATTAGGAAATCTAGTCAAGCACAGTTCAGGGGTTCAAATGGCTAGTACAGCATCTCATAGGTCAAATCCATGTTAGAAGGTTCAGCTTCCATGGGATAGAGCTCAGAGCAGCTGACGTACATGCATCACGTAGACACAGACCTACATTTCTAAAGAAAGGTTTCAGACTGCTAGCATAGGTTCTCTCATCACAGAGACTGATGTCCTCTGCCTTAGATGAGACCTGCAAAAAACCACATGCTTAAAGTTGTAAAATTATCTTTCATTGTTGTTTTTTATTATTCTCATTACAAATTAAATTAATCCTAGTGCTTTAGTCTTCGGCAGTTCAGCAAGTAGAGGCCTTGGTAAATAATCTTCTCCTCTTTCTGTAACCCTTGAAATGGAAGATGCATGCCTTAAACAGAATATGATCTGTTTCTGAGGTGGTAAATGAGTGAAACGTATCACTTAGTGGAGAGAGCTGTGATGAGAACCACAGTGTGAAAGTTCGGATCCCAAATACACATAGATTTATAGGAGTGGCACTCAACCACATAAAAAAGCTATAGATTATTATAATTACTCAAAGCATGTAAGAATTAACATGAGGTAGGAGACAGTATATATAAATTTAGAGAAACTTGATTAATATTGGCTCAATATTAAAAAATGTAGCTATCATGTATGACCCAATATAATTATGGTTTGCAAAATTGTAATTTACTCAAATTTGAAAAGGTAATAATACAGTACACCATAAAAACACATAGTTGTATTTTCAGTGCTGTAGTTCTTAAAGCACTTTGTATTTAATTTTTTTTAAGCCTGAGTATTTGTAATCTATCTGAAAATTCAGGCTGAAGTAAGTACTGTTTCAGCTGAGCTAAATGTCTGTTGAAGTTTAATGGATAGATTGTCTCTTTTAATGTGTTTTTGTACAAACTGATTATATTAAAGTATGTTATAATTGAATTATGTGTCAGGCTATTATTTAGAATTAGTTGTTGTGTTATCAGGCCTAGATTCCTGAATAAACATTGCAGATTCTAAATATTTGAAGAAACATCATAGAAATGGGTAAATTGCATAAAATTGTCTTGGTTTTGTTATTTAAAAGTATAAGTATATGTCATATTTTTCTTTTTTTCACCTACATTTTAATTTGCATTTCTCTTTTTGACCTATGTAGATGAATGTGATGCTTAGGAAAAGAAGCAAGACCAAAACCTTGGAAAGTCAACTCAGCCAAAGATAAACTGTTATCTTTACATTCATTATCATTATAAGGGATCATTTTCCCATAGCTCCAAAATTCTCCCCAGTGGGCAGTAGTCCGTCTTTCTAAACTACCTACCCATGATTCAACTCAATTTCATGCAATGGTCTGCCTATGCTCATGAAAGTCCAGCTCTGAACTACAATGGAGACTATTTTCCATAGCCTCCAGGGAGCTAGCTAATTTTGCTGGCTGCCTCTATTCCATCCGTCTTCTAGTGAATAAAGACGGGCTCGCCTTTTCCCTAGTGCTGCCCACTTTCAGAAATCTGTCTGTTCAGTGAAAAGCACTAAATTATTACAGATGCTGAAATGCCTTAGTAGAAAGCTATTCATTCTCATGCAAACTCAGAATCAGCTTTCACAATTGCAATAACTACTGACAGTTCTTGTAGCCACAGGACTAGGTCCTGAAAGACAAAAAATAATATTTAAGTCTTGTGAGAAAAGTCTATGGCCAGAGTCAAACTGAGCTAATATGTTCTTCAAGCAACGAATCTTTTCTCATGGGTGCACCCTCATCGATAAAATAGAAAATAACAAAATGAGGCTGTTCAAGATCTTACTTTACTCTCTAGTACTCAAAATAACATTTAGTTTGGTATAGAGTAGGGAATTCCTCCAATTCAGACTATTTTGAGGATTTTAAGCCACCATCATCAACCACTGCCATAGAAAGAACAACAGTCTGAATGGACTGATTCAGATTATTGAATTCTCATTCAGTTCTTACTGGTTTAGCATGAAAAGGTTTGATCAATGGTGGTAAGAAGAAAACATATAATTTAGTTGAAGGAACCAATTTGCATTATTAATGAGTCTTTTTCTAAATATAAAATAAACTCTCTTTGTGGATCTTAGTCTATCATTCTCATGGTGAATCTGCAGACAAGGTAAGTGAATGTGATACCATTTTGCTCGCGTGGACAAATAATTTACAGCATACTTGAAGCTTTTGACCCTTATTCAGTTATGGGCTATAAAAGATCTAATTTAAAAATGATATATGCTGTCTTATTTCCATTTACATTACTGGAGTAGACCAAGATTCTTGTTGTGAAGGATGGTTACCTTTAAAGATTGCAAAGAGTAATTCCCTGTTACTGTATAAACAATGAAAAAATTATAGCAACAACTTATCAAATGCAGAATGAAGCTAGCTTCTGTGTGAGCATACAAAAGAAAATTTGATCCGTGGACAGCAGAAAAAAAAAAAAAAGGCTTTTTATATGGATGTTATAAACATTGAATTCATTTCAACATTTTCTGCAAAAGGATGTGATTTAGTGCTCCAGCAGCACTGCCTTCAAGTAAAAGCTGACACATTACTGCTTATAGTGGGTCATGGAAACTCAGAAGAACAAGGTTTTACTACTTCCTCAACTCTGCATTCACTAGTGAAAAAAAAAAAAAAATAATCCTGAATGAAAACAAATCACACTGCATCTGTGAAAGCTTAGCTAAGCAAGATGACTATAGATGTGTAGTCTATGTTGCAAGCTCTTTTAGATGAGGAGAGTCTTTCCATATGACATCTAACACAATACGTTTGGGATCATGACTCCTATTTCTTGCTACTAGTAGAAAATAAATAAGTAGTAATTTCTTGTGTATACACAGATCTATCCACAATGTGTATTCATTTTCTCATACATCATGTCAATAACTAACAGGTTTTATTACACTCCGCTCATTTCCTCTCTTTTATGTCAGAATAGCTACATTAATTTTAAGAAACTACTCTTAATTTGCGTGTGTCACTTAAATAACAATGTGTCCTGTGCTATGAAGTGTAGGGGACAGGGGACCTACACCTTTCCCATTGTCTTTAATGCAACCTCTTCCCAAAAACCTAAATGGATAGGCAGTGCAAAACGTTCAGCTGGTTAACTTGGGGCCTGCAGGTTATCCTTGGAAACAAGTTGCAAAATCAAGTGCCCCTCATTGGAATTCCTTGCCTGCAGTCCTTTTGCATTTATAACTGTGGGAAATCAGCTCCGCCACCTGAACTGGCCTCGGCTGCCATGGTGTCACATGAAGATAGATGTGATCACTTACGGAGGTACAATAGGGAGCACTTTTCTGCTCTGCTTTCATCTCACTCCCTGATCTCAGATCAAAGCAGGGAGGCAAGCAGAGCAAGGACATGTCTACACTGGGACATTACATCAATCTAGTTTGCTCACTCTAAGTGCAGTAATTTAAATACATCTCACTGAAAGGCTTTTGCACCAGTTTGTCATGCCGGCTTAAAATACTTTCCTTATTAATCATAACATCCAAACAGCTCTGTGCTTGTCTGAATTAACTGCTCTAACTTCCCAGCCAATATTTTATGACTGTATTTGCAACTGTGATTTTTTCCTGTGCTGTAGGAGACCCACTTGAAATTAAGGAAATTTGTGGGTGGAGGAATAAAATAGAGTCAAATGAATGCACTCCTTGAAATCTTTTCCTGGTATCCATTAACATCATCAAAAGCATTACTCATCTGCTGTCATGCAGTATCAATAACCCATTACTTAACATTGTAATTATTGTAATATGAACTGAACAATGCACACATATTTGCCATAGCACCACTGGGCAGATTTTCCCTTTTTGCAGAAACAAGATGACTGGCAGCAGAGTTTCAGTACAGAAAGATCTGCTTTCCTCATGGGAAAAAAAAAAAAAAAAAAAAAAAAAAAAAAAAAAAGAGCAGATATCATCTGCATAGAGTTTACAAGGAGCCCTACAAGGAGCAGACGAAAACTGCCATGAAGCTTTTCCTCAGGTCACAGGAGCACTGTGCTCCCAGGGGCTGGAAGTTCAGCACCCACAGCCATCATCAGGCATAAGCTAATTCATTTGATGTTGGTGGATCTGCTGTCAGGAGTTCTGTTGGAGCTTTGCCAGGTAATCTGGAGAGTCTTGTCTTGCCTGATGCCACTGCATCATCCCTTCAGCAGCAGGTTTTCAGTCCTGATCCTTCAAGGCCTGTCAGACAAGAAGGGAGTGGTCAAATGGCAAAAATAGGTGCTTCAGAGAGGTACCTGATCCTAAAAATTTAGACACTGAACTATGCTTGAGTATGTGAATGGACATTGCTGCAAAATATTTTTATTTTAGCATATGGAAATTTCTGAGCAAATTTAGTATCAAGAGAAGAATTCTAATCAGATCCAGCACAATTCAAATCTATCTCTTAAAATTAAAGATTTTAAGGACAGCATAGTGAATTGTCATTAAAAGAAAACCCTAGGAAAAACTTAAATTATGAGTTTAAGGTAAAGGGAATTTCTCATCTCTGTTAATGAGCCTATCCAAATAAAGAACCATACGAGCTTTTAATAAGATCAATATATTTCTTAAGTTACTGAATTTTCCTAAAGCCTTTGAAAATGTGTCATCTCATCTACTTAATGCATACAAAGTGTTTGAACAAAAATAACTCATCCTACTGACTGACTAGGAGAGCAACAAGTTTCTTATATTTGCTGCTAAAACACACGTTCTGTCAATAACTGGTCTCTGAAACATCATGGTTACATTTGGGAATCCACAGTCACTCACAGGGCCAGAAATATTTGTACATGATGAATGATATAACCCCAAAGAAAGCAGCTGTTAAATTCAAGTCACTTATTAGCAAAGATTCATTTTCCTTTTCTCACTTAATAACTTCAACTCTGTTCTCCATGGATAAAGAGTGAAATTAAATGGTACAACTATTTCAATTATCTGTCTCTCCAGTGTCAACCTGCATCCCATACCTGTCCACAGTTATGAGAATGTGAACAACAGTTGATTTGGAGCTGGACTGGTACAAAATTATTTCCAGACATTCAGTAACGGAAATATGTTTGTTGGCTACTTCCAATTACTTGAGGCTCCAAGTCTTCCAAAGTGCACATTTTAGCAAAAGTAATTACAAACCTAAATATATCTATACATTCTTCCACAATGTGTTAAAAAAAATATTAGTAATATTTTCAAAGAGACAAATTAAGTGTTTAGAGGAAACATTTATTACATTGCATTTTTTATGAAAAACAAAAAAAGCAACCTGAGACAAAAGGCTGGAAAATTATATTAAATTAAAACTGCCTGTTTTCTCCTTTGTCATATTTAATATGCTTTATACCTCTTTTAAACTTAGAAATAAATTAAGTTAAACATTACCAGACAGGAATGCTTGCACAACAAAAAATGCCTTAACAACTTGATATTAATGATATCAGCTATATTCTGGATGTAGATCTTTGTCCTGCTTTAATACTTACACATTGGCATTATTAGTGCCAAAATAAATTTTATCTTCAACACTTAACAAGACATGCAAGCCAATTACTAAGTAAATAAACAAAACTAGAGTTTTTTATTTTTAAAACCTGCATGCCAGGAGTCACTTGAACTTACTTCTCCTCTCCTACTAGTTGGAACATAATTAGATCAATTGTGTATGCTGCAAAGTGCCCTTATACAATACACAAAAAACTAAAGATGTCACGCTTGTAGCAACAGCAAAACTACTGAAATTAAAGTTTTCTCAAGGTATTACTTCTTTGGACATAATCTAATCAAATACATAAAAAGCTTACATGGAAGACTTCACTAGTTAAAAGTGATGTTGCAGAAAGCGAGGAGAATAGGAAAGGCAACAGGTGGAAAGAAATAGATTTCTGAAGTTCTGCGGTGCGTTTTGCTATGTGGAGGAGAGAATCTCAATATCGCTTAATGAATTACTCCTTACTGTCCTTCTGACAACATATAGAGAAGTTATATACAGCATTTTCCAGTCCTATTCAGAGCTCTCTACGTAATGTTCCTTGCAGATAAATACTATAACACTATTACGTTTTCTAGACAGAGAACAAAAATTTCTGGTCAACAGAAAGCTAAGTGTTATTAGGCAATACACATAGATACTAGAGAGCATGGAAACCTGTCCAGAGTACAGTAGTAATAATTCTCCATTACCGCCTTCAGAAGACTTGGTTGCACTTCGTCTTCACATGGCTATGGACGGCAACTTAAGTCACTTATCTTGTTAAACTTTTCTTTTCACACAGGCAAAAAAACCCAAGAGAATCTGGCGTAAAAGCAGCTTAAATGTTAATTTACCTATTAAAAAAAGTATTTGTGAAAGGAAGAAGCTGGAAGAAAAAAAGAATGGGCTTTCATATTCCACAACAAAAGAGCACATATAACCTCAACTAAACAACCCAAATGCAAAGATTACTTCTTTAAAACACAGAATAACAATTACTGAGTGGTCACTGCTTTAGAAAGAACACCAGAGTCATAGTCTTTATGAACTGAATACACAAAAGTGGATGTGATGTTCCTATAGACAAACATAACTGTGTTTTGTGCAGTCACTGTAAAAGTCAACACATTGGCTCCATACAAAACTTCAACAGAAGGAAAGTGAAAACCTCTAGAGACAAACAAATATACTTTTACCCTTCTATCTTAAGACCATGGAATAATCAAACTGATCTAATTCAAACTGATTTCACTGACAGAGATGCATCATCTATTTGCGGAATACATATTTGGAACATCTTCACCTTCTGTATGAGTCAAGCTGTATCATCTATGTTTCTACCTTAGCATTTGCCAAGTATGGCTTAAAAATCACTGTGCATAGCACTTGCTAATACCACTTGCTAGAATCTGTTTGGTAAAATTCTTCTTAAGCTCGTGACTTTCAGATTGAAATAGTCAGTTATAGTAGGCCTGACGTAATATGGAAGTGATTTCTTGTCACTAAAATCCTTGAGAGTGAGCCCAGTTTCAGTTTCTTCAGGGACAGAAATTATTCACACAGTGATTGCTTTGAAGTTGTAACTTATGTGGAATTAGCAAACTATTCATAGCTAAAAAAATGCAAATATTAAAAAAGAAGATACTAATTATAATGATTTGTTAACCTTTCCTTTTCCAAATGTGTGAGGTCACTTGGAAATAACCCTGTGTCTTTTTAAATTACTTCACAGTCACAGCTTTGTTCAAGTTTGACAGTTAATATTTCTGTACATTACCACAATTACGCTGAACACTCATCATGGCTAGTTGGTGGGTCAATGCTGGTCTCCCACATTTCTGAAAAACAGCCAGATTTCTACTTCTTGTCAGGGTAAATTTTAGGATCAGAAGGTAATGACAAATGAACTTCAGTAGGCCACTAATGGCCAAGAATTATTATTCAAGAGGCATTTTCTGGCTCCAGGAATCTTTTTTTTTTTTTGCCAAGCGTGGAATACCCATTTGTTCAGTATCCATCATAATTATTAAGGTAAAATGGATACACTAGCTATCTTGGATGTGACATTTTTATAGCAGTTTTACAGAAAAAAAACCTATCTAAAATCACAAAAAAAATTCCAGAATTCTTTTCTTCAATTAGCATTACTTTTCCAAATATTTGCAAGTAGAAAGAAGTTACCTGAGTCTGGTATTAAAAATATTAATTTAGCATATACTGCAGTAAAAGCAAGGAGCAGAAAAGAGCCATATCAAAGGCCAAATGCTAAGCATAGATAACCTTATACAAAATATTTTGTTTTTTTCAAACAGATTTCCATAGTAGATTGAAAGAAAAATAAAAAATCTTTGGTAAGAATTAAATTAGAGATGGAGACCTGTCACTGTTGCATATGCTGCTTTAACTTAGGCAAGCCAAAAGTATTGTTCCTTCATGAAAAATCTCAGTCAGATCTCAAAGCAGTTCTACCAGCCAAAGTCAGTAGTTACCTATTCAAGAACTTCAGTTCTGCAGCAGGACCACCAAACATGTTCCCAGACCTCCCAAAATCTCAAAACTGATAGTCAAATGACTTCATTTTAAAATCCACTGAGATGATGGAGATAAAACAAGTCATTATACACTGTCTTTGTCTCTGTTAACAAATCCCACAGGCACACACACAACAATTATTCCTAGCCAAAATCTGACTATCATGTTTTGAATGATGCTCTGACATATGCTGACGCTGCAGACAACACCATTCTTATCGTGATAAACCTCATGTTTCCCTCAAGTCAGCACTATGGAGATAAAGTTCTGGCAACAGGTTGAACTAAAGCAATATACTGCACAGAGCATCGGGGAACTGGGAGAGCCATTTGCTCTCTGGCACTTCCAGCTTCACAAACAGCACTGCTCAAATGATCACGTTGCCGTTAGTTTTACTGTTGTGAGCAAGTCAATAACCTTTGCAACTGAAAAAGCAGCAAGTGCTTTAAGCAGAGGGGTTGGACAGGGAGATGGCAAAGGGTCTTCTGCTCGTGGAGAGCAACAGAACTGAAAGCAGACAAAGAACATCCTTCCTTCAGCATAATGTGATTAGACAGAAAACCTGTGAGAACTTCAGAAAATTGTAAAGAGCTAGGTGGCTGCTCATGGATATTTTAGTAAAAGTCAAGGCATGAGAAGATGGTTGTTTTTGTTTAATAAGTTGTTGTCAATTAAATGCATCCTATCATGCTTCACTGCTATTGTTATAATACATATGTCAGTTGAAAACATGACAGGAATGATGATATTATCAGAACAAGATCTCATAGGAATATATTTAATGTAATTTTATGTATTTATGTTGTTCCATACATAAGAACAAATTTATAATGAGAAAGTTTTCCTAATTATTCTAATAATACCCATTACATTGACAAGAACTTCTCTGATTTGGTCCCAGGAATGGATAAATTCTGTACTGACAGAATAAAAAGTACACTCTAGTTTGCATAGCAGTGAAAAAATGCAAGCATACAAGGGAAATAGGCCAAGAAATTTTCACCACATCATTTCATACCACATCTTTGAGTTGTTCAGCTCAGTTGATTGAGATGGATTACTTCAATTAAGATACATCTGTCTAAATACATTGCTATTGCAGGGGGCACCTGGTGGCACTGTCACACATTGTGTTACAGGTTCTTTTACTAGACAAGTGAGTAGTCTCTGGTTCACACAAAAATATTAAGCCATTGTTATTTTTTTGATTCATGTTTCTTGGGAAGGGCATGGTAGTTTTCTGTGCATTTTAGTCTCCTGGCTGAGCCTATTTCCCCCAACACAACTGCTCTGTTGGAATTGGGCAGTTATGTTTGTGATCGCCTCTGCTAAAGGACAGAAACACACACTACACCAGCTAATTCCAGTAAGATAGCATCCTGGCTCAGTAGAACTAATTTCTCCAGCAATACATAGTTTGCCATGCTCCAGCTTCTGCTATCATTTACTGGAGGGTGACAGTATGATCATACAAAGGAAAATGTGTAAAAGGTATGTTGAAGTATTCATATGTAATTTCTATTCAAATATGCTTTTTTTTTTTTCTTGTTAAACATGGGCATTGGTCTGAGACTATATTCAAATAAAGCAGCACAGATTATTTTGATTATTTTACTGGAAGAAAAAATATCTATTGCTTCCCACCCACAGGAAGAAAAAAACCTGAAATAAATCAGATCTAGTGCGAATGTAGCTCCCAGAGATATCGCCGCACTAAATTCTTTAGTGACAAGATTGCTAGTATGAGCTACATGTCCAACATTAAAGAGTGAGAAAAAGGTGGTAAGTGGAAAAGTAATATCATTTGCACTGACAAAGTAGCACTAAAAAGACAGCTGTAATCTACACAAAGACAGGATAGATGAGGACATAAAGTAGCAAATACAAATACTGTAACTCTTTGGAAGGTTCTTTTTCAAATCCCTACATGCACACATCATTTTCTCCCGCCTGTAAAGCCTACATCTTTAAGGTAACTGAAAGAAACTCAAGACAGTCTTAAAAAATAATTGTAATTTCCTTTGTAAAATTTGCTCCATGCCCATTTTCCAGCCAGCAGTGACAAAGGTGGCAGCTCTGGAACTGTGGGGCCAGAGAAGCAAGTAATACTGATGCTGTTGCTGCAGCTTGTCCCTGGGAAGACTCATGCTTCCCAGAAAGCTCCATCCCCCATCACAAACCCATCCTTACGGCCGTGTGGAGCAGCAGCCCTGAAGGGCACTCCTACTAGCCCATGGTTAATCACTTACCCACAGCTCTTTAAAGACATTTCCTATTAAAATGTGATGCAGGTCCATTTCTGCAAGGTTCTTCACCTCCGTAATGACCTGACGCTTAGTCCATGCCATTCAGCACATACACAACTATACAATTACTAAGACCCTAATTTTCTATCAGCTTACCTCAGAGCAGCTGGGGAAAGCCTTCTAATGAATTAGTTTATTATTTTGTGCTGCTTTCATTTAATAAGCTCACATAATGCCATCTTTTGAGCCAGGGACCTCCTTGTGTTTTACCCAGAAATGAGTGTCAGAGTACCTCACATGCAGCAGACAAAAAGGCTATTTTTTTTAATTAGGAAAACTAAATAAGAGAAATGTAGTAACAACACTTCTTTCTGAGTCCACCATTATTTTTCTCTTAGGTAACAGATGAGAGCTGGTAATGTTTGTCCCCAACTAATCTCTACCTCTGAGCACAGTTCTGATTAATAGGTTAATATATGTACAATTTATTTTTAAGCTCAGGTAGTTTTTCTCCCTTTCAAACACTATCCTATATTAATCTTAGCACTCCTGTCAACAAGGAAGAAAGCTGTCCCTGTTGTCCCTTGGCATTTAAGACTGCATTCAATGCAGATAAGGTTTGTTTGGGAACATACAGGGTTTGCTGAAGACAATCAATGGAGATAGAACCTTAATTTAACCTCAAGCCTGTAGTATTTCCCCTGGGACATGGATGACTGATAACACGGCAGAGGGCAAGGAAAGCACAAAATTATTGAGAAATGGAAGTAGCAAATCTCAAGAGTTGAATTTCTCCCTCTAAATCATTGTTTATAAGGATAGTCATGCATGTCTGACTCGGTTGGGAGACACTAAGAAGCATCTTAAAAGAGTAGTTTTAAAATGCACAGACAGTGGGTGTTTTTGAAAGTCATTTCCAGGGCATACAAAATGCAGTTGTCATATATTCATCTTAAACCAAAATGTCATTACAGAATCAAAATACACTTGCTCATAATATCCCATGTACAAGGAGTGTCAGGAGTTGCTAATTTAAATGAAATAAGTCCTTAAAAAAGAGCTTGATAACATTTCCCATAGGAACACCAGAAAATGGTGTTAATGAGTGTTATTAAAGTCTGCTTCTGTAAGCAAATAGATCTTTATTAACTGAGATTGTATGTGATGTTTTCCTGTGTTACAGCTCTAAAGAAGCAGTATGAAAAATTAGTTAGCATTTTGTTTTAAATAAAAAGGTTTCCTCTGTCCTAAACTTAAAATAAAGCTATTCTGTTAAGGTTAAAGGTTAAATAACCCTTTTATTTGCTAATGATAAATTTAATTGCCCGAAGTCAAATTGAATACAAGCTGATTTATGTTTTTCTTTCTCTAAGAATGAAAAAGGCCTCCTTAGTAGACATAGCTAGGAAAGGCTGCCCCAGCTTCAAAATCCTTCCTTTCAGAATAGAAGAATTTATTCTTCTAAAATAGCACAAGTGAATATCCTTTATCAGAAAAAAAAAAAAAAGGTGTAAGGAAAAATATTCTATGTACTAGTTAGAAAAAAAAAGCTTCATTTCATTTTAACTAAGTGTGGATGGTCTTTTAATCATATCCTCTGAGTTGAAAAAAAAAAAAAAAAGGGCAATTTTTCTTCCTGCTATTAACCATAAGGCATTCAAACCCCTGAAAAAAACAAAAGCAATTGGAAAAACTGAGTTAATTTAAGTTCAGGTTTTAGGGAGAAAATTTACATCAAACAATCATTGAGCCAACACACTGGTCTTCTAGTATAAAATCAATTATGTGCAGTTAAAGAAGCATTTGTGTTTCATTGTTAGAGATTGTTGCCATTTATTTCTTGATAATAAAAAGCAAAATACCAAATCAACATCCTCAGCTGAGACTTTAAAATACTTGTATATTTGCAAAGAAAACAGAGATAGTATTTTGATAAGACTTTTAGCTCAACAGAAGGGCAGAGTAAAATGTAACCCCTTAAGACAGCATCCTGCTCTCCATATTGAGCAGCAGCTAATGAAATCCTGTGAGGGTTTGTTACATAAGCCAGTGGACTGAAGAAACCTTTAACATGTAGGAAACTGGAGTTAATTAAACTGTTACGGGTATCCAATCCATCATTCCACCAGACCACTCTATTCTAAACCTATTTACATTTTGCAATTGAAAAAATGTACTTGGCGTGGTTGATAAACCATGTTTATTGTCCTTATTGATTTGACATTTGTGCATAACCTTTATGCTTTAATTATCTAATAGCATTGCTTGAATCTTTCTCTGCTACAGAAAGTATTTGATTTCCAAGCAATTAGACATATATGACAATTAGCAGACAGTACGAGTGTTCTCTTCAACAAATTAATCTGCTTGGAAAAGCACTGGCTCATCACTGCACTGAATTCGCTAAAAAAAAAGTTGGTTTATTGAATCTCATTTCAAAATGTTTCAGTACCTTAGTGTAATCAAAGTGCATCTCAACTCTGCTCGTATTACACTCACAGGATAGATTGCCTTTAAGGAACTTCCTTTCCTATATAATAATTCTGAAACCTAAATGCAATTTAGAAGAATTTAAACTTAAGGTTAACAGCTGGCTGCAGCTGGCTGCCTTGACAGGGATGTGCAGAAGAAGGGCAATAAGATATTTTCTAATACAGATAGGGTCAAGGAAAAGAAGAAAGATGGTGTCCACAATTTAAATTCATATTCTATTTTGAATCTTTGATAAGACAGATAATTTTTTTATTTCCTGTTTGCGACACAGTTTCTGATTATTTGCCTTTAATACATTGTGTGTGTTAAATCATTTTAGGATATTTTAAAACTTTTATCCCAAACCTATTCTAGCATGCATTTCTGCCGAAAGTCTTTACATTGAAACATTAAAAGTCACTGCAGTCAACTTACGGAAAATACACCCGTTTCTTTGCTTTGGAGACCTTTCTTCAGAGAGAAAATGTAGCAGTGAAAATTTGATAAAGAAATTTTTTGCGTGTTTCACCTTTATGAAAGAACATGGTGCAATTCTGTCTTACCTGTGAAATCAGATGAGTGACCCAAGATCAAATCTTGAAGCTCATATTTGCGAAATGTAGCTCTTATCTTTCCTGCATAAATGATCCACACCATAGAGAAAGGTGCCTAAGGTACCACATTCATCTGAGAGAAATTTCACCCAGTACAGGTGCTGTGTGAAAGAGCTGTACCATCGGAGTCCCTCATAAGCCTTAACGCAAGAAACAAAATGTGCTGGAGGCAGGAGCCACGTTTTGCTCTACGCTGCAGTACAAACACTGTGAGTTCCTGGTCATCACAGATAATCCTCAATTAACCTGGACATCTGTCATAACTTAAAAAGCTTCTCCCCTTCCCAGCATTATCCAACATCATTACCAAGAAAGAAGGGGTGTAACTTGTGCTTCAGAGAGGGGTAGGATCAAGATGATGGAAATTTGGCTCAAAGCTTTTGCTGGACTTCAAATTTTACGCTGTACCTCTAGACAGTGCAGCCAAGATCTTCCATTGAGAAGAGCTATAGGGTTATACCACACAAAGCTACAGGATTATACCATATAAAACCTCATCCTTCTTAGGCATCTCCAAAGTAAGATGCTATGATTTAGGCAGTATAAGAATAGTCATGCACTTCAGATGGTGTTATTGTCAGTATTTTACACAGCAATTTTACTACAAATAAACTAGAGCAGAAAAGATAATTACTTCTATCAGATGGAAGAAGAGCACTGTAACCTGCTTCCTTTCTTCACTTTTTCACACTGTGAAAGCAAGAAACAGAGGAAAATATCAAAGTATTTTGATACAGTAAGGTAATTAAAAATTGACCAAGAATCTAGAGTGAAGATGTCAGAAATTAGTCAATGATTTTTGATAGCAACCTGTAAGTATGGCTGGTTCACCTATAATTTCTTGCTGAAATAATACTTACCCATGAGCTCTCATCCAGAGAGTTATTTCTAAGTACAATAAATTTAGCTCATCCAATAACACGATGCCCTTCTTTCAACCTAAGATCTTAGTATTTTATCACTTTTTACCTTGCCTTTAAACAACTCACTCACTCCTAAGGGAACTTTATATTGTATCAGGGTATGAGAGTCTGGACTCAACCCCAAAGTCCATGTGCAGGCAAAATTCTCCTCGCCCTTCAAATAACTATATAAATTTCAATGAGATTTTTGTATGAGAATACAATCACAAGGAATAGCACTTGGTGAAAATCAATGGAAATTTTTTTTGCCCTGGCACAACATAACTGTCTTTATAGTTTACTAATAACTACTTTGGAAATCTTACTCTAATTTGAGTGTTTATAAATATATATATATATATGTAGTTCCATTTTTAATTCTTCCACAGAATACTGCTTTTGTGTCCTACATAGCATACCATACTGTGTGAAAAGATACTTTCTTGGACAAGTTAGAAATTTAAAAAAAAAAAAAGATATTTGTTTTTTCTTCTCAGCTAATTCTTAAATGGAAAAATCTGAATATCTTTCTCTAGTATAGTGTAGTAATTCAAGCAGCAAAATACCTTGCAGTGAGGCAGATCTTAGCTGCATTGCTTGCTATTTATGCCATCCTTGCATACAGAAAGGCTTGATATGGAAACTTATTGTTTATGTTGGAACCTAGGAACAAGCCTATAATGCAGGCTTAAATTTTCCTCCATATTAATGATTTGAGGAAGTCTTTTTTTCCGTATCCCATTATTCTGCTAGAGGTGCCATTCAGAATTGATTTTTGATAAATTCAGCCTGGTGCCTCTGTGACTACTGCATAGGTACAGTAGCTTTAAATATTTATATTGTGCTTCTGGTGATAATTATTATTCCAACTCAGTATAGTTTTAATGCATATAAATGTCAGTGTTTCTCAGTTTAATTCATCATGCATAGGTTCAGATGCTTGTATACATAGATTCAGTATGCATCTCCAAGGACCCAAAAAGACCTATTCATATTTTAGCAGCTGTGAGAAAGTGAGGACAGATTTCCTTTACATTCCTAACTGTAAACATTAATTAGGTGCTTGACACTCATTAATGATTAAAAAACTCTTTGTAAAATAATCCATCATAATTATTTTATCACTATGCCAACCCAAAAAACTATTTAATTTTACCATGGTAGCTCTGATAGGAAAGTTAAATACCATGTGTTGAAACAAAATCTATTTATTTACTCAGTTTGTTTCCATGGGAAAAAAAAACAAAACAAAACAAAACAGTGGTTTTGGTGTGATACTTAGTAAGGTTCTGAATACAGGAATGTCATGCCTTATTATCAGCATGCATTTGTTGAAAAGCCGTTGTGAAGCTGCCTATGCACTCTGTGTGTCTTCTCAGGCTCAGCCATTGCAGCAGAACAGAATCTCAAAAATAAGAACTTGAACATTTTTCTCAAAAAAAATAAAAAAAATGCCAGAGGTTATCACAAAAAAAAAAAAAAAAAAAAAAAAAAAAAAAAAAAAAATAAAAAAAAAAAAAAAAAATAAAATAAAAAAAAGATAAAATAAG
>WHYT01017675.1:461180-484597 GCA_009806455.1 Tetrax tetrax
CTTCACAACGGGCTGGCAGAAGCCTCAAAAAGCCTCTCAGGATCTCTTCACGTTATTCATCCCATCTCTTCTCCACCTCTTGCAGCCGGACCGGGCTGAGTTGGGCCCAGTCGGCCGCCTGGCGAGAGGCCAGAGGGTGAGGCCTGCAAGGCCCCGGAGGCCTGCGCCTCCCCCTCTGCGCCTCTGCCCCCGCTCAGCTTCTTCACATCTTCTCTTCTCCCTTCTTTTCTGTTTTCCCTTTCTTAAATACGTTATCGCAGAGGCACTATCACAGGACATTCTGCTCCCAATCGGCTCGGCCTTGGCCAGCAGTGGGTCCGCCCTAGGCCCGGCCGAGTCCACTGAACAAAGGGGAGCGACTTCTAGCAATTTCCTACAGAAGCTACCACCTTAGGCCCCCTTCACTAAGCAAAACCACAACAAGCATAAATAGCTCAAGGGGCTTTTTCAGTATCAGGGGTGTTGTCCAACTCCTTCTGATTGCTACCCTAATACAAAGCTGTGGTAGGTGATATATAAATACAAGGTGACCAGCATCTCAGCAGAGGAAAGACTGCTGTGCTATGCAGTTTTTCCATCACTGTGCTGCTCTTGCAGCTGCTAGAGTCTCATTGCTCAAGGTTTCTGACTCCATGAGTAAAACTGCTTCAACAAAACTCTGGCAAACTTTGCCCCATGGAGAGTTCTCCCAGCATCTCATACAGTGATTAAAGTCAACTAGTACAGAGTCTTGTAAGCAGCAGTTTGGTGAGTAATTGTAAGAAAATACTGCTGTATTAAGGATGACGCCTATTAAATTAAGAGAATGAACTTCAGCTTTCCTCAGTTTTATTGTCTGGTTAGGAACACATTATACCCTGTAGTACTCTTCTTAAAGTGCATTTACTGACTGCATCATCAATTTAATTAACAAATAAAAAATTGCAGTCAAATGCTTTTTGTTATAGAGTAACAGTTTTATTCTGACAGTGAACATAAACTGTCATGCCTTGATCACTTAAAAATGAGCAGGCTCTCCTTTAGAAGGGAGGCAGCCTTCTCAACACTATGCAGAGGATGTGTTTTTGTCCTCCACTATTGCTCTGTTCCTAATAAAATGAGACAAAATCATTTCTTTGTGTGATCTACCTTCTGATATCCTCCACCATAAACTCCATCCTTATGGAGTCCCTGATCCTAATCTTTCTCTCCTTTTTACAAATCACATTAACTAATCTGATGAGTGCCTTGTCCGCCTCAGCACAGCCTTTCTGAAAGATCAAAATCGGACTAGTTACAAGGTCTCAGGATGACAAGGCACAGCGCTTGTCAAAGAAGTCTCAGTTCTCAGGCAAAAGGACAGTTTAATCACTCTACAGCAAATTGCCTAAAGATGCAACAAAGTAGAGAACTGATTCAAGGGACTCGTCTTACCAGAATCAGAGGCAAGACATTACAGTACAGGTTACTCTGCCCTTAGAAACAAAATGTGGTACAGAAGCACAATTTGGCAGTCTCTCCAGGTACAGGATATTGTGTTTCATTAAGATGCAAAAAATGAGAGGCTATTTCAACACCTGCAAGATCTGAGTCCTAACATTTGACTCACCTGCTTTAGTGTCCATTGTGCTTGTCCAGAAAAAGGTTCCTCCTGTACGCCTTACTGAAGAGCGTTGTGTGTCAGAGTAGTTTCACTGTTAAAAATAAGCAAGCCATAATACAATACTGCCAGATGACACGATACATAAAGAGATGAGTATGTAAATGTCAGACTGTCCTGTCGTTCTCTTTCCTAGTAAATGGACAAAAAGAAGTGCTGTCTAGCTAGAGAACTCCTATTCAGAACAAGCTGTTAACACAATGGTAAAAGCTACAGAATGCAGGGAAAAGTCAAAAGAGGAGAATTTAAAAAATATTTCTGGAAGTATACACATAGAAGCATACATTTAGAAACACTTATGTTTTGCAAATCTTGGTTGCATAGCAAAGCATGTAGGTAGTACCACAGAAATATGATCAAGGCAACAATGGTATTTTTAAGCAAACTGGCAAAGTAACATACTGTGCCATAGCAATGGCTTTTTAACCAAAGTGGAAAGCTTGCACAAACACAAAATACTCAACACTCTGTATTTGTAAAAAATCCCATTAACATGCCAAAGATCGTATTTATGCAACTGTGAGTTGCCTTAAACTAATGAGAAAGAGTTTTGTTAATTTCTCGATGACATTCCACAGCTTTCAAAGCCTTGAACTCAGGCTAGAGCTCAGACACTTCCAAAACTCCACAGATTTGCAAGGCCTTTTGAGAAACAGCTAAACTTCCGAAACAACCATGGCAGACTTTCCCTTTCAGGTCTCAAAAAAACACCAAAACCCAACAGGTAGTCTGTTCTAAGTCACGTGTCCTCAACTTTGTGCTCTGTTGTTTCTCTGGGACAGTAATGTGTTTAGGATGCATAAGGCAAAGCAAATCCTGAACTGACCAAGACAGACTGACTGACAGAAAACCAAATATCTCCTGGTCAAGTGTTGCCAAAATCGAGGGGGCTTTGGTCAGCTGTTTAGAAAAAAATGGAGAAGGGGAGGCCTGCTGAGAAAAAAGAAAATATTAGCCGAGGGAAGTAGTTTGGATTTAGGAAGGAACATGAATGCAGGTCAGGAGAACAGAGGAAGGGTGGGGAATAACCTGTTTAGGTTACAAGGCAACAGTGAGACTTCAAAAAGTTCAAATAAGCATCTGAATTTTGGAAGCCTTACAACTGTGGAGTCAGGGATGGAAACCATTTGATGTTTGCCCTGCAGTACTTTCAGCTGAGTGAAGAAAGACCCAGAGACTCAGCAAATGAGCAGCTCCCTTCCCCAAATTCTCCCCAGATAAGAGCCTGCCTTGCATGTCACACATCAGCAGAAGCACACAAAACCTCCTCATTCTGGCAGGTGCCGTTGCCAGGCAACTGATCCACTCTGCAACCCAGGCTTTGATCAGGCAGGATCCTGATTAACCCATTAGCCTCTCAATTAAAGCACTAATTTGGTTTATGAACCCAGCAGGGTCTTTCCCTGTGCAGGTGTGACATCCCACCATGGTGCGGGGACACGCAGGCATCACCCCATGACAGCAGCTGGGAAGACAGGGTTTTGTCTGAGAGCGCTCCACCACAGCAGAAGGGTGTGCCTCTCAAAACCCACAAACAAAAGATGAGGGAAGGGATAATAACTGTGATGAAGGAATGTGAATTATTCATAACAAATTAATGCGAGCCACCAGGGGCTAGCAGGGAAAGAGTTTTGTTTTGTTCACAGGATGGGTAGCTGCTCAGCTGCACTTCCGTGGGCTCTCATCCATACCGTTCACAAGATGACAATTTTACATCATAAGAGGTCCCCTGATGGCATGTATTAATTTATAATGGAGGCAAAAGGAAGGGAGTATTTTTATGTATCATGCTAGTAAAACACACAAACTACTCCCTCAAGGCACATACACGCATACATTAAAACATTAGCAATGGCACCAGAGTTAATAAGAGCTATGACATACAACATCACCATCCACACAACACTTCACGGTAACCCAAAGGCAACGCTTGCTACTCATCACTACTCTTAAGGCACGGAATCACACAGCTCAAACACAAACAGGGAAAAATCAAATTATTGGATGCCTGGCACATGCTCTTACAACAAAAAACTGAACAGTAAGCCATGTCTGACTAAGTATCCCTTCAGAAGGAAAAGATTTCATGTAAGAAGGGCTGTGTATCTGCTAGTGTATTTGTCAATACATCCATTACTGTAGTCATTAGATCCATTACTGTATTCAACATGGATGAAATTATGAAAGCATAGAGAGCAATGTAAATGTATATGGATTTAGCTGAGGGAAGAGTCTAGCTGAAAACTAGTTCTATTTTTTGCAAGAGCATATTATTACACTCCTCTGTTACTCCAAATTAAACTAATTTCTGATATGTTAAACCTCATGCAAGTAAGTATCTCTTAGAGTTTGGGTTCCATCCCCCTCCCTTCTCTTGCCGCACAGAATGGTAATAGAAACCAAATGTTTGCAAAGGTGAAGACAGCAAATCACTTGGAACTACACTCTGATGCAAATAATCTCAGGAAGAAAAATAGTTAGAGCCCTTTGAGGTCTACCAATTACTAACTATTCTTGGATAGTACTGTGTTTCAGAAAAAAAACCACAATGAATTACTGCATTATCAATATAACAAGTAAATAAATGAAATAAACTTTTTAATTAAAAACAAGCAAAGATTGAACCATGAATGTCAGTAAATGCTAAGCATTAGAACATTTGGACTTTTGTTTTTCCTAGTTGTATGGCAACTGGGAAATCACAGAGTGTTCATTGTTGCATTGATAAAATTCAGGTGGTTTGCAGCTAGAAAAAAAAGACAGAATAATACTGGGTTAGACCTAGAAGAAGATATTTGCTGTCATACCACTTTACAGAGCGGCAACATAGCTTTAGCTTGGGCAAAAGGGTTGATCTTTTGAGATGTACTTTTAGACCTTCTTTCTGCATTTCATCTGAATCTTAGTTGGCTTTTATTCTTCCTGAAACTTTGTGATGTGTTCTCTGCAGCTTAAAACAGTGCAGCTGGTTATTGTGAAAATAGACTCAGGCCATGAGACTTAGCAGAAGATGCTCTTAGACACATAATCTGAAGTTTTGTGAGATGTCACACTTTCAGTCCCACTGGGATTTAAAAGCACTTCATTTCCATCTAATATATATAAAATTGAAAATATTTTTCTGAGAATAAATTCTTTTCTCTGCCTTTTTTTTTTTTCCTGTGACATCATTATACCAAGGCATATAGCAAGTAATATACCTATTAAATTCCATTTTGGCATAGAGCAGCCAGAAGACAATTAAACATTTTCATGTCTTCCACCAGGGACTATTCTTCTATCTGCTTCCTGCCTGATTGATTTTTGTTAGAGCTTGAAATAGTTGGAAAAGAATAGCTCAGTTTTCTTCTATGAAGTTTTATTCAAATTTTATTATGTCTTCAGTCCATAGATGCCAGCTCTATGGTCTTACGTGCGACCTTCACAGAGCTGCAAAAATTAATACTGCCCATTTATTGCCTTTTGCCTGCATGGCACACTCTTACATTTACTTGAGATTCAGTGCCAGAAGGAATACAGAATAATTATATCTTTTGAAATTAAATTTAGATGATGATTTGTTGTAGTATTGGAGTGAAATAAAAGGCTAATTTATAGATGCATACCAACACGGTAGCATGATTTGTATGGTAACAACATTTTATGTATAGAAGGCACAGAAGAGAAAATGTGACAAGAAATACAACTGAGAGGGTTTTGTTTTGTTTTGTTTTGTTTTTCAAATTTAATTACAATGCAGACTTCCAAAGGACAATATCTTTCAGTAAATATGCTCAAACCATCTTTGATTGCCCAACAAATCTTTTGTCTAATTTTTAAAAAGTAGATATACTGTAAAGGTCATAGTGTACCATTGCTGACATTGCTGAAAGGCTGAAATGCAGATTTGCTCTGGAAATGTTTTATGTGGTCCTTACAGTGAAATACATCCATATTACCAGCATAGAAATCTGGCCCTCACTTCTTAATGCTTATACCTGAATGGCAGAAACATTTGTATTGTTGAAAATGTTACTGGACAAAGCTCCTTTACTTAGCAAACTTTAGAATTCACTGTCATAGATAAAAAAAAAAAAGTATTTCTCATTACTTATAAATGAGAAGATACTTCAGATTCAAACAATGAACTTTTGTGGTTTTTTTTTTCTTTTTGCAGGGATAAGGACATCCAGAGGAACACCTGAGAAAGATTTCTGTGTCTCTCCACTATTTTTTTTGACAATTAAAATGCAGAAAATTTACTGTGAAGAATATAAGGGGATCTTCTGCATGTGTCACCTCTCTCTTACAAGAAAGAAGTCTATTAAGAAGTGGTTCCTAAAAAAACTGAAATGGATATAATGAGAGATATTAACACAAGGACAACAGAAGTAAAAGAAGGTGCATTTGTTAGCTAAGTGCAGGTGCTCATTCCTAATCAGTGGTGAATATAAAATCAATACCGGTTCCAATGTGGACTATTTGCTCCATGTTGTGAGCTTAAAAAAAGTCTAAAATGTTCCAAGGAAAATAACCTTTGTGTTGTTCAATTGCCTTTCCCTTCTACCTTCTTTTCACTGAGGCTTTTTCTGAACAATCGTTCAGTCATACAGAATATCACTACTTTCTTTTCTGCTCTGCCTTTCAGACTTTCAATTTTTTTCAATACAAAATGTATATATGTGGTACTAAAATGACAAATATTTCTAATGATGACATGCTTGGCACACCAAATCATCTTTCTACAAAATAGTGCCAGGACCCTACAAATGACAGCTCTTCAGGTGCTCATGAATAAATGAAGCAAAGCAAAGCATATGGAGCTGTTACTGCTCTTCAGATTTAGGAAAAATGGACTCCAAACCTGTAGGCAGACTGGAAAATACTTTTGCTCAGTTTTTAAATGAGAACTAGCTGGCAGCATAGGAGGACCGTATTACATGCTTAAAACTGAGATACAAAAAAGTCTTAGTTTTACTTCAGTAACAAAGTGTCTCTATTGTAAAATATGTCTGTTTGCATGAAAAATACACTTCTGACATTGACCTGCATCAACAACGCATTTTTGATGGTTATTGCATGCAAGACTACTGGAGAGGCAAGAATGAGTGAAACCAATATATGGTTGCAAAATTTTGTTCAGGAAGCTGGCTGCCTTGAGGCACTGACTAAAATAAAACCTATTCAACTGTCAAACAAATCTCCTTAGAAACTTATACTTCTGATGTATGATTTACATACACCAATTACTGCTTGTGATTTAAAGTCAAATTAGTAAATTTTCATGCCCTAGTTTCGCAACTAGAGTGATGATTCCTCACAAGGATTTTACATTAAATATTTCTCAACTGAAACAATAAATTAATTCATTTTCTGGCAATCTTATTTGATTGTCATGGAGAGTGAAGATGAGTTCATACCATTTTTGCCAGAATCACTTAAATAATGCCTGTGTGAAGCTCAATTATTTATTTCTTCCCCTTCTCTGCTTACCTTCAATAAAATTGGATATTTTCAATAAAATTGATAATAATTTTTATAATCATTTTGATTATCATTTTGAGGATATTGAGAATTCTGCCAGTCAAATAGGTTGAAGTTTTCTGACCAAAAATGACAGCTGAGAAAAACGTCAACAGTGAAACTGCAACCATGGCAGAGAAAGAAAAAAACTGCATAAATAAAACAATTTTGAATATAAGAAACAGGAAAAAAAGCTGGGCTGTTGTAGCACCTGCCATCCCAGATATCTGGGGTGGCAGGTGCTATCTAACTGTATGTGTATGTGTGTATTTTTATATGTATTTCTTTGGCTACAGACAGAAAGGTAAGTGTCCTTATGTATGTTCGATCCACCACACAGATCCTGGCATACATGCCTTAGTTTGCATTTTGCTACCAAACAATCAAGTAAATATGGTGATAATATATTTATTTCAATATTTATTTGAATTGAAATTTTGAATTCCAGTAGTAGCATCATACACAATTAAATTTCCATTCTCTTTTGGAGAACCTGTAAAAACAAAGAGATTAGACATAGCTAAAAAAATTTTATTGCTGTACTGTCATTGTATATGGAGTTTGCCCAAGCCTGGCAATTTTGCAGTTCTGTTCTTTTTACCCTTGTTCATATCACTGACATATTTGACAGAGCAAGGTAGGTCTTGGTATTAACTTTTTCTCTTGGGTTAAATTACCAAGCTTTCATGGATTAAAAAAGCATTAAATACAGTTTAAATTTCATTCTTGAATCTTAATATTCTTTAAAATCACAGTTTAAAAACTCAAACCATAATCCTGTATTTATGATTTGATTTCCAGAATAAGATTCCCCAATACTAGTTCATCACTAACAGGCTTTTTCTTTCATTTTGAAGCTATGTTCAAGTAATAAAAATTTCAACATATCACTATATACTTCCCACTGTTGTGTAGATACATATGTACGTACATAAGTATGTAAACACCAAGGGTCCCTAAGGGCTAATTCAGAGTACAGTCAAAATTCATATAAACCATCTTTTCTCCCTTTCCATGCCTCACCTTGATTCACCAGTTATGTGCACCACTCCAGAGCTACATCCAAACACTGGTATAACTAATATTATTTTCAGGTAACAGCTAATCTTCATGCTCTAGTTATGAGGAGGTCAAGCTAGCCACATATACAGAGGACCTAGAAGTGAAATGTATTAAAGAGATGGGATGGATAGAAGGATATACCTTGCACTTTAACTTGCACTTTCTAGGCTTCAAAGTTGGGCGCTGAATTCCTTCCACCTACTTACTGCTGCCTGACTTCCACATCACCTCTGAGTCTGTCCCAAAGCATGAGACCAGGGCACTCACTAAAGAAACCCAGGCACACCGCGCCTTTGAGGTTTCCACTGATCGTTGTACTCCATTTGGCTCTGAATGTGCCTGCTTTGAACACTCAACTCTCCTTTGTCCCCGTTTTGTGTGGGTTAAGTTTTCATTTTCAGCTCCCTCCTAAGCTCTTTATTCCCAGCCCTATAATCCCTTTCTTCAACCAAAAAGTCTTCTTTGTTCCCTTGTGCTCTTGTGACAAGCATGGACACTCTGTTTTTCTGGCTGACAGCCACAAAATTTGTAACACTTAGGCACAGCCCTTGCAATTTTTGTTCTTGTCATTTTCTTCAACTCTCTAGCAAGTTACTTAGGACAAAGCTGAGACAATTTATTCTTGCTCCTCTCCTGTCTTCCAAAAATAAGCCCTTCTGCTTCTCACATAAAAATGTCCTATGTACCTAATATAATTTTTTAAAATTCTTTTCCAAGCACATAAAACTGATCAGTTACAACACTCCAACTAGAACAGATATTAAAGAGAATCAGCAGCTTCTCTGAGTGCTGCAGTACTCTCATAACCTGCCTCCTCTTCAGCAAGAAGACACACCATTGAATATAACAAGCATGAAGAATGACTGGGATTTCACATTTCCTGCAAAGTCTGAAGTGTGTGTTTATTCTGCTTATTTCTGTATTTATGTCAATTATCCTTAGCTCAAATTTGTAGCTGACACGTAAGCACGTAATGTCTCAGAGTATCTGAAACACCCATTTCTTCCCAGACTCCTTCAAAAGAAATCTTGTTTGGTTGGCCGGTTTTTAATTTGGAAGATAGCAGTAGAGGGGCAGTCAATTAAGTCACATCATAGATTCCTTCTGCTCTGGGTTGTTTTATGCATGATGCTGTACATTAATGGTGAAATAGCAGTAAACTCCTTTTTACACTTTAAATAGTATCGCTTTCTTTTAATTTTGGTCATGTTCATGTTCTCTTATCCTTCCTTCCTTTCTTTTCAGAAACATAGTGTTTTCCCATGTTTTCAGTTTCTCTAAAAAAAAAAGTTTCAAAAATCCCCTCTTTTCAAGTCTGAAGTAAACCTATGTGAAATAGTGTCCAAGCCAGCAAATTGGCTAGAAGAGTTTTCCTCAGTCTATGATACCTGGACAAGGCAGCCAGGAGGAAACATTTTGTGAAATATCTTTCCTCATGTCCTGCTCCCAAATTTTAAAACAAGCCAGACCTTCCTATGCACACAAAACAAATACAGTGGGAGCAGAGTAACCACAAAATTTCTAGTCTTATTTTTATTTGGTTATCAAAGGATTATGCAAAACCCGAGCTGGATAGACCTAGACTAGTTTTTTTAGGATGAAGAAAGAGAGGAGAGGGCAAGTTTTTCAAAAGCTAATGAGTCTTTGCATGGAAAATAAATAACAAAAAATTACAAATAGGCTTGGCTACTCACAGTCTAAAGTCAGAGGAGGAAAGAGGAAGAGTGAAGATCTGTGAAAACACATGCTTTCTCTAAAAATCCAGTTTGCCAGACAAATCCTTTAATAATGTAAGAGTTACATTTAGCTACTTAAAACTCTGAGAAGTCCTCTGGACAAATTTTCTCTGTGATCTAGTCTCAAGTCTCTTCACAGGGAGTAAGTAGCTGCAACAAGAATAATTGCGAAGTGTCAAAGAAGAGAAAAGGAGGACATGCAGAGACTCATATTTTTGGTACCAAAAGACGTATTCATAAATCTCTGCTGCTTTGCAAATGTGATTCAAATTCAGATTCAAATCAGGTTGCCAGCACTTGGTCTGCACTAGCTTTACCTTGCACTTGCTGAACCTTTTTAGTTTCTATTAATTACAGACTGCTCTTTAAGAAAAACAAACTAACTGGCTGCTTCTTTCCTTTGGTTTTGACTGTCACAAGCATAATTTGCACATTTACCAGGCCATCTAACCTGTACCTGTGCGTGTAACACCCTTATAATCAATCTAATAATCTATTTCCTTTTTTTCTCTAATGGCGTACAGACTGAAGCTTCAATATCTCTTTGTCTTTCTTGACATTTCTTTCCTGGCTGAAATTTTCTCCTGTTTTCTGAAAAGCACAAGAGGATTCTTCCTCTCCCACCCTCCTTTCAGTGATTTCTTTTGCTCATCTCGTGACACACAGCTCATTAGCCTGTAGTGTGTGCCCAGTTTCCACAGTGGCTGGCTATCACAAAAGGAAATGGTTAGCTACTCCCAAAGAGTACGTACTCTTCATTCTCTGCCAGTCGTAAAATTGTAACCTTATTCACTGTCATACAATCATTCAAGAGATCCTTGTTATGCTTAGACTCATTCTCAGTGGTGCTAACTATTACAATTAAGATGATATTTACAAAATTAATAATTGTTTCCATTTTCTGTCTCTTGTGATGTTTTTGAAAGGCTGCAGAAACCATTCTCTTTCTTAAAGTTAGGCGCATGGTATGGATGTGCCATAAACACTTGAGCATATTGCACCCTCACTGGCAAATTTGAACCTCATATTTCAAGGTTGAATTGCAGCAGAACATGCACTATACATCAAACAGCCTATGTTCCTCAATGCTTGACCCAGAAGAATCTGCAGATAAGGCACCTATTGAAAAACACTTGCTTGACATGATTTAGTTCCATACACTCATCCCTTGGGATGATAGAATCTCGTAGTGACTATATCTCATGAGCTGCTATATTTAGCCTGGTAAGTACTTCTAGCAAAATTTTCCCCAGCAAGATATTAGTTTTGTCTGTTCTGCAGCAGGTGTCTATTGCAAGTACAAAACTGCAACATAGGCAACATTCAGGCAGTAAGATACTAGTACACTCAGAATGAGAAAGATAAACTTCAAATAAAATGTGCAAGTAAGAAGAGAAGCTAAGTACACCTGGTAATAAGGTTAAATTCAGTAAACATAAATACATGACGACCTTAAGCCCAGGGAGAGACCAAGAACAAAAAAACCTACAAAAAGCAGAGAAAGGAATCATAAGGTCATGCCAAGTCATACATTTACTGTATTATTTTAATGTAATTGTCAAAATACTTCTCCACATGACCACTCAAGTTAGTACAATGAACTTACAGGATCCTTAGGAAAATAAGACATAAGAGACTTATTTTTAGTTATGGAAACATTTTTTTACCATTTTTATTACTGAAATACCAATCAACGTTCTATTTAACACAATTTCCACTGAAAAGGTGGCAGACACACCAGTATCAAAGTTCTACGATAACCATTCCACCAGTACTACTAATATATTCGAATAGATGTGTACGTGTGAAATGGTCTACATTATAGGCTACATTGTGGCTGCAGATTCATCTGTGCATTTGAAAATCCAACAATTGAAATTTCTACACCAAAAGCAAACATATCAGAAGATACACCCCAGATGAAAACCCCCAATAACTGTAGAGATATATTGGAGAGTGAGTGGCACATAATACATGAACCCAAAGTGAGAAACTTGGTGGAAACACACTCTTACAGCTGCACGTCTGTTCCCAGTGATGGAAGTAGAGCTTCAGTGAAGGAAGCATCTCAGTCTCTTGAGCTTGTGCTAATACTCTTCTAGTCATTCAGAGCTGGGGACTGCAAGCAATCTTCAGGGAAGGGATGGGTGACTAAAAAAAAAAAGGATTCAGTCTAGGCTGAAATTTAGAGGTAGACTTGTTAAGTCTTATTTGTTAAAAATTAATAAATATATTTAACTGAGTCAGAGTTTATGTGATTTATTTCAGGAGACTGGAAAAGTAAGCCAAAAGAAGGGCGGAGGGTTCTACAAATCTAATATTAAACTATCATTTCGAAATGAAATTTTCATCAACCTGTATTTCTTTGTGCTTCTCTTCAGCCATTTTCTTCACAGCTGGATTTGATCCTCTTGTCAACGAAGTGTTACTTACATGGATTGAATTTAACTATATAGGATAATGATACAAGCAGAAGCCTTGTTTGTGTCAGAAAAAGATTAAATTCAATTGGCATCAATAACTGCTCTTCACTGTTGTGCAGAATTGCAATGTGAAACTGGACGTTAATATAAACTAAGTGTCGAAGTGCAATATAGTTTGTCCTAGATCTTCATGAGGTGCACAAAAACCCACCATTTACACATATTAGCAGATGCAAGAATATGGATAGTTTGTAGACACTTTCATCCACTTCACAGAGGAAATGCTGGGAAAACTTCCAAACAGCATGACAACTTGAGGGCCTAATTTCAAAATACTCTAAATAACCTAGATTAGTAATCTGGAAGGGACAGAAGGAAGCCACTCTGAGTTAGATTTTCCAGCTCAATTGCTTTCTTCTGTTGTAGTCGTATACTTTGTAAGCTGGAAAGGCATATACAGTTTTGACATCGAAAATTTTTTACTTTGTCTCCCACAGTTTGATGTTAGGAATATTCACTGAAAGGCTCTCCTTTAACAGAAGTTCGATATTCTTGGTATATACCAGTCAGATACTTCAAATACATGGAATATAAATATTTTCATGTAAGTATGTGTTTATAAACAAAAATTCTAGTTCCCTTAATTGATGGTAGGAAAAATAATTCTAAAATTTCCTGCAATTAATGACTAGCCCCTAAAAAACCTCGGAGAGCTGATAACTTACACATCAGTGCTTGTAAAACATATCCATGCAAATTGTCAGTAGATTACCACATAGTGACTACAGTATTGTAAACTACTACTTGTTGCTGTTAGCGTTGTCTTGCTATGTGGTCATTAATGTGCAACTTCTAACTACTTTTGGCAGGAGAGTTTTTGCTAGCACTGTAGGTTATTGAATTAGCTGTGAATTAAGTTAGCTATAAATACAGAGCTCTACCAAGCGTGTTTTCTGTGGAACACATGGATGAACTTCACATGTATCTTTTGCTAATACATTACAAGATGCTTACATATTTGGAATTTTTTTTTCTTCTTATGCATTTTTAAACTTTTTCACCTGGAAAAGAAAGAAATATAATGAATATTCTGATGTAGCTGTCCACTTCGAAAGGTGATTTGTTTAATGTTTATGCAATCCAGACCACAAGAGAAGCAGCAAAGAGACAAATGTTGCTCAGTGCTGATATTAACCTCAGCTAATCTGCTGCCAGATCACAATAAACCTCTGAGGAATATCTGCAAACAGAGATTTTTCAAAATTATATAGCGTTAGCTAAATTAGAATAGTGGATTTTTTTTTTTATTTATTTGCAGAGGTGGTAAAAATACATGAAAATCACTCCTGACATCAATAAAAGCATGACAAACGGGAGAATGCAGCCCCAATGCAAAGGACAAACTTATGCCGGCAGCAGCACATCAGAAATAATCGATGCTGTACCAAATGCTGCCGAGAAGCTAGAGCACCTTACCTTCCCCATAATAAATTTATGACTGTTAACTGAAGAATTTCACATGACATTCTGGAAAGAATGTCTCTGATTTTGGCATCCATAATCAAAATTTATTGCCAGGAGTTTTTCTGGAAAGGTATTCAACTTTCTAAATAAGGTACAGTAATGAAAATACTAGGCTAAGTATACTACTTATAGTTACAGTCATGTAATGAGAAAAATTAATGGAGATGGGTAGTGGCAACTACATCTATGGGGAGAGACTCCAGGAGTACCAGCCTTGCTACTGCTGAACACCGCAGTGGCAGCAGGAGCAGTAAGCCCTACTCCCCAGGATTCTTCAGCTCTCTGCCTCCCCCTTCTTCTCCATTGCCCACATATCTTGTAATTGAAGCTGAATCTGTGACATCCCCTTCCTCTTGGAAACGGAAAAAAAGCAGCTTGCTGTTTGCACAGGTAAAAAGGTACTATCCTGGGACAGAACAGAGACCCGAGGAAAGATGAAAGCTTCAGAGCCATGTAGTCTAGAAGGAAGCTTGAGAGGCCATATAGACCCACCGCCATCCCACAGTCAGCATATCCTTACCACAGCCTTACTATCATCCTCCACAGCACTTGAGAACAGCATTGGGCTCCTACAAAATCCAGCACCCTCAAATGCCTTTCAGTCTCAAAAGCTGAAGCTTTTGAGCTGAAGCTCAAATTTACCTATGGCATCAAGCAGCTTCACTATGTAAATCACTTGACCAGTAGTTCAACAAGGCCAAGTTCAAGGTCCTGCACAGGGGTTGGGGCAATCCCAAGCACAAATACAGTTTGGGTGGAGAAAGGATTGAGAACAGCCCTGAGGAGAAGGACTTAGTGCTGGTGGATGAAAAGCTCAACATGACCCAGCTATGTTTGCTTGCAGCCCAGAAAGCCAACCGCATCCTGGGCTGCATCAAAAGATGCGTGGCCAGCAGGTCGAGGGAGGTGATTCTGCCCTCTACTCTGCTCAGTTGAGACTCCACATGCAGTACTGTGTCCAGTTCTGGAGCCCCCGACATTAGAAGGATGTGGACCTGTTGGAGCGAGTCCAGGGAAGGGCCACAAAGATGATAAGAGGGCTGGAGCACCTCTCCTATGAGGACAGGCTGAGAGAGTTCAGATTGTTCAGTCTCAAGAAGAGAAGGCTCCAAGGAGACCTCAGAGTGGCCTTCCAGTACCTAAAGGGAACCTACAGGAAAGACAGGGAGAAACCCTTCAGCAGGGCCCCTTGTGATAGGACAAGGGTCAATGGTTTTAAAATAGAGGGAGGTAGATTCAGATTAGACATTTGGAAAAAAACTTTTACAATGAGGGTTGTGAAACACTGGAAGAGATTGCCCAGAGACGTGGTTCATACCCCATCCCTGAAAACACTCAAGACCAGCTTGGATGGGGCTCTGAGCAACCTGATCTGGTTGGAGATGTCCCTGCTTCTTGCAGGGAGTCGGACTAGGTGACTTTTGAATGTCCCTTCCAACCCAAACTATTCTATGATTCTATGACTAATAGATCCTTCACAATGTTTACAGAGGTACTTCTGATCATCCAAAAGACATAAAAAAGATCTACTCTGTGTTACAATACAAAGAACTTACGCTCTTGTTAAAGTGAAATAGGATAGCATCAGTGGTAGAGTAGTCCCATATATCTCCTGACCCCCATTCCTCTCAGTGAGGATCACCAAATTAGGAGTGCTTTTTGACTCAGATCTATGTCCTTATGTTCTTTACCACATTTTCCATGTAGGTATATAAAAATAAGTTCTTAACCTCTTCAAAATACAGTATCCTTATAGAAAATGTGGCTTGGCAATGTTTTGTGAACATTTTAACAGAAAGTGCTTTTCACTTTGACAATACATTTTGTACCTTACTAGTAGTATATGGGGTTTTTTCCTGTAAGAAGTCTAGCCAGTTTTGCTCAAAGGTTTGATAAACATATGTTTTCCCCAAAACATTTGTTTTAAGCTTAACA
This sequence comes from Tetrax tetrax, assembly GCA_009806455.1. Taxonomy (NCBI): domain Eukaryota; kingdom Metazoa; phylum Chordata; class Aves; order Otidiformes; family Otididae; genus Tetrax; species Tetrax tetrax. The sequence goes on from WHYT01017675.1 coordinate 477,002, forward strand.
CTAGTGTTTTGTAAGTTTTTTCTCTTTTGTCTGCCAACAGTGAGGTCATCCACACATGTTTGGTGATTAGGACTTCATGTATGACACATCTACGTGGAAAAAGAAAGCTACCTCAATTACTCTATGCACAGTCTGCATACCAGTCAGAAGCATTAATTTTCACTATTTGTAAAATAGCAACGGTAAGAGCTTTTGCAGAGGACAAAAAACCTCAAACATGTCGGAATTCACAAGATAACTGGTGTATCTGTGGCATCAAAGGTGTCCTAGACATGAAGAGATATAAACAAAAGATAATGCATTTTTAAAAGTTTTGAAATAGTCTAATAACATTAAAAATCTAATTGAAACAGTAAAGCATTCTGCCTGGTGGTGTATTACTGAGTAGTACTTTATGTCGTCAGCACTTACCAGAGACACAGTATAATAAAAAATACCACCATATAAAAAATGAGAACCCATTTATCTCCATTTTAGCAGCTATAGTTCACACACACACTTTGTAAAACCTAGTGTACATTACAGATTGCTGAAACTATGACAAAAAATTATTTTTATTTTTCAAATTCTGGTCATTAGTCTTTTTCCATTCTCATTCACAGAATTGTGTAACAAAGTAATACAGTACTGTTGTTCCATGGCAGCTGCAGATGTCCTTCAGGTAATACACTATAAAACTAATATAAACTAATATAAAACTGTTATTTCTGGCTATTCCGCCTACTGAAAAAGCATCCCATGCCATTTCTAGCCATTACTCCTAGAAATACTAGGTGCTTAGTTATTGTACCTATTTGTATGTCTCTACCTACGATTCATAAAGAAACAAACATTTCAGTTTTCCTAAATACTAATTACAAGCCTGCATGTGCAGAGATGTAGCACACAAACCAGAAAAAAAAAAAAGACATATCCAAAAAACACAGATCAAGCACTGAACACTGAACACTGCCAGTCTGATGAATCTTCAAATCCCTCACTGTGTTCTGGTTTTGTATACACAGATGAGGGCATTTTAATGTAACAGAAGACATAAAAAATCAACATATTATGCAAATGCAATAACAAATGTAAAAAGACAAATTAGCAAGCAACCATTCAATTATTACTGTGACTAATTCCTGTAGATGGTGCCACAGTAAATGAACCTGAACTTGTTCTGGTTGACTGCAGTGTTCTGTTGAAACATTTCCATTTGGTTTGTTTGCCGCTTATGTAGATCACAGAAGTAGATAGCATCTGTTTAATGAGCTCCCACTTCATTACAGAGCTGCGCTACTTACTGAGTCATTCTCCTTAAGCGTGCAGGCTGCGTAATCCAGTCTTGTTTTAAAGCAAATACTAATTTATGATTACTTGTTACATTAGGCCACTGAAAATTGTAGTTACACTGGCTTGCATGAGCAGAATGCTAATGGCCTGATTATGAATTGTTGTGATGTCTCATGCTTACAATCTGTGAACATAAATTCCCATCCCAAGCATATTGGCTGAACAATGCACGCAGTGTAGAAAGGAAAAGGGATAAAATACATTTTCTTGTAAAACACAAATTATGGTCTCCATAGCCATCAAATATAGAAATGGAAGAGATAATCAGAAATACTTCAGTGATACTATGCTGCCAATATTGACAGTTGAATGACAATAGAATTGTTCATTCAAGTGTCATAATTATTATGTAACTGATACCACAGTGATAGCTAATCAGATCCTTTTCTGGAAAAAAAAAAAAAAAAAGAGAAGATGAAGTCTCAAAAATGTTACAAGAGGTGTCATTGATAATCTCCAGAACATGAAAAACCTTCAGATCACAGCTGTAAGCATGATCAAAGCAGTGACAAATACGGTATTGTAGCTCAGAACTGGACTGATTGTACCTTAAGACAAGGTCCATAGAACTGGAATAGGCAATGAGTCATTGAATCTAGTCCCCAAAATTAGACGTCACCAGGCAATAGACATCTACTTCAGATGAGTCCACTGGATATCTTTTCCAATGCTACCTTACACTTAAGCAACAAACTGTTTATACGTTAAAAACACTCAGTACATTCTTGTGTCCCATACTATACAGTAAGGCAGTAAATACATACATAAGCCTTTATTCAGCTTACACAGTCCCTACCAATCTGACTTGAGAGAAAATTCTTTCTTAAATCACAAAACTTTTTTCAGAATCTACATCCATATCTATCTGTTCAGAACAGCTAGTTCTGGAGTGTACAAGAGGGTTTGTTATTACAAAACATCAGGAACAAGTCCAGGAAGTATCTGCAGATCATCCATTGAGTAACACTGAACACAACTTGATTAAATTAATCTTCCTATTAAGATGAAATACTGAAACCAAGAACTATTGATATAAACCTTGGACAAGAAACCTAAGCAAGAACATCCAAAAGAAAAAAAAAAATTAAGAACTTGAAACTCTGAAAAAAGATTAAGCTGCCTAACCATACCAGCATGAAATCACAGAGGAGATACATCCTCTTAAACAAAATAGCAACATAAACCCACAAAAGCAAGATAGTGGCAATACTGTAAAAATATTCAGCTGAAAGAGTTACACAATACTAACATGAAAGCCTAAGAAGAAACAAATAGTTCAGATGAGTCACATCGAAAATAGTACAGGGTAAAACACAAGACAGTAATCAGGAAGACTAGACAAAACTTTAACAAACAAAAAGTCCATTGAGAGAAATGCATAAGAAATTATTTATTAGAAGAAAAATGTCCAGATGATAATGATAGATTTTGCAGACTTCGGAAGAGGAAAGGCAGCTATAAACAATGAAGGTTACATTCCAGAGAAGCTGAAAGGTTCCTCAGTAACAACATTCACCATGAAGGATGTTAAGAAGATATTTAGCCTTCAGCATTTCTTCCAGTAAATAGAGACATTACCAAATACTAAAGAGTCTGTAACATAGAATCATAGAATGGTTAGAGTTGGAAGGGACCTTCAAAGGTCATCTAGTCCAACCCCCCTGCAAGGAGCAGGGACATCCCTGACTAGATCATGTTGCTCAGAGCCCCATCCAACCTGGTCTTGAATGTTTCCAGGGATGGGGCATCCACCACCTCTCTGGGCAACCTGTTCCAGTGTTCTACAACTCGCATTATGAAAAATTTTTTCCTAACATCCAATGTAAATCTACCTCCCTCTATTTTGAAACCATTACCCCTTGTCCTATCACAACAGGCCCTATTGAACAGCCTCTCCCCGTATATGTGATCCAAGTTCAGTCCTTAACTGTTTAACTGATACATTATCCAGTCTCTACTACGGCACTCAGAAATGTGTAATTCTCTACTTATGGGAGCACTTCCTTCAGAGCAAAGCACAGGATGAAAAGGACAAGCCAGACTGCAGCCATTTAAGTTACAACGACAAGCAAATATTTTCTTATCACCTACTTTGGGGCACGGTATATTGAAAGATTTGAAACATTTGTTCAATAAAAGTGATAGGCTAAGGAGTGAGATAATAAAAGTCCTGCATAGCAAGAAGCAGCAACAAGGACAGTGGATACACATTCAATAAACTGCTATTTATCTAAAGCATAATATTAACACAGCACTGTACCACTACAGCTCTTCTGTCTCTCTCTTCTAGCATCACAATGCTAGCTCAATCGACACTGTATAAGAGGTCCTTACACCACAGTATGTTGCATAGTAGATGCACATTTAAGTTTTTCAAGTTCAATGCGTAGTCAAGTCTCTCAGGTCATCAGGGCCAAGTAGTAGTGACTCTCTTTACCTCCGTAAGCTGATAGCCACAGGCCTCCACCAAGAGAAGAGCAATCAAGTGCTGCACCATGGGTAAACCTTTAACCACAGCAGTTAAATCTTTGGAGTATCCCAAAAAACCTCAGCATAAAACAAAGGTCTTGAATTTTCAGTAGTTCCTTTGTCCTATCAACTCAAACAATAACTGTTTCCCTGCTTTTTTTTCCCAACTATCAGTAGTTTCCTTTTGACATAACTAAGACCCCAGCAGGCTTTCTGGACAGTAGACCCTCTCTGCACTTCAGAAATGGCAAGATTAAAAGAAGTACCAAGAACCAAGTCCACTCTATAAAGCTGTGCTAAGCCACAAAGCCCCTGACTGGAATGAATCGTTTGTGTCAGTGGCTCAAGGTTTCTGTTCTCAAGCCATGATAAGATACAAAGCTTTCAACAAAATAATCCAGCTCTGTCTTTTTTTTTTTTTTCCAGAATCCAACTGTTTTATTTATTTTGACCAACAACTTTATTTTCCCATAGCTTCTAAGCCACTTTTAGTTTTCTAGTTCTCTCACTACCATTCTCAGTGCCTGAAGAATTTTTTACACAAATCAACTGGAACAGCTTGTTATCTATAAAAAAAAACCCCTCATATTTGATGATAAAGAAAACAGGCACGACCAAAGTTTTTAGTTATTTCTGAACTCCAAATAAATGAACTCTGAAAGCAGTAATAAGAAGCAGAAACCAGTTAAAAGCCTTCTCAGAGCTGAAAGTCACAGAAAGTTGAAGTATTGTTGTTACATAAATAAGGTTTATTAGACCACAATTGTGCACTTGCAAGCAGTGAACTTCAGGAAGAGAGGAAGATGGACTGGAGGTAGCTTTATTTCTAACTGCCAATTCTGGAATAGATTAAATTCTGTTAATTATATAGAGGAAGGTAATTATGAAACTGTTTAATACAAATTTAAGTACATACAGAAAAGAGACTGGGTAGACATACCTTTTAGTAGGAAATAAAAATTATTTTTGAACCGTAGAAAAGTATAATATTTTCTAACTCATATATAGTTGAAAAGTTTGTCCTATGAAAACGAACCATGACTGAGATTTGGAACAAGTCAAATCCATGAGAAGACTAGAGTCAGTCCTTTGTACAAGCAATGAGAAGTAGCACAGAAAGTTACCAGATCCACACATAAGCCTCAGCAAGGGTGGACTCTGCCCCAAAGATATGACTCAGAAAATAAAATGCAGTATTACATGAAAAGACATTTGAAGAAGAAAGATATGTGGAAATTAGGATCAAAGTAGAAAAGCACATGGCTATAACAAAACTGTTCCTCTCTTTCGGGATATAGGAAGCAAAAACATCTTGATAAATAATAAATTAGTAAAAAAAAAATTATTTGTCAAAGTCCTGCAGGAAAAAAATACACAGTGTTGGATCAAAAGCTTATCAGACTCACTATCTCATGGAAAAAGTTTACTTGTATGAAGGGTGGGAGAAAAACATACCAGTAGCAATTGCAGAGGACACTAACAAAAACAGTTACAAAAAATGCCGGAGTCCAACTGTTCCACACTTTTTTCTTAAGAAATCTCCTTCCCAAGGTCCTGAATAGCAGAATATCCATAAAGACATATTTGGTCTTAGCCTAAGAAAGTGTCTTTGTTAGTCATTAGTTGTTGGGAGGGAAAAGAGAAGGAGGAGACACAACTTTTACTTATTTATGTAATTCCTTCTGATGTATTTATGTTTAAACTGCATGGTTCTCACTGGAAGAGAAAATCTAGGGGACATAGCTGATACTAAGCATACTTTTTCTGTCTTTGGAGGATCATCTGAATTCCCTTTGGTAAATAAAATATTTGTTCTTTCAGACAAATCATGGCTTCAGATCATGGCTTGCACAGACTACATTCAACAGCTGAGTTGCCTTACCCATGCATGATAAAAGAAATAAAAGAATATTTCCATTGTGTTGGAAGTACAGGATTTGCATTTTTATGAAAAGGAAAACAAACAAACAAAAAAGAGCATGATATAAACTGGTGAGCAGACTGATACAACCGTTCACCTGACATCAGGGGACCCAAATTCAGTCCAAGTTTAAATCCACAACTCTTAACTACCAGGAGAATACCCTAACTAGCAAGCTGACTCTTCCCCAGAGAACACTGTAGTCCTGTAGTCCTGTAGTCACAACACATTGAGCAATGAAGAATAGGATAATTTGGTAGACTTGTTAATATTGCACTCACCAGAAGAGATTAAAAAAAAAAAAAAGATATTCAACTTTCAAGCATGTCTCTTGAATGCCATTGTGACAATTCTATCTGGGTACCTCATCAGACTGTTGAAATGAGAACAGACAAAGAAAATATTTTGTATCATTGCTGTTTTTTATATAATATGCACTAAATGCAGATCCACACAAAAAGAGATTTTGGTGCAGGACTTTTCATTTTGTTTTCCCTCTTTTCATGTTTTTGTAGGGAAGTATCAAAAAAAAAGTCCTTTGATGTGGACACATGATGGTGTTGACAGACTCACAAACAAAGTGAGAGCAAAATTTTTGTTTGTTTGTATGGAATTGCTCTTGGAAAAGGAGAAAGTTGACTTAACTGTAACCACCATTCAGGGAAGAACTGACTGGAGTGGAATTTGAGTATATCTTTCTACCTGAGGGGAAACTATCTTGTAGATAGGGAGGGTAGCCTCGTTCTATGGCTTGCTCTTTACCTATAGCCACAGCAAGTCTTTGTAAACCATCCATAAAGTCCTTGTTTTGGTCACCATTACCACATAACTTCTTGCAGATACTGAAAAGCAAAATGAGTGTAAACCTCTCAGTATGAAAGATCAGTTTTTCTCACCTCTTGTAACTGCATCCTAATGCAAAACATTAAATCAATGACATCAACCAGTTGAGGAATTTTTTTCCTACTAGAGAGTTTTTAAATATCCACAAAATATTATGAATTTATAAGGTGTGTTTCCTTCAGCCATATCTGCAACCTCCTTTAATACTGAAAAGAGCTACCAAACACTGAGAGGGAGAAAAAACATCTCTGCTCCTGGCAAAACAATGTTATTTGTTAATTAACATTCTGCTAATGCAAGGTGGTAATTACCCTCAACTCCCTCAGCAGAAGCCCTTGCAGGTCTCTCATGGTTAATGTCACTGTTTTGTACATTACATATGTTCCTTTTACACCGAATAATCAGATGTCCCTTTCCTTATTAAGGAAAGCAAGTAAATTAATGTATCAGATAGGTATTTCTAATAATTCATACAATAAATTGTGTTAAACTGTTTGTTAAAATAAATCATGTGAAAAACGCACCTTAAAAAAAAGCAACTTCCTTATTCAAGAAAGGTTCAATCTCAATGTAGAGTTACAAAAACACCGAATGAATATTCTCAGATGAATGGTAGACAAAGAAATAAAACATACACACTTTCAGCTTGAAGACCTGGAATATGCTCTTTTTCTTCAAAATAAATTTTTAAAAACCCCTGTGCTATGTGTCAATAAAGTTTTTATTTTATTATCCTTTTCTGATGATCCAATAGAGTCAGAATCTAGCCTGCAACAAGGTCTAAGACAGAAAAGAAAATTAACAAGCACCAGCCAGTCTGGTGGTGCAAATTTTAAGAAACCAGTCCAATACAGGTTCAACCCTGATGAATCTTTGTATTGAAACAGAGATGTCCTAACAGCTGCAATGCCTTTAGTCACCCTCTGACAAAGGCCAACTCTAACAAAGTTCCTCAGCAGGATGTTCAAGAGCAGTTTCTTTAATTTCCTGGGCATGTAGAACAACTGTCTCTATATTTGATTTTCATGAAA
>WHYT01017675.1:484827-544823 GCA_009806455.1 Tetrax tetrax
TTAACTACTACTTATGTTGGCAGATTTGGGAATGTAAGGAGAAAGAGAAAGAAAGGAAAGAGTGTCTGCTATGGCTTCTGCTTTCAGGAAAGGTCACTAAGTAAGCATTCAGATGGTAACTGACGTAGCCACAGAATTCAGCAAATAAGAAAGTGACAAGCAAAACTAATTTGAGATAAAAGTTGCTGAATATCTTCATATGGAAAATCAACAACTAAATATTTAATTTCACAAGGACATTCCAACACAAGTCAACAGCCATATTACTATGCATATTTAGAAGTATAGTTCTCACACTCGTATTGCATGAGATGTTAGAAGTGATTGTCTAAATACATGAAATGATAAGTAAAATCGACCAACTACACTGTTTGACAATACCAATTGGAATCAACATTTTGCAGGACAATTTCAAAGCAATTAAAAATATGTCAGGCAAAGTAGAAGCAAAAAATGAAGTGAAGTAGATTCAGAAATCAAAGAGTTCAACTACATTGAAAACAAGGTTCACCTCACTAGCTATTTTACATTTAAAAGGAGATTTGCGTGTCCATTCTATGGCAGAATGTATCTTCGACTTTTATTTCAAACGACTATTAAAAACTACTTGCAATTTTAGTATATATAGAATAATAAATAAATAAATAAATAATTGCCACTATACATTGTGTTCCTTTGAAAAGTTTAATTTGAAATAATTTATCTGTATAATGTCAAATAATATATGGAGTGTGAAGGATGAAATTTAAATATTTCTGTTAAGTACTTAACAGAAAATTAGATGCTTCATCTAGCAAAAAGCAGAGTGTTCTTAGGTAGTCATTCCTTTTGATGCTTTTGAGTTTGAAAAATACATTTATTAGACACTGAAATTTTGACAGAAGTAATGTGTTTTCAATGTAAACCTTTTTATTTGACATTTTTCAACAATCTGATCTCAAAGAACAGTGGTATCACATATGACCACTTCCACAGTAACTTTTCTAATTATATCATGAGTCAGATACCCTGCAAGTGAAATAATAAAGAAACAAACAGATGCAATTTAAGCCTGCTTGGTTTTTTATTTGCTCTTTCACCTACACTTGCAAAAGTAAAGCCCTCATTTGGACATACAAGAGAAGGGACAACACATGCATCACCTCTCTGTATTTTCAAAAGAACACTGTATTTTTGTGACTACATTTGAAGAGCTGTCAGTGGTCAGGTAGACAAAACGTATACTGAAAAAACACTGGTTAACACTGCTGCTCAGCAAGACATGAACTGCAGTACATATCTTCACTTGAACACGACTACTAGCAAGATTTCCTGTTGGATGTTATTTATTGGAAGTACATACTTTCATGCAATAATATCAACTGAAATCTTCCCAAAACTTTCTACTTATCCCAGGTATACTAAAAAAAAATATTAACAAGCATTCCTGAAGTTTTCAATAGCTCCTGTCTGAAAAACATTTGGCAATATAACAAGCCAACATATCACTGCTCAGTTCCAACTCATACTGATATTGGATCTAATCTCAGGTCATAGTTTTCTATATATAAAAAAGAATTCTAGACTTTAAGCATGATCTGCTCCTCAGTGAAAGAACACGAAGCATATATTAGCAAAATTAGCTGGCTTCAAATTAGAGTTCTCTCATAACAAGATGAAAATGGCAGCTTCTTTCAGCTCAGACTAGAATTTTAGGAACTTAAAGCTAGAGCACACAAAACAAAATTGTGAGGTTATATGTCTTCATGGCCCACATTACCCATGTGTGCAGTGTCTTTTAATATTCCTGGGGCGTGTCACACACAACAGATTTTTGGCCATGAGTGACCTAGAATGAGGTCAGCTACAAGCTTCAGAACATGAGACAAAATATAGCACACAGGTTCTAGGACTCCTGATGCCATAAGGCACTTCTTCCCCTCCTCACCCCTGTTCTCTGATGCTGCTTTGTGCAATAATGATGCCACTTTGATTAGCGAGCCTCCAAATGCAAAATGGGAGCACGGTGGTAGGCAAAGCGGCATTTGCTATTTTCATTTCAGCTACGTAGACATGCTGAAATAATGATCCTGGCAACATGTTAGCAAAACATTAGAAAGACTTTAGTAAGCAAATAATTTAATTACAGTCTTCTCTCAGGCAGTTTATATTGCACGACCCCTGACCTTTTATATTGCTGTACCTAAACTCAGCGTGGGATTCGCACTTCCCATTCCTGTCACAGAATCTCTCCATCTTGTACCATTTAATATAGTGTGCTCCAGGTGTTCTGTGGTGAATGAATAGTTATATTACTACCTGTCAGACACAATCACACTCTATTCATCATTCGCGGCTGGCTGCGTGAAGCCCTGCTTCCAGCATGCTCCCTCTCTATTTCCTTGTTCAAACGTCTGCAGTGCTTTCGGCCCATCTGTCAAGCCTGTCATTTAGAGGGAAAACAGTATCAGCGCTTTAAATATATGGAGTTCTCTATTGAAACAGTGCTGTGATTGAACTGTCAGCATTCCCAGTATCACAGACAGTAATTCATGACTGGTCAGAGCTCCATTTACGTTACTATTACTATGCTGACCTTGCCAGGTCACGCTGAGAGTTTTTTCCCTTTGCAGTTAGGTCTATAAATAGTGCAATTAACCTTTCAGGAATTGCAAAATGTTCTTGGTTCCCCTCCTCCACAAATTCACTTGCTGTTCGCGGCATTTATAATAATCAAGGAGAAAAAAAATTTGACGGGAAAAGGCATTTCTCTCTCCTGAAGTGTCAGTGAAAAACAAACAAACACTGTAACAGCCCTAGTTCTTGCAACCCTTTCTCAGGCAAAGCTCACACGGCTGTCATCAGGAGCCTTGCCTTAAGCTCCACTTTTCCAGATTCAAGTCCAACATCTCAAAGTACTTTAAAATACATCACATTTGAACTGTTAAGTCCTTCTGCTGATGCTACAGTACAGCCTCATGTTTTATGGATTTTTTTGTTGTTATAAATTTTACTGTGAAACAAAATTCTGAAATGAAATAATTCTGAAAGTTATTGCAAAATTACAAAAAAAAAAAATGTACTTCTTAGGCACATGTAATTCCCGATGTTTTTGCAAAAGTACCCTTCAGTTTAAAAAAAACGTGGAACAGAGCAATTATGTGTGGATCTGAAGTTCATAGATGTTGCCTCTTGGAACAATTGACAAAAGCAGTTTTGTATGAACCACTGAACAAGAGATGACTTCATCTGGTAAAGGCTAATCTCTGTGTAACTTATAAGTCATCTATTAACCAGTATCTCTCTAGAGCTCAAAGCATTTAAAATGTGTTTGCTTTCAGTTGCATCTTTGTAAAAAAAAAAAAAATAAAAGGAGTGACAATAAGCTCATGTGATCCAACATTGGACAGTGTATCAAAATCCCTCTGAATTTTGAGAATCCTGAATCACTGAACAATACAGTAGCCTAGGTCTAAGTCTGGGTTTGCATTGTTACCCACAGCCTTTTTCAGCAGTTAGAACACGACCCTGGGGCAGGATGGCCTCCACTCAGGAACTCAGAATCACTCCAGCTGGAGGAGGGCCAGCAAAACCGGGCGAGAGAGACTCTGCATGCTCATGAGGTGTAAACAGGGTAAGGGAGAAATCAAAGAGGTTAGCTCAAGTCACCGGGGGGAACAAAGGAGTGTGGAGAAGAATGTGCCCCAGCTGCCTTCTTCAATCTAAGACTAAAGCCGTAGTTCGAACACAACAGCGATGTCTCGGTAGGCTTGCTGGGTTAAAGTTTAGGGCTCTGGCCTTGATTACATTTTCAGAGGTGGACATGGTCTCATTGCTGTTATTCTCTGGGGAGAACTGGACTTCTGCAATTGCAGTGAAATATACATAACCAAGCTACTTAATCCTAGGTAATTACTGACATTTCCAGTATTAATACCATTTAAATGAATATTCAGAAAATCATTCATAACACTATTTTTCATGATCTTTTTTTTTTTGGAAAGGGTGTTTGAAAATACAGGATCTAAATGTAGTTGTGCTTACCAACATTAATCTAGGCAATTTTAAAATTTAAATCCAGATAATACACTTTCTCAATATCAGCTAAGTTGGGTGATTTGTTGGAAAGCCCCCTCCTCAAGTATGTATTATAAATAGCTGCAAAGAACATCATACTGCAAATATGTAAGAAAAAGCAATGGCAAGTGGAAGATTTACACAAAGCAAAATTATTTAGTATATGAATGTGGAAAGGCAGTAGAGAAAAAGGCAAAAAGGTCTTTTCAAGGCAATATTATCTTCTTATTACAGACACAGAGTAAAATTAATTATGTAGCTTCAGCCAGTCTGAATATTTTGGACTCTGAAATAAAGATACAGCAGCATAAATCACTCCCTGTGTTGTTAGCCATTTCCTGAATGTCTCCTTTTTAGTCTTCTCCACTATGAATGCGAATGTCACAGCTTATTACAGATACTGAATAAGTATAATTAAGAAACAATTTAATCTAGTTTCTCCTTTCTTGGAGAGAGTCATAAAACAGAAAGACACAGAACAGTGCCCTTGTTGTTGGTTTTAGCATTTTTAATGAATACTTCAATATCTGTCTGCCCTCAATCTGAAGGCAAAAGCTTTCACTTATTCTAGAGGCAGAATAAGTGTAAGTCTCATCTCATTAACTGTCATATTACCAGGCTTTATGCCATACCATTCAAGTTTCACTGAGCATTCCGAATTGCTTAATTACATACAGTAAAAACAGTCTGCTGAGACTTTCCCTTGCAGATTAGTACAGAGGCATAAGGACAGAGGTCATCTTCATGACTCACTCTTGCTTGCCACTGTGTTAACTCAAAATGACAGAGGCTTTTTGTTAGTGACAAAAAATGTAATGAGCATTTCAAAAATAAAATGTTTACATCTAAGGATAAGAGACACTTTTCATTTTGCAGTCTAACAAATCTTTCTCTCTTTCTCTTCTCTCTCCATTGGCTTTAAACCACATAGTGCATTCCTTATAAATTATACCACCATACATTAATTATAGTGTGCTGACACTGCTTGTCATTACTAAACCTGCTACATGCTTTGTGTGCTCAGATTTCAATAGCTATTTTTTCCACAAAATGTGGAAAAGCCACACAAGTTACTGTGACTGGTCATTGCTCGCATCTTTCTCTAAGCCTTCCCATTTTGTTCTGTTTTTAAACAAAACACACATACAAATCCCAGTTGCGTGGTCTGCATTCCGAAAATGCTGCCATCTGTAGTTGAAATGGTTGTCCGTACTAGGAGTCTTCGAGACATTTTTGTCAGAAACTTGTTATTCCTTCACCTCTGCCTCTCCCGCAACACAATTCCTAAAGATTTTAGGTATCAAGCACATACACGTAGATATGCCACTCACATTCACCTATAAGCACTCCTATACAGGAGATTGTACTGCTTATATCTGCTTTCCAATGAAAAAATCAGAAAAGCATTTTCTCAAAAAATAAATGCTTTGTCTCTCACTTAATCCCCTTCCAGAGCTACACCCTGCAAGGGGAAGAAAGATGCCAATAAGGTCAATCAGCCAGTGTGCTACATTCTCAGAAAATAAATTAGATGGATTACCATTCTTCATCCTGCAATTTTGTATGCTATGTCTTTCTCCAGAAAGCACAACATCCATTTGTGTAAATGTAGACATTCTTGAACACAAAGAAAGAAATTCTAGCTATCTCACTTAAATAATCTTGCCTTATTCACAAAGTAATATATGCAGCTATGTTTAAAGGAAAAAAAAGTGTCATTGTAAATGAAAGTATGTGTTCCTTAAACATCCCAGAAAAACCGCCAGTGTTTTTCTGAAGTTTTAGAAAATGTAATCTTATTTCAATATATAATGAGTTTTCTGTTTTTCCAACTGTATTTCTTGGTTTAACAAATCCCAAAACATTTTCTCACTTACAGTTTTAGATGAACACAACTATAACACAATCACTATACTTTAGTATGCATTTCTTCTGTGTTGTCAGTGAGGGGAGATTTTGAAAGACTTTGTCACCTTGTCAGGGGACAACTAACACATTGCTGTTAGTTGTAATTACTATTAGCTTTAACAGTCTGAGCAGAAAAAAAAAAAAAAGCTCATCATCTCTGTTTTTTTTCAGACATATCTGCCTTCCAATATTTTTCCAGCATAATTCAGCTCCTCCTGGATTTACACAAAAATGGAAACACTGAAAAACATTCTGAAATTATGAGAAGAGTTGATTTTGCTGTATCATCGTAACACTATGCCACAAATTACAATATCTTGCATCACAACTTTAGAAGGGTATCCATAAACTACCACTGGATAAAGGTCATCTGAAAACTTCTAACCAGCAAGTCCATCACTGTCAAAGTAACTTAAGCTTCAGTATACACTCAGTGATTATTTACAGCCCTCTAGAGCTACAACCAGTTATTATACAAGCACTGATGGTTTGGTTCATTATCCACATTCTCATTGGACTTGTACCATGCTATATTTCCCCTATTGACTCATTACTATCAAAAATGACACAAACTTTAAGGCTTATATGAGGGAAAAGTGCAAGAGAGTGGTAAAGACCAAAGGACACAGTTTCAGGGAAGTCCAATAAGAGCAAGTGACTAATTGTGTCAATTGATGGAAATGTATAGTATCTTTCACCTTTAACTCCCTAGGTGAGTTCATTCAGTCATTAAGTGTCTGAAATAATTCCTTATAAATGAATGTTTCACTCAGTTATAAAATGAAGAGAAAAAGAAAGGATTGGCACATGACAGAAGCTTGCTAACACCTTCCACTTTTTAAAGCCTGAAAAGACATATTCCAGCAAGGATTTGGCTGGACAGGTAAGAGTCCAGAGACAAGACTCAATGCAACATCAGATAGAAAATGCCAGCAGTTTCGGTATTTGCCTTCTGGACCCCAGAAGATGCATGCTGGTGCTACAAAGAATGGTCTTTTTGTTCCCTTCATGCAGCTACATTTTGTGAGGTAAAGAGCAGTGACAGGACAGTTTGTGCTTATATTCCTCATCTTTAAAAATATTTTGTATGAGGACATAACAGGGCCTCTGGTTGTATTTGACCTGAATAGTCTAAAAATTGCAGGTATCCCAAAAATGTTCCTGGAGAACAATTTTGTGAGCAAAATCAAAGATTGCAACCAGAAAGAACATAAGCACAAAGAAAAAGAGGCCACAAAGTAGAGACAGTGGGCAAGGCTACAGTAATCTGAATAGTTGATCCCTCTTTTGATAAGCTTGATAAATAGGAGGCTGTAAAAAAAAACTCAGAGGTTACTCACATTTTATGTCATGGTAGTTCAGGATCTGTTTAACAAAAAAATGTTTATACACTAGCAGATTTTTTTTTTATTTTAAAAAGCTGCTTGATCTGTTGCAATGTCTATTTGACATTGTTGTAGCTGGTACCAACAAAAAAGTCAACGTGCTCTTTGAACAAACTATCTTTTTTAAGAAAAGAACAGAGTGAGAGATTTCCTCTGTAGAAGATCTTGTTTCTGTTACAGAGCTACTAACATACTCAGTTCTTTTCTCTTAACTAACGCCTTATACAACCAAAAAACTCCTGAGGATTATTTGTACCTTCTTGGTAGCTAATATGTTCCCATTTAACTTTGCAAATTTCTATTAATTATTTAGAAAATGTCATAGAAGTACACTAATTGTGTATCATCACATGTCGAACACTTTATTGTATCTGTTTCTCATTCTGTTAGAAGTATGAAGCCAGTTTTGCAAAGCAAGAGGTCTAATGTATGCATAGAAGTTAGACCATGCAAGGATTACAGGTCCAAACAGATCATCTTATTTCCAAAATGCAAACAGAACTATGCAGTTGTACATAATCACAAGCGTTGTGAGTATAATTTCTTACTTTTCTGCATACAACTAGCATGCTTGGTTTTACAACCATGCATTGGGAGAACATTTTCTAAAATTCGGTCAAAGGTATCTGTAGTTTCAAGGATGAAGAAGGCAGTAGACCCATTAACACAACTGAAATAGGATATAAATAAAGTACATTGCATTATAACCAAGTTACAAATGTGATTATGAATTTTGTACCTAAAATTTCTTGCCTTTGCCGTGAGGCTAAATGATAGCCATAATGATAATAGTAAAAAGCTAAGACCTGAAAGGATTCAATAGCTTAAAGAACGTTCAGGCTATGTGATTTCTGGTATTCAAATTCTCAGAAAACTAACAACTTTTTAAAATGTCTTTTTAGAAATCTGTGTTATTTGCTTTAAAGTTCTGCTTTTTCCACAGTCTCCTTCCACTACACCTAGTTTGAAATGAATTCTCAGAGCAATAGTACTCTATTAGTGAACATCTTGCATATCTTCTATTTAATTTAGGAAAAAAAATATAAGCTCTATTTACATTCCTGAGTAAAATTTAGACTGATATTTCAGTTAACTTGTGTCCTGGTAATTTTTTATATCTCTATAAAAAGAATGAAAATCAGTTTTGTTCAGTGGAATCTACCAACTAAAAAACTCATTTCGATCACAAAACATCTCATTCAGCAATAATAAAATTAGCCAAATTTTAAAGGGTAAAAATGCTTAACAAAAGTGAATGCATTGAACTTAAAGTTAGTTAATATCAACAGGCATTAAAAACTTATTAGTTAAAACTTATTTTAATTTTTTTTTTCTGTAGAGTTGACATAACAGTGTAATAAAATTGACTGTAATGAATTTTTGCTGCAGGGGGACTGTCCATGGAGGCTAATTTTACCTCCATCTTGAAATTTATGACCTCTCTCCTTCTCCTCAGGTTTGAGAGCAAGAAGGCATGGTCAGAAGAAGCTATAGTATGGACCTTCCTTTGGCCTGCACACCCACAGTGTCTGAAAACATCAAACTCTATTTCTTTATTCACTATTGTTTCTTTAAGCCTGACTACATATTTTGTCTAATAATTACTTAGTGGAGAGGCATGTGATTCAAAAAAGATGAGACACTAAAGTCTCCGACTTGTCAATTATATATATTTCACTCCTCTGAACTTCTTGAGCCCTCCTTCCTATCTTGTCTCCTGACCAAAATAACATTTCAAGCAGTGGAGTCACGCTGATGCTGCAAAGGGGAGAGAAACAGAAAGCCACAAGCTTTCACTGCCTCTCACTGCCCTATCAGCATGCTGTATCAGCGATGCCCAAGAAGCCAAACGAAATACTTCACAAATAGGTGGTCTGCAGACCACGTGTTGTCCTTGAACAAGAAAAAAATACGATAGCAGGGTGTCCATTCTTTCAAATGCATCTTATTTACAAAAAGATACAGGCTGAGAGAATTTGGGCTTTTTTTGGGGGAGTGAAAAGAAGGCTCCGAGGAGACATTATAGTTGCCTTCTAGTACCTAAATTCAGCATAGGGGAGCTTATAAGAAAGAGGAGGAGAAACGCTTCAGCGGGGCCTGTTGTGATGGGACAAGAGCCAATAGTTTTAAAACAGAAGGAGGCAGATTCAGACTGAACATAAGATTCAGACTCCACAACAAGGTTGGTGGAACATTGGAAGAGGTTGCCCAGAGAGGTGGCGGATGCCCCATCCCTGGAAACATTCAAGGCTAGGTGGGACAGGGCTCTGAGCAACCTGGTTGGAGATGTCCTTGGATGATCTTTCAGTATTGTTTTCCTAGTTTCATTGATTTGAAAAATGCTAGTATAAATGGTTGTCTCTTGCAGCACTCTGCAGAATTCTGTCTCAAGATCTTGCAAAAGATGATTAATAACACAGTCTGCAAGCCATTTGCAGTTTAATTAAGTCATACTCAGAGCATGGTTTCTACAAGTCATTATTAAATACAGATATTCCACATGTACTGACTGCATCATTCGCAAACCTCTGGTTTTCAAAAAATAAAAGTCAGATTTACCATACTTTGTGATATGCAGTTTAAACCTACTGGGAGATATCACAAGCAATGATAGTAGATAACTGTATTTTAAGAAAGAATGCTTGAGGATGACTCATTAATTGGAATAATTTGGGTGCACATTTTTTCTCACAAGAACAACAACAACAAAAAAGTAGTAAAAAACCAAGGATAGATGACAACTGAAAACAGCCGATCTTGAAATCCTCAAACGTCGACAAGCACTTCTTTCCTGGAAAAAAAAAAAAAGTAAATTGTTTTAATTGATGTAGAACTGATTTAATATTTATAACTGTTAAATTTCTGTAGAAGGACTCTTTCAGAGACACAAATGGGTGCTAGTTCATCCGTTTGGTAGCCATGCATCACTCATGTGAGAACTGCATGTTCGGAATCACATATAAATAGGTGACCAGTACAATTGGAGCCAAATTCCACCACACTGTGTCTTCATAATCTACTGGTCCCATCTTTAGTCAGCTTCCTTCAGCAAATGTATTAAACTGCATAGAGCTCAAAATGTATTTCTTAAGGTTTTGACTCACTTTCAGCTAGCAAACAGCCATGACAGCTTAGCTATCACACAGTCATACCTGCCCACTACTGCCTTTTTTGCCGGAGGGTCTTGCTCTGTTTCCATTCTGGGTATGTTAAATATGCCAAAAATGCAGTCACTCCTGCACAAAACTCAGCATATCAGCACATATCCTTCCTCATCAGGAGCCCAAGTATAAGTCCCTTTTTCCAGCAGCCATGAATCATGTCTAACAAAAGGACATTTTTAAGAACTAAACTACTGCTACTAGATTTGCTGGAGTTTGTCAAGTTTTGCATCTCTGGGGTAATAAGCCTTAACACTTCCCCCTTCCCACCTCCTCTTCCCCACCCACTCCCATAACAGTAGCCCATGGCTAAGCCATTCAAAACATTTCAGGTCTTTCGGAGTGGGATGCTCCAGCACTGAAAAAGCTGCAGTCTTCATAACTGGTTGAGAGCACTGTGCATGGCTTTGTTGCTATTACGCTGCCAGTTCTTCTTAATGTACTCAGCTGCAAAATCTTCAAGTTCCAATTTATTTGGATTCTTGCATATTTTGTGTTTGGAACAGCCACTTTTTCTCAGCACTTTTTCACTTGGTGGAAGTAGAGTCTTTAGAGGTGTTGTCTCCATCTTGACCCATCAGAGATTACATCAAGCTCACAGTTCCCTAACATCTCTACCAACTATCACAACAAATGCAGTAGTTTTGGCTAGAACCAAACCAGTCTCAGATCTTACTTAGTGTACATTATTTCAGTAATATGGAGTCATAGAGTCCTTTATTCTTATCCAAAACACTTCTTACATGAAATATTGGTAAAATTAACACTAATACACTCATACTTCAATATTCTTTACTATTCCAGTCAAAATTGAAAGTTTTCTGCAATCATTACAGGTTTTAGGGGTAGAATATTATATAAAATTTCTAAACAGTTCTCTATATTTCTCCACTGGTTTAGTAGGAACTGAACTACATAGTAGTTTAGAAACAAAGTCACCCAACACACTTCAGTGAAATAACCTTTTTTCCCCCAGCATCCCAACATTTATTATACTCTTTTCCAACATTTCTGCATAGAAAGGTCCATTCTCAATCATGCTATAAACTGGTTCACTCTTTTCAAATGACAGACATTTTAAATACTCTAAAAATATTCTTTCTTAAAAAAAATTCTTTCCACATTCTGAACAGACCCAAGCCTCAGTTAACCTCTTCAGTTTTGCTACATTCCCAAAGTCATACTCTTTAACAGGATCTTCATCTCTATTACTAGTTGTTGCATAGTTTGCTCAAAAAAGTTATATTACTGTATAACACAGGTATGACAGAGTCAAAATGCTGCTATCTACCCTTTGTGGATGACTCTGATGATCACACTACCTCCACACATCCTCATCCCAAACTGCTTTGGCAGGTGGATCTCAATGCTAGAAAGATCACAAAATAGTCAGGCGGGTGCAAAACCCTGAAATCCTTTCCACAAAAATGGATGAGCTGTTTTGCTCTAAAAACACTTTCACAGAAACCAAGCTTGGAAAACAAAGTTAGTCATGATGATTACTGTTTTTTTCAAAAGTGTTTTATGTCTTGAAATCAGATAGTTACTAGAAGTACTGAATAATGTTATCCATAAGTATAGTCATTTTTATGTGAGGAAAATAACAAAATAATAATAACTCATTTTGGTAAAGGAAATTTCAGACAAGTAGTAGATTACACCCTGTGGGATACAAATCTAAGACGAAAATACTTCACAGATTTAGTAGTTCCTTAATGAAAAAGTACATTACAGATAAAAAGGAGGCTACAGTAGGGAATAAGAATGACAGAAAAAAAAAGTATAAGAGATCAAATCAGTTATCTGTGAGGTTTTCAGTAATGACTAACACAAAAACGCATCCCAAAATTTAAATTTGACACCCTCTGAACCAGGTATCAAAATATCATTCACCATCATTTGATATTTTCACTCATTATTTGAATGCCAGAAGAAATCCAATCCAGAGACTACAGATACAAGTGTACTGAAATCACACTGGAGAATATGATTTGAACCTGTAAGGATTTCAGTAAATCCAGGGCAAAGAAGAAAAATAATCTTCAGTTCAATAAAGACAGAAAAAGAACTATGACTTTACTTCAGGATAGCCATATAGCAGATATATCACACTGGCCAGGTAGTAGGTCTGGCTCTGAGGATAAGTAGAGACCACAAACAGAAGGTGAGGCACCAGGACTGCACATTGGAAGGTACCATGTACCCAGAGGAAACCTTCTGTCCTACACAGAGTCCTAGAAAATTATGATAGCCTGTAAGACATGCTCAACTAGAAAGAGAGCACGGAAGTGACTAGATAGATAGAAAGAGAAAGCACCAAGTTGGACAGGAGTGTTGATCTGCCTGAGGGTAGGAAGGCTCTGCAGAGGGATCTGGACAGGCTGGATCAACGGGCTAAGGTCAACTGTATGAAGTTCAGCAAGGCCGAGTGCTGGGTCCTGCACTTGGGTCACCACAAGGACCCGGGGTTGTTGGTCAAAAGCCAGATAAATATGAGCCGGTAGCCTGTTCGGGTGGTCAAGAAAGCCAATAGTATCCTGGCTTGTATCAGAAATGGCATGGCCAGCAGGACTAGGGAAGTGATGGCCCCTTTGTACTTGGCACTGGTGAGGCTGCATCTTAAATACTGTGTTCAGTTTTGGGCACCTCACTACAAGAAAGACACCAAGGTGCTGGAGCATCTCCAAAGAGGAGCAGCAAAGCTAGTGAAGGGTCTAGAAAACAAGTCCTATGAAGCACAGCTGAGGGAACTGGGATTGTTTAGCCTGGAGAAAAGAAGGCTGAAGGGAGACAGACCTTTTTGCTGTCTACAACTACCTGAAAGGAGGTTGTAGCAAGGTGGGTGTCAGTCTTCCCCCAAGTATCAAGTGATAGAGCAAGAGGAAACAACCTCAAGTTGCACAAAGGGGGGTTTAGACTGGGTATTAGAAAGAATTTCTTTGCCAAAAGGCTTGTCAAGCACTGGACCAGGCTGCCTACGGAAGTGATTGTGTCACCATCCCCAGAGCTATTTAAAAGACAGGTAGATGTGGTGCTTAGGGACATGGTTTAGTAATGGACTTGGTAGTGTTAGGTTTATGATTGGACTCAATGATCTTTAAGATCTTTTCCAAACTAAATAATTTTATGATTCTAAGATTCTAAAATGCGATCAAGAATCAAAAACAATGGATGTGAGTGTTGTAGTGAAGGGAAGAGATATGATGTAACTCTTTTCTGTAAAATGCAACTGCAAAGAAGGGAAGCAACTATTCTCAGTATTTGCCAAGTTGAAGACAAAGTATAGGGTTAAGTGGTAGTAGGGGAGATTAGGTTAGGTATGAAGAAAAATCCACCAATGTAAAAAACAGAGAACAACTTGAACAGGTGGAGAAGTTTGCGAAGTTTCTGCTGTTAGAAACCTGTAAGGACAGGTGAAAGACACACCCTTAGGTGGAATGGACACTTTGTTCAGCTTTGGGCAAACAGGATGGTTTACATAGTCTAAGCCCCCTCAAGCTGTATTACTCCATGATTTCTTTCTGCTTTACAACAGCTAGCTTCAGGTTGGCCATGGAGCTGAGTGTTAGAAGCAATGCTTTGGCATCTTAAATACTGTTGCATGAAAAGATTGTGCAGCAATTCTCAATTAGGCTTAATCCTTGCTACTTTTACACATAACTAAAGCATATTAGACTTTATTATCATCATCTTACAAAATATTAGTGATATCATCTCTTGTCATATAGCACTTGAATAACAACAACTCATCCTGAGAAGAAGCTCAGAAATGTCTATGACATATTCCTTTAGCAGCAGCTAATTTTCTCTGCTTAAAAATTCAATCTGGAAAAGTTTTCACCTAATTTTTAAGATCTCTAAAAGGGCCCACTAAAAACACTCACAAGAACAAATCAGATAAAAAACCACACCTTGAAATTGGTGCTCTACAATTGACACAATTCAATTTCACCATGATCATTACTTCATTCCTTACCCTACAGCACTGGTTGGCAAGAAGCTGGTGTGTTAAAATTGTAAAATATTTCTAGATCCAAAATTATACTGAAAAATTGTTAAGTGTAAACTAAGAGACAACTAAACACTTAGGAAAGACAATTAGGTTCATCCAGTGTCAGAAACAGAATTAAGTCCCTTTTTGATGGTCAGTATTCGCATGTTTTACAGTGTACCACAGCACACATTTACATGATTACAGACCACTAAAATGCAGTGTTAGGCACACACTGCCACGGGACAGTGTGGTTTTTTTCCAAATCACCATTCAGAAAAGCCTTATCATGTAACTTGCTTGAATATGTTTACTCACAATTCCTGATAAAACAGTCTCACTTTCCCAGGCAATAAACTGGTCTAAGATACACTCTGAATACAAAACACAAGCTGAAGTGCTTGCACTGTAACGAGGTATGGTATATAAACGGATTAGGAGCATTAGTAAAAGCAAGTAAATCAATCTGTCCTCCCCTATCAAGAAGTCTTATTAAAGTAAATGTGGTTATTCATGTAACAAAAATGCTGTGGGTGTATCAGGCTTAGAAAGTAATCCAAGTCATTGAGTTCATTGGAAGAAAGCAAGAATCTTCCTCCTTCTGCCCACAGCTGTTCATCATATTCAGCCATCTCTGGTTATTAATATTAGTATTAAATATATTCCTGTCTGACTGGGTTCACTCACATTTCCAGTTTTTGAATCTATTCTTTTCCCCTACATTAAACAAATGTAATGATTTCTATCCATAGGAAATGTGGAACTGATGAGCAAATTAATGATAAAAATTCCTATTATTCCTTTGTGCTCATCTCTTGCACTTAAGATTCTTGTCATGCCCTGGGCATTCTAGCTGTCTGATACTGTTCCTTTCTTTCCAATTCCAGTGCTTTCTCTGCTGAACATTTCTGTGTCCAGAACATTTGGTGCACTGCCTTGTACCAAGTAAAATCCACTTGTGATGTAAGAACATGTGGAGAAATTATGTGTTTTTGTCACACCCTATTAAACGGTATTCAAAACACAATGCCCCAGAAACTAAATTGATTGTAGGTTTTATAACCCTTTTCAGGCTAATGGAAACAATTTAGTACCATGAAGGAAAACATAGCTAGTGCAGCTGTGGGAATCTTAAATTGCTCGGCTCAGCAGTTCTGTTCCGGCTTAAGTAGGATAAAGTAGTTAAAGTTCAGTTAGATTCCATTCTTCTGGATCTTTGACAGATCATTTCAGATTAATGTCTTCAAAGTTTTCAACATTCCTTGTAGAAGACTTTCTGACGAATTCCTGTTTGTGCTTTTAAATTGGGGGGCAGTGGGAGGGAGTGGTAAGAACTGGGGAGAGAGGGGAAGTGGGGGCAGGAATGACATGGGGAAGTTCTCAATCATTTTGTAAAGTGTCTTGAACCATCTTTCTCTTAAGTTTGGTTTTATAGTTAATATACCAAGTTAAAAAAAAAAAATAAAAGAAAGAAAAATTAGAAAAAGGCTAACGGCTTTCTTAGAGCTTTAACAAAGCTGCTAGGATCACAAAAGCTAGAGATGCAGAGCCAAGATCAAAAATCAGCCCTTAAGTCCACCCTAGGGATCTATTGCAGCTCCTTAAGGACCTATCCTTAAGGACCTGTCCTTAAGCACAAAAGCTTTCTCCTACACTCATTCACACGTCATTTTTAAAATTCTATGAGTAGGCATAGACAGGCAAGAGAGAAGCTTGGCTGCAGGACAGCTCAGCACTACATTTTGCAAAACAAATCCTGTACCTAGCCACTCTGAGAAAGAATCATTCACATGGGTATTACCTGCACTGTACCACCAGAAAAACATCTGTGAATGTTATTTGACAAATTGATCGCTAAATGAGCCATTAGCTTGCAGGGTTTTGGGATTGCCTTAGGAAAGCAATGTGCTATACAGCACAAAGGCTTACAGATGGGAAACACTGATTGGCAAAAAAAAATGTTCCAGAAGAAAAGTAGTAATAAAGCAAGCCTAGCATGAAAATGTACCCTTTATAAAAAGTAAGTCATTTATGAGAAGCAGTAGTAAAACTGTTTAATTCTTCTGTGCCTCTAGGGAGAAATCTAAGCCTTTTGAGAAGTGATGGAGAGAAAAATGAAGCCAATGGTGTGTTTGTCAGTGAGAGAATGCTGTGGAAACAAAGTTAGTAATTTTACTATGCCTGCTTGCCAAGAGCTGACAGGTGTGTAGTTTCTTATTGTTCTGAAAGACAGCCAGAAACCACAGTTTAATATGCATCTATGTCTTCATAGTAGGGGAGAAAACAGCTGTCTCTCTGGCACACGAGAGAAGATGATAGAAATATTGAGACATACTCTTCTTTACAGTATGTTACCATCACTTGCATGGCTTCGTTTGATCTTCCAACAAAACACATAGCTGGAAGGAAAAAAAAAGTGCTGCAGCCCAGATCAGATCAGACATGATATAGCAACCCCTGCTCCCACAAAGAGTTATTATTTCACAGAGCCTAATCACCTCAACAAGAATTTTTCACATGAACAAATGTTGAAAGATTAGAGCCATTTTTTTGGCACAGCAGATCCAAAGACTTTCTACAAACAAGTCCATTAAACTTGTAAGTAAACAAAAATACGGAAATACCAAGTTATTTCAGATAACCATTTCCAACCATTCTCAAAGAATTACTTGCATAAATCCTTCAGTTTTTAAACTACTGAGAGATATCTGTGATTAATAAAGCCTTTGAATGCAAAAGGTTTCCTAACACTAGAATGATACGTGTTTTCCTGTAATATCTGGCAAGGCAATCTTTTAAATCCTAATTCACTCAGGAAGGTAAAAAGTACATGCATATTATACACACACACATACACACACACACACACTGTACCAGATGCAGTAAGTTGTAAGAAATGTTAGGCTCTGTGTATTAAATTTCCTTTCAGTGCAGAAGTATACTACAGCGTTAAAAGCTCATGATAACTGGTTAGCAGGTTGTCAGCTGGATATGCAAAAAACGTCTGCACTGCCTCCAGGCTTGTATGATTTCATAATTTTACAGATATAATTTAAGCAATAAGACTTGCAAGTTTTATATTTACCAGAGTATATGAAGAAGGATTAGTAAAATCATTCAAATAATAAAATTCTGGAAATTCCGAAACTGGCACAAAAATAGTAACATTCAGAAAAATACTGGGCTTGACCAGCAAGCTTCAAAAACCTCAACAAAATTTGTCATTATAACAGAAAGGTCATCTAGGCTTATGTTGAATACAGGTAGTTACACAGCAACATAGTTGCTGTCTATGTCAACCTGTTAAAAGTATCAAACAAAATAAGACTTAACTACCAGAAAAATTGGTAGTCAAAGAAAAGCACAAAACAATTCTTAGACTAGGAGACAGAGGTGTAATTCTTTTTTTCCATTTTTTTTTTGTCAGCAGCTTCTGATGTGTAAGGAAAGATGTGATTTTGCGACAAGAAATTATATTTTTTTCACCAGATTTTAATACAAGCAGGAAACACAAACTTGGTAGTTTACACCATTGGGTAAGGAAGAACATCACTAAATTAAGACTTAAAGGAAGGCGCAGGATGAAAACTTTTCTATTCAGTCCTCTCTAGTAAAGATTCACCACATTTTTGATAGTCCTAAGCAAACCCCAACCTGCAAGTGCTTGTCCAAGCTAAACAGATACCAGGTACCAGAGAGTAAGACCAGCACTTTCATGCTTTTCTCACCTAGAGAGCATGTAAACTGCAATGAGAGCATCTCAACAGATGAAGGACAGACTCAAAATTATTTTCTCTTGCTGAAGCTTCTTCTCACAAGGAGCTGCTCTGATCCACTCTAACTTCCCTGGGTGGGGGTGTAAGATCAGACCATTATGTTAAATAACAGATTGGAAGAAAAATTACATTTCCAAACATATATATGAAATAAATTCATAACAATTGCCTCAAGCAATTTGTGTAAAACTTGTACTTTCCAGTTATTTTTCCAAATCTAATTGACTCATGAAAGAAAAGAGAAAATGGCAGAAACTGCTTCTTCCAGTTCTTTCATTCTTATGCTGCTTAGTACCTGTCAACACAACAGTTCCAGCAGAGCTGACATGAGTCTGTGCCTGGCATGGGTAAAGTCAGCTGTGCCCTGGTGTGGTTTTGCAATGTGGTCAAGACATTACCTAAGCTGTAACATGATGATGTCTGACGTCTTTCTACAGTAATACTTTCTAGTCTGGAAAACAAGCACAAGAAATGAAAGAACATGCAAGCTCCTGACTTGGCCAAGCGAGTCAGCTGATCCTGCATGCGTCACAAGCAACAGAGTTCCCACCCCTGGTAATATCACCAGATACCTGCCTGTGCTCCTTCATTTGTAGAAAAAAAAAAAAAAAAAAAAAAAAGGTTGGTTGTATTTCTTAACTACTTATTGTTATTTTTAAGAATGTGGAATAAATAAGAATCTCTATTCAAACGCACTGATGAGATAAAACAGCTTAGTACCCAAACGACTGATGCTTATATTGGTTAATTTCTCTTAACCCTCAAATCATTCATTGGCAGTCTTAACTAAGAGCACAGCGGCAATTGAACAGATAACTGTTTAGAAGAGTATGTTAAAAATTAGTCATAAATCATCAGATACTTGGTGTAGAGAGAGGCTAAAAAGAGTCTTTAGAAGATTGCCTCTTCCGTAGAGAGTATTCAAAGTTGAAGTCTACTCCAAGGCACGCAGTGTAGAAGAGGTATTGGAGTTACAGAATTCCTCAAGATACAACATATTTCATCCAGGCCTGGTTTATCTCACCTTACTCAACAAGTACCTTTGTGACAATTTATAAAGTCTTATTCTGATGCCCTACTACTACACATCTCTTTCCATCTAAAAAGTCCTCAAGTGTGCTAGCTCAAATCTCAATTTACATCTTGCAAGCGAATACCCATTTGGAAAAAAAAAAATGTTAAAAAAATCTGTGTCTCAGTTTCAATCAGAATCTTACACAATGTCATTTCCTAACATGACACCTAAAAGTGCAAAGCTGAACATGCCATGTCCATACACACAAGGGCATATGAACATACACACAAAAACTCCTCCTCAAAACACCATAAACTATGTTGTACTCTTGAGCTGCTGAAGGTTAGTTCCATATTTTTTCACCCTACACTTGGCAAATAAAACCTCAGAAAGCATGATGAATGTATCATCTCAGTGCCAATCTCTAATCTGAAACCGGCTTTAAGGATTAAGACAATTTTTTTTTAATACTTTTGAGTACAGTTAAGCCACTTGTGTAGTAGTGTTCTGCCACAAAGGAACCGAGATGACTGACATATTAACATTTCAAAGCTTGGCTTACAAACTGAAAAGAATGGTTCAATAAGAATGCATAACCCTGCAGTTGAAGGACCTCAAGGACAACAGTAAGGCACTTTTTGTCACACAGGAGCAAATAGGAAAGGAAACAGCATTTTTTGTGTCCATGAATCTCAATTACAAATTAGGCAGCGTGGGTGAGGTACTTAGATTCATAGAATATCCTGAGTTGGAAGGGACCCACAAGGATTAGAGTCCAACTGCTGACTCCACACAGGGCAACTTAAAAGTTAAACCATATATCTAAGAGCATTTTCTGCTTCTTGAACACTGACAGGCCTGGGGACACAACCACTTCCCCAGGGAGCTTGTTCCAGGGCTTGACCATCCTCTCAGTGAAGAACTTTTTCTTAATATCCAATCTGAACTTCCCATGATGCTTTAAGCTGTTCTCTCACAATCTGTCACTGGATAGGTGTCTCTGATTTACATTCATCCCTATCTGTGAGCTAACAACCAACCTCATCAAGTAATGGACCAAAGTTTTCTTCAGTCCTCCTTTTGCTTTTAATGTTCTTTAAAAAGCCTTTTTTTGGTTATCCACCACAATGCTGGCCTGCTTGAACTTCAGCTGAGCTTTGGCCATACAAATTTTCTCACAACACCTCTGTAGTTCTCTGGTGTATTCTGACCCTGGTCTCCAAGTCCATACACTTTCTATCTTACTATCTGGAAGAAGATCCCTGTTCAGCCAAGCCAGTCTTCTGCCCAACTTGCTTGACTTCTGAAACATTGAACTTTCCGTCTCCTGTGCTTTTTTAGAAGGTGACTTTTAAAAAGTGACCAGCATATATGGTGCCAAATACCCTCAAAAGCAGATTCCCAGGGGAAATTACTAATTAGTTTCTTGAGCAGCCTAAAGCCTGCTTTTCCAAAATCCAGGGTAGCATCTCTGCTGACAGTTTTTCTCATATTGCCAAAGATTTTAAACTCAATAATTTCATTATCATTGTGGCCAAGACAGGTATTAATCATCACTTCACCCATAGGACCTTCTCTATTTACAAACAGCAGATTTAGGAAGGCACTGTTCCTAGTAGCTGTATCAAAAAGTAATCTTCAATGGACCTTGATAGGCTTAAGGAGTAAGCCCATGTAAACCTCATGACATTCAAGAAGGACAAATTCAACATTTTGCACCCCCGGCATCAGTACAGAGTACGGGATGGACGGATTGAGAGTAGAGAAGGAGAAGGACTTGAGGATTCCAGTGCATGAAAAAATAGACTTGAGCCAGCAACATGTGCTGGCATCCCAGAAAACCAATCACATCCTGTGCTGAATAAAAACAGTGGCCAGCAGGTTGAGAGGTGATTCTCCTCCTCTGCTCCACTCTCATGAGATGTCACCTGGAGTACTGCATCCAGCTCTGGGGTCCCCAGTACTAGAAACACTTGGACCTGTTAGAGTGGATCCAACGGAGGGTCACCAAAATGCTCAGAGGGCTGGAACACCTCTGCTGTTAAGAAAGGCTGCAAGAGCTGGGGTTGTTCAGCCTGGAGAAGAGAAGGCTCAGGGGAGACCTTATAGCAGCCTTTCAATACTTAAAGGGGGCTTGTAAGAAAGATTGGGAGAGACTTTTTATCAAGGCCTGTAGTAACAGAACAAGGGACCACTGAAAGAGGGTAGATTTATATTGGATATAAGGAAGAAATTTTTTTACATGGGGGCAGTGAGACACTGGAACAGGTTGCCCAGAGGAGTTGTGGATGCCCAGTCCCAGGAAGCATTCAAAGTCAGGGTGGACGGGGCTTTAAGCAACCTAAACCAGTGAAAGATTTCTGTGTCCATGTCAGTGGGGTTGGACTAGATGTTCTTCAAAGGTCCCTTCCAACCCAAACGTTCTGTGATTCTATCCATTTCCTAGACCTCTTCAGATGTGCTGTATGACAGTCCCTGTTAACATCTGAGAGGATGAAGTCATCCCTAAGGACTAGGGCAATTGATTTACAGGGGACATTAATTCCTTATACACTAATAACATCAGTGTCATTCCTGGCTGAGTGATCTACAGTAGACTCCCACAACAACATCTCCTTTATTAGCTTTTTCCCAGTCCTTATCCAGAGGCTCTCAACGACATTACAGTCCAGCCCCTCCTTTACACAAAGGTGCTTACACAAAGCACTACCCCTCTGCCTCTCCTGCCCTGCCTGTCTCTCCTGAAGAGCCTGTGGAGTCCATCACAGCACTCCAGAGGACTCTTGCCACCAAGTCTCACTTCAGCCAATGTTGTCATAGCTCTGGGACTCCGCCAAAGCTTCCAGGTTCTCTTGTTTATTCCTCATACTGCATGAGCGTACAAACATTTGAAATGTGCTCCACTATATTTGGTACATCGATCGTGGAGCACAGTGAAAGCCTTCGCAAGCACACAGTCACTCAAACCTTGTCCTGCCATCCTAGAGCTTATCACCGCTAATCCTATCCTGCCTCATGCCTCTGCAGAGTCACCTTCCCAAGCAATGGCCAAGGTGCACACATGTGCACGAATGACCAGTGTGCGTACACTTCTGCAGGAGAAGCGGCCAGCACCTCTGGTACGTGGAGGGCTGCTGCACTTCAATTCAACCCTTCAAGCAACAGAGCACAGCATGTGCCACTGCGTTGAAGCCTCATGCTGTGGCCCCAGCTGAGACCTTGGCCCTTGAGAAGAAAAGCTGTCCTGAGAAGGCAGGCCAGCCCCTTTGGCAAATGCCACATTGAATCACACAGCAATGATGGGGTCAGGCTCTTTTTTGTTGGAGCTTCCCCTCATCCCCATTGCATAAACACCATCCTGAGTGCTTGAACACAGAGAAGTTGTGGGGAGGCCTCCTTCTTCTTTCCCTTTCTGTTCCCCTGCAAGCTGTGAGTGGCACCAGAGGGGAGCATCTCAGGGTAGAGCTGGGGGCATGGAGCAGAAATAGAGGTGAGTATGTGCTGTGCAGCAGGGCTCTGCCCATCCCCTGATGCACCATCCAAGTGTCTAGCAGATCTGGATGGGAAGAAATTCAGGCATGTGGACCATCAGGTCCCCAGGGCTCTTTTCAGATTTCCTTTCCTGCATGGACAATGGCCCCTTTACAGAGCTCCTCTGGGCCACTGCTTGGGTACTTCATGTTGGCAAGAACGAACGATAGGGATATGTTCTCTGGATTCAATTAGAAACATTCACTGAATAAGAGAGTAAAGTACAGAGATGATAGATGTGACTTCAGTCCATACCTCTTGCCTACAGATCACATTCCTGAATCTGTACCATCTTCCCAGCAAGGCATGCATGATAAATCAGTACCACCGTATCCACTTCATATTATCATATGCATGTCATATCCTTAACAATGAGAACTAAGTCTTCTCTTCCTACCTCCACTCTGTATTCTTGTCTTTTTTAAAAAATAAATTTCATTTTTCTTTAAAAAAATAAAAAGAATTAGGCTTCTGCGAAAGCAACTGGAAAAGTCTTTAAAAGGCCCTGTGTAAAGTGGGAGTCTCCCATGGGTACATTTGTTTTTATAAAGTACTTTGCACTCAGAAAGTTGGATGATGTAATGACTGTTCCATGTTCTTAGTATGTTATGTAGGGAAATATAAGTAATATCCTCCATTATTTATAAAACTATAGAATGACCTGCAAATACATGTGCATACAATGAAGTAAATTCAGAATTCAGGACTCAGCAACTACTACCATCTGGTACATTTTCACTTGCACCTTTCCTGAGTTGCTGCTGAACACATCACCAATCCAAAAAGGGTGCTTTGTTTAAAATGCTGACTTGCAGCATTTCCAGTTTTATGCTGGGCAGGGAAAATATACATACACTCCATTCCCTCATCTTTCTATAGCCTCCTCAGACTTCCATTTGTGACTTTACTTAATGTTCCTGAAAATGGGGCATAACTGTTAGCTGACAAATAAATTTCTGAACAGAAGTCAGATGATTCTTTCTGACAAAAAAAAAGCAGGAACTTATCCAGAGTAGTCAGATGCTTCACTAAAAGGGGTATTAAAGGCAATTTTCACACTCCAGTCTCAGGCAAATAACTATGAAAAAGAGGATCGGTTTTGGATGCCAGCAATGGCTGTTTAGTGGCCCGAGTTAGATAATAATTGATTTGCTCCATTTCTGAGTATAAACATTGACCTTACACTTAAAAATCAGAAGCAACTAGCTGGCAACAAAAGTATAAGGTACTAGAAAACAGGAACTGCAGTGACTGCCACAGGGCATCTTGTTTCCACGGCAATGGAATTTGACAGATGCAGAGGGCGTAATGGAGCTGAGGACTAAGCACCGGCTCGTATGTATAGCTTTCAAGAATGAATCTCCATACTAAGAGCTTCTGGAGGGACTATACAGATGAGTCAGGCCAAAACTGTTTTGGGGACTTCACTGGAGCACCACAGCAAAGGGATATGCAACACTGATAGTGCTGGGGTTCACAGTTTACTGGATAGCTGAAAGAGCCATCAACCTTTAAGGCAATGGTCCACTATTGTCTTGTTGCCCCAATGATTTTCCAGCATTGACCACAGCACAGGAAATTAAAAATACAAATTAAGGCTGCCAATGAAAGCTTAATAACTCAGAGTATGTTATCGGCCATAGGTATTTTTTATCCACATGTCAACCTATTTGGCAACTAGCGCTGTGTCCTTTCCCTTCCAGTGCTGCAGAGAAAGTCCCTGCCAAGACAATGGCAGAGCACTTATCATTATTCTTTCTGGTCCTCTTGCTTTCTACAGTACTTCCTTTCCATGCTCATCTTCCAGGTCCATGGTAGGAAGTAGACTACCTCGGCTAGAAATATCTCAGTGCCTGGTGAGTGAACAGAAAATCAGTAACATATGATTAAGCGTTTAGAGGGGTAGGCATCAGATTTGTTATAAGTCGCCTTTTCTGAATACTAGGAAGAAAAGCTCAGTCTGTAAGAATGAGAAAAACTACTATAGCATTCAGAAAACTGACAACAAATTGCTGAATTAGCATTTTTTTATTCTTTTCCCTCTTCCTCTTAAAGCAGGAAGAGATATGAAGCAAGTGCATACGAGCGCCATCACTGTTGGCACTAAAGATTTTTCTTTCCATTTAGGATAAAGGGAACTTTGCTAGCAGCAGTTATAAACACTGTACAGTTGATATATAGTTAGCTATGCATTCATGCTTTTGCTAACCCTGTAATCCCAGCTTTAAGTAAGCTTTTTAGGAGGAACCTGTTAAATCTTTGTTAGGGTAAATCCCTAGTTGCCCATTACTTGTTTTCACAACTTCTGCACAGACATTTTTCCTACATACACTACTCGGAAAATGGTAGCAAAGTTTATTAATGCAATAGGAGCCCCAGATGAGAAAAAGTACTTGAAAACCACAACTGCATTGTTCACAAACCCATGAATCCCACAACTTTGTTGCCAGTCTTGTACCCAACAATAGCATTAGCTCCAGTCTAACCCTGGAAATTAACCTAACGTAACTTAGATGTTGATCATATAATGTGTTGGAAGTCATTCATACATTTGCTGTCATAGTATGGTTTAAATTATGAATTACAGTAACAGATTTTTTAAAAAAATAAA
The DNA here is from genome assembly GCA_009806455.1 of Tetrax tetrax. NCBI lineage: Eukaryota > Metazoa > Chordata > Aves > Otidiformes > Otididae > Tetrax > Tetrax tetrax. Next base: position 510,262 of record WHYT01017675.1, read on the forward strand.
TAAAACTTCTGTTTCATTAACTTTCATTAACTTAGCAATTAAGGTATATAGCTCTGCTCCTGTGATATGTGAAAGTCCTTGCAGTAGGCCAGATCAATAGGGAACTACCATTGTGCTGTCAAGGTCCTTTACTTTGATCTGGGTCCCACTGGTTCATTTTCTGTATGTCCTTCAAGGCAAACAGCATGTTCACAGTGTTAAACAAGTAGACAGCTTTCTGGAGGCCATGTAGTGCATCTTCCCAACCAAGGAGCAACAACGCATTTTGTGTTCGAGCTCAGCTGGAGAGTGCAGTGCAGAAATGCTTCAGAACATGTGAAACACAAACATTGAATGCTTGCCTCTATAAACCAACAGGCCTCTGGGGTACGGGAGGTAAGTAGAGAAACAGGGCTGTTATTGTACAGCCTTGTTACATTCTGTAATGAATGTAAAATACAATAGCACAACAGTTATATACAAACAGGTAGGTGAGAAACAAGAGCTGATTTTAGTTGGTATGCCAAAGATGTAAGAACAATACAGGAAAATACAAGCAATCTCTAACCCATAAGGAGTGGCTTCTGTTTTTCACCTGTCCACTCACTGAAAAATGCTATGACTGCAAAGTTACATCTGGCTAAATGGTCAGAGGTATCTGTAAAAAAAATAGTTTAGCAGGAAGAGAAGCTAAGATACAGCACAACATTCATCAAACAAAAAAGGCATATTTCCTTAATGCATAATTTAGCTCTATACTACCCAGAAATATGCATAAACATGTACATAAGCATCCACCTATAGATCTATGTCAGTTAATGCTGGAACTTTATCTTCTGATGCTGCCTAAAGGAGAAAATGAACTGTCTTCTCCCATCCAGAATGGGCTCCTATCTGTCCAGCAGACTGCCTAAGTTCCTGTTCATCAAAACCTTCCTACAGTTAGTCATACCAGATCCAACAGATTTTTAAGTCCCTCCCTAACCTGTGACATTGTAAGATATGGATATGCTCAAAGGGACCTAAAACAAGGCAAAAAGATATTGACTGAATTACAGCTCTGCAGCCAGCTGGCTGAATTCAAACACAAATTCAGTTCACCTTAAGTCACCATTTCCCCTTCATCTTCCTTTGCTCTCCATTAAACAGATGCAAAATTCTTATCATCATAAAATCATAGAATGGTTTGGGTTGGAAGGGTCCTTAAAGATCATCCAGTTACAAAGCCTGTGGCATGGGCAGGGCAACCTTCCACTGGACCAGGTCGCTCAATGCCCCATCCAACCTGGCCTTGAACACTTCCAGGGAAGGGGCATCCACAACTTCTCTGGGAAATCTGTCCCAGTGTTTCACCATCCTCACAGTAAAGATTTTCTTTCTTATGTCTAATCTAAATCTACCCTCTTTTAGTTTAAAGCAATTACTCCTCGTTCTGTCACTCCCTGCCCTTGTCAAAAATCCCTCCTCAGTTTTCTTGTAGGCCCCCCCTTTAGGGACTGGAATCCTGTGACAGTGTCTATAGTAGCCTTTATGTAATCCACCTTCATACACAAAGAGCAAAGGTATACTTTGAATTGCAGTTATCCAGATTTTAAGTTAAAAGAACAAGTTTAAAGAGAGAGGAAACACTGAACAACTTCTAAATCAATTTTCATCAAACTGAATAAAAGATAGCTACCCATTCCTGCATAATCAGGGTCATTTAAGTGTCAACATATCATACTAAAGACCAAAGTTACAAAGTAATGGTACATCTAAATGCTTTATTTAAAAAAAAAAATAAAAAAAATTACCATGACTTTTTGTAGTGCCGCCTTTCAAAGAGATCTATAGCTCAAGGTAATTTTGCCACTGAAAATGGCATACAGTGCAACAGCCTATTTACATAGCAGTGCTTTCTGCTTAGAGTATGTTGTGCTTACCGTCTTGGACTTACAATCACTGTCAGTGAGTTTACAGGTGAATTTCAAGTGCTGCTTTATCTATAAAGTTGCAATGCTTAGCAGCACCTCAGAACACAGCTGTTTCTTCCTCTATGCCATTTTGCTTAGCTTTCCAATAAGGTACATATTCTGTAACTTTATAATTGTATAAAAGAGCAGTTAGGACAACTTCATTTGTTTTTGTTTGATAAAACTCTTTTGATTAATTTCTTTGCAAAGATATTTCAGATCATTATAATTAAATCATTATAAACCCTAACTTATGAGTTCAATGTTGTCTTCCATTACACAAAGCACCTAATACCATTTGTTAAAACTACAAGCAACAAAAAAGCTCTCTAAAAATGCTCTTTGAATAAAATAGAAAAGCTACGTGCTGATTGAGCGTGCAGAGTATGATAACTACAAGTTATTAGTTCATATGACATCATAAGAGCTTTCAAAATACATAATCAGAAAGACATTTCGTATGGAAATAAATTGTCTACATTCAAGGTTCATTGTCAGTAAGAAAAAAATTCTTCTGTAAAAAAAAAAAAGGTGTTTATGTGTACAATCTTGCTCCTCTCCTCATCCCACAAATAAAAAAATCACCTGAAATAATTTGTTAAACACTAAAAAAGCACAGTGAGTCACATACCAAATTTCAGTCAAATGCATTTTTAAATGGCTGAGTTATAAATCCCTTGAAATCAAGTTTTATAATGAAATGCTGATAGACCCTTAACTTTAATGGCTCTTCCAAGTGCTTCTAGAGCAGGCACTACTTACAACACTGTAAAGTGACGTTTAAAACACTACAGAATTTTCTCAAGGCAGATAAGCAGGTGTTCGAGAGGGTGGCACTATTTAAACCTCTCTGATTTATGGGACACGCTGCATGAAAGGCCGATAAGCTTTATGGAATCTCACAATAGAAATTCCAGACTTTAGTTGACTCAGTAGCATTGTCTGAAGATCACTAAGACATATTAATTTCCGCGTTGTTATATTTGAGCTCCTGCATTTTGTACATGTTGCCAGTAGTGAAATACATACCTCACCTCAGAGGGCAGGAGTCTCTTTTACTGGCATACTTCTCATAGAGTAATGCATGGAGTAAGATCCATTACTCAGCTACTTCACCACACACTGTAGTGAGTTACCTGGTACATAAGTCTCTTACTGTTATTCTAGCAAAATAATTTCTAATCTCTTCCAAGACTTAGGAACTGAGCCACTTCCTTCAAATTTCTTTGAGCAGAAGGAAAAGTAGAAGATATAGCAAAATTTACCTACCATATTACCCGGTGGTCAAAATCATCCTCCTGAAAATCTATTGGAAAAACAACCAATGACCCATTGAAACACTTTATGTAATTGATGAGTATTTTTCTGCTTGTTAACCCACACATATACACACATAAATCAATATTCTTATGGCTGTGGGACCCAGCCTTAATGATTTAGTGAGACTATAATTTATTCCAGGCAAAAACAAAAAAAAAAAAAAAAGGAAACAAAATTCACTATTAGGTCTCAATAGCAAACTCCATCAAAGAAAACTGGTACCAAAAAAAAGACCATTACTGCTTAGGCTGTAGTTAGTGCTAAAATAGCTGATATCTGTGGGTAATTATTTCCACTTTCTCTTAAATAACCAAAGCAGCTCTTGGGGCACACTCCTATTTTTCTGGTGCTAAAAGAGAGAATACCATCAGCTTCATACTGGTTCATGTGGTAAATAAATATAATTCAAAAATTCAAATAGAAAAAGAAACTAGATTACGATCATGGTCCAATTTCCCTCAAAATACATATAAGTGTGCCTTTTTTTTTCATTTTTTAAATGTTTTTTGAAATCAACTAACCTGTACATTGATTTAATTTTAAGAAACCTAGACAAGGTTATGTGAAAATTGCAAAGCACATGCACCAACAAAGGCCAGATTCCTAGCAGACAGGACTTAAACTGAAAATTACAACACAATCTTTACTCACTTTTGTCCCATTATAGATTGACTTTATATACTACTCGACAATGGGTAGTTTACACAGCAGAAGCGCAAGTAAAATGTAGACTGTATGTACAGATGCAACAACTAAATTCATTTTAATGTTATAATCAAACCATGCTTTGCAGTTGGAGTCTTCACGTTAAAATGCAGATCTCTGTCACTTATCTAATATTTCTCATTGAGCAATACTTATGCAAGCAGAGAGGTAAGAATCACGGGAAGCAGGAAAATCACAGGAAGCAGGAGAACTTACTCAACTAAACACTGTTTAATGAACTGCTATACAAAGAACATAGAGCTTAAGTCTATCACAAAACTCTGATTATTGCCTTCATTTTGCTTGATATGGCCACCACTGAATGACATAGGAAACTTCAGCACTAGCAGAGGTAAAATAAATCTAAGGTTCCCCAATTACTATTTTTTATTCCTCAGTACATAAAGTAAAACCAAAAAACCAGTCTTTGGAATAATTATCATTTTACAGTACTGGGCTGAATATATTTCCCTTAGACTTTATTGTCTTCCTTGAGTGACACATCAACTTGATGGCCATAAAGAAACATTCCCAGTTTGGGTTAAATTCCCCTGTTCTCCAGGCACCACCTACTGTACTGCACTTGAAGATTATATAGAGAAATGTTCATACCTTCTGTGCAAGGCTGAGCCCTAAGATTACAACAGATGTGAGACATAAGTAAATTGGCAAGAGTTAAGAAGTGAGACAGTGCTTCAAAGTTGTTTTAATTCAGGACCCATTGTAGAGGTCATGTATGTGAATACAGCCTCTTTTCCTTTTCATTTATTTTTTTTTTTTTACAAATTAAAAGAATTACAAGTCTGTACTTGGGATCTACAGGAAGCTCTGCTAACAAACGTCACATTTGATACATATTACTGTAAAGAATAATTTTAGATGAAATTGTTGCAAGACTATAAACAAGTCCATGTTTTTCTTTTTGCTTAGGCCCATGTAGTTGGAAAGGCTGCACACCTACTGAGATCTTTTATCACAAGTAATCTGAGATTTGTCTGAAAGGTTATGGTAAGGAAGCAACCTTCAAGCAGGTTTAGGTTTCACTGTGTACATTTTTTTTGCCGATTTATTTTCTTCCCAACTTCTCACTACTTTTTCCATTTTAGGGCTTTGCTCTAATTACCATCAGTCCTGAAAAAAATATATTGCCTTCAGATAATAGTGAAGGATAAGGACGGCAGGAGCAAGAAGAGAAGTTCTCTTCTGCTGACCTAGAGAAAGGGTCACAGCCGTTAAAATTACAGGTCCTTTAAGAGGTGATCAGACAAACCATCCAAAGAACAGAGGTTTGATACCATCATGGTACATTGTACTGCTACTCTGCTCTTCTCATCCTATTCTTCATGTCAGCAGGAAACAGAATTCACAAGATTGTAGCTCTCTGAACACATCTTGTCCTTTTCAGTCTCCTGCTGATTCATATAACAGGAACCAATAGAAAGGACAGTTCAAAGATCTTATGAGTGACTGCAACAAATCAAGAATCCTTGAGGTGGTTGTTGGGTCCCCTGCAGCAACAAGCTTAACACAGCTGCAGCCTCCTTCAGGTTTTTCACATTCTTAACAGAATTCAAGAAGAAAACTTCTTTTCCCTCTGAGTGAACAGTGAAGACTGAATGAGGAGGAGACTACAGTGCAGTTACCCATATAGGGAGTGTGAAGTCATCCTTATCTTTGTTATGTGCTCCTGCTATCAACTTGGCACTTCAGGGTTTAGACAAATCATAAAGTCCTCTCCAAACTCGAAGAAAAATATTGTTATCTACTTTTCTTCTGTGTGGTTTTAATACAAATAAGCATTGTTCCATCAACAAACCATAAGTCCTCACAGCAACCCTCAGTATCTTTTCTAATCTTTAACTCTTCCTTCAGTTATCTTTGACATATACTAAACATGCATAATGAATCTACACAGTTACTTGTGTTTTTTCAGCAGACAAGCAAAGTCCATAGCTCTCTTTCCATCCCCCTTCATTCACTTTACCAGTAACTCAGCTGCAATATTTTGCTTATTTCCATTATGTTCAGCAAATATTATGTGGGTAGAAGACTTCCATAGGACCTCGAATAGGTTGTCAAGAATTCATCAGAAAGATTTTCATCTCAGCTTTATTCAGCAAATGTTGGAGCGTTCTGCCAATTTTCACAGTGGATCAGCACAAAGCTCTTTAGCACAGGTGTTTCCGGGACTGGGATTTGATGGGAAAAGTTACTGTTTAACGGCTTATGGCCTTTTTAAAGCCAAAAATGTCTCTAACATTTTTCAAGATCCTGTGGAAACTACCTGTGCATTTCTTGTAAAGGCACCTTGCCACAAATCTGATGATCTGAAAATCAGTGCAAGTAATATTACGTAATGTTTCTACCTCTAAAGACTACATTATTTGTGGATTCTCATTTATTGCATTTGTACATATTTGACAGCCAGTTAGCATAATCTTTAATCACATCTTTCATAACCAAATGATGTATGGGGTAGAGCTTGGCTGCTATGATAGGGAGTTATTCTTTAAAAGCATAAGTCTACCGATCTTATTTCAGTTCATTTTAACACACCATTTCCACTGACTTATTGCCAGTTCTAAGAGTTACCACAGCACTGCTTAATAACAATGTGTGGTTTCTGACATTTATTTATAGTATACTAAAACTAAAATCAGGCTGGGTGGTAAGAGTTTTAGACCACCTGAGATGTCTTTAAATCTTCAGCACATGTTTAACTGCAGCAGGACTAGCAACAATCCCAAATATGCAGTCATTACACTATTGGCTGATTCACCCTTTAAAGTTATAGATTTATTTCAAGGAACTATTTTTCCCAAGTGTCCCTCTAAAGTAAAAACTGATTGTTGTAAGTCTTTTTATCAGTTAAGTGATGGAGAGATACTTGGAAAGACAACAGTGATATTTTAAAATTTTATTTTAAAGTGATGCCATGTGTGCCACAGTAAATTGATAGATTTTCTGGAATTAATTTATTTTTTTTTATTTCATTCTATTCTTTGTCTTGCATGAAACAAGAACTGTATATTTAGTGTGAGACAGCATAAGTTGTTTAGTTTTATGAGTGTGTAGTTGTGAGCTTAGGATGCGTAACATGCAGTAGCTACTTTAGAAAAACTATACTTTCCTTCAAAATTTTCTTTTAAGAAGTGTTTCCTAAGTATCTGAATGGTATTTCATACTGGTAATGTAAGCAACACCATTTTTTGTAACCATGAGACAAATCAGTCTCTTCTTCCTCCATCTATATTGTCACTGAAGTGAAGGACACCCTTTGTTCCCTGTCCAGCAATGCACTTAAATATTTGTAGTCTCCTTGACTTCAATAGCATTATTCATGGGCCCAAAGTGAAACATCTGCGTAAGTGCTTTGGTGGATCAGAGTGTTGCTGAGCAAAGGCAGCAAAGCAGAACCCAGTACAGAGCCTCTAGTGCTGGAAATGCTGCAATAGTAACAGTATACTTTTTAAGGAAAAGTGTGTTTTGAATTTTTAACAATAAATTTGAATGAAAAGGGAATTGTGAAATACATCACTTTGCTATTTTAAAAAGGCTAATCAAAATAAAAGTAAAATTTGTAATAACTGATGTTAAAAACCAGAAAATACAACATTGATTTGACACACAAAGCTATCTGAGCCAGACTCATCCTTGATGTGAATTGGGATATGTTCAGAATACTGGAAATTTCCTGACAGGTGCTGGGCCTCCAATTTCCACTATTTTCATGCTGGTGTTAAATGTTTTTAATTTAACTGATATGGACCCTCAATTACAAGTGCCTTTCTGCTCCACCAGTAAACAAAGCTACTATGGTAAATGAATGTAGTGTTCATGAGCCAAACATATCTGCCAATAAATAGTTGGCAGTTAGTGTAAACAAACTTTTGTACATATAGCCTTTAAACTAATGGACTAAATAGTTTAAGCACTTGGAATTTCTTTGTCTGTGATAGGCTGTCAAACAAGTTCTCATCCCACAGACTCAGTCTAGCTGAGATTTCCAATTTACAGGAATTTTTATTTGTGCACAGTATCCCAGCTGTAAAAAAAAAAACAAAAAAAAACCCCAAACCTAAAAAGAGAGCTTGCTTGTCTTTGTTAGGGGAGAAGAAAAGAAGGAGAAGTATATTTTTTAAGAAGGACAGTAGTTCAGTAAATCTGCAGGGTTTACTTCTGGTTTTTTTTTTAGTTTGCCTTAATTTTAGAAATGTAATCACAGGAGACAATAATGAAGTCCAAATCAGAATAATCTCTGATGTAAATTGCTTTTCATGCAGGGTAGTTGTAGTCACTACTATTATCAGAGAAATACAGTTGACATAAATGCATTCTGTGAGAATAATTCTTTAAAAAAAAAAGAAAAAAACAACACTTTTCCTACAAGAATCTTATTTTTAATCAAATACACTTTATTCTTCACACAGGAAGCCAATTTGCCATTGCAAATGTTTTTGCTAAATGATGGAACGTGCTGTCATGCACCAGCAATTGAATCCTGAAATTCAGTTTGTCCATGCTAGGCAAGAAAAAGCTTTTGGGTTCAACCATGCACTATATTACAAGGGGAGGCACTTAAACATATGAAGGGGAGGCCATGCATTTTATTCCAGAAGACTGAAATACATCTTGCAATGTGGGGCTTTGATGTTATTCATATGCTAACAATATACTATTTCCTCCAAGTGCTCAATACTTTGGAATAAAAAGACATAATTTGCTGACATTGTGCTGAACACTTCCTGTCCAGAATACTGATCAATTATCATTCAGCTTCCAAGGCTAATCCACCGAAAATAGCCCTCAACATAACCTTTAAATTATTCTTTTAACACTTTAAAATTCCAGTTAAAATAATTTACCATTTTACAGAATAAAACGATGAAACAAAGAGCGTAACTGTATTTTCACTCTGTTTCTAAAATGCAGTTCTAGTGCCCCAGGGACTCCTTTCATCTAGTGTAAGTGCTGGCATATGATGTGATTGTTAACATAGCTGGCCACCAGATGAAGTGAATTATCTAAACTGCCAAGGTTCCTACTCTCATTCCAATTTAAACATCAATTTAACACAGAAACTGAAGGGTATTATGAAAGCTTTAATATGAACCATTTCAGACATGAAAAAGAAATAGAAGGATTTCTCAAACCACCAAAACAAACAAATATGTAATTCATGGAACCTGAAGATGAGTTGGAAAATGATCGGTGCACAAAAGCATGTCTATCTAACTACCCATGCTGGTAAATTGATGCAGTGTACCCTGCGCACCTTGCAAAAAATTAATTGCCTGTATGAATCCACAAGGGCATTATCCACAATCAACCATTTTACCAAATGGTTAAAAGAGGAGCCTGTAGCCAACAAATATTTCGTTATTTTTTCTAAGGGAAAACAGTTTGAAGCACATTCTGGCCTTTAAGATTACTGAGAAGATTATTTAGGAAGGATTTTCTCCAGTTAAAACAATGTTATTACAGATTTCTTTCTGAGTCACTTAATCACATTTTTTTCTCAGCTCCTTCCTCTTCTGTATAGTAATGATTCTCTCACTCTGTTCAATGTCATACTCACAAGGCTGTGAGCCCTTTAATACAGCAGCTCTCCTTGCACAGCACAATGCACTTGCCTCTTATCTAAGGTATTGAGACATCATTAGATAGAAAAACCACCAACAGCATTAATCAGCTTTCCATGCACTAAGAAGATGTTCTAGTCTCAAAGTATGAAAGTATGCGAGAAAACTCTCTGAACAAATGTTCTGGGACAAATGAAGTTTTTATAGAGAGAAAGGCCCACCTCTTCAAGGATTTATGTGACTAGGTAACGATTAAAAAGGAATGGGTAGTGTTAAGATGTGGCTGTTTGTAGACAGTTTGCACAGGAGAAGAAAAAGAAATTAAATCAAAAAAGGTAAGCCGTAAGCCTAGTACCTCTTCCTCCAGTCCTACCAAGTGCTGGGAGACATGTTAAAATGAGAAGAAGCTTTTTCTAATGAGGTTGATCACAGTGCAACCAACAGGCATGTATGCATATTTTTGTAAAATTCAGTTTTATTATCTAGTAGCATAAATCATCTTTGTCCTTCAGTAGAAAGAAATGTTTTCCTGTATTATACTTGAACAGAGGAAAGTTCATCAGTGAATAAAGACTAGGCAATCACCAAAGGGAAGCACAGCCTTTGAAGAAAATGCAAATACTGTTGCTGTGTTCTAGCATTAATAAGATTGCATTAATAAGTTTACCCATTGGGGTCAATATATTACAAAAATAATAACAAGATTGCAAACAGCACCCCAGGTTACTCAAGACCGTGAAGATATAAGTTGGCTTCTAAAATTAAGGGGAAAAGAGACAAATGACAAACTTATGAGAACATGAAATGAGGCAAACCTATAAAATTGGTCAGATCATTAATTAAGACAAAGTAGTCCTTTTGGACTCAAGCAGGAGAGGGAAAAAGGCCCCATCTGACCTCATTTACATGAACATTTACATGGCAATTTTCATAAGATTAAATTAGTCAATGTAATAAATAGTTTATTTGTTTTACATTGGCAATTCCATATTCCTCTCAGTCAACTACCAAAACTTCAACTCTACAACATAAGCAAGAAAAATTAAGAACTCATATCAGAAGGATGGACATACAACTCATATTCAGAAGATATGACTGCATCATCTGCAGAGACCACATTCCAGTGGCAGTGAACTTTAAGTTAGTATTTACAAAGGTAAAATAGTTTTCAAGTGACCTTTCACTCTTGGCATTCATACACAAGTGTTAGATATCTTATAAACCAAGTCAACAATTTCATTATCCAGTTTAACTGACCTCTCCCACTTAAAGGGTACTGAGGGAGCTGGTAGAAGTGCTCACTAGGCCACTTTCAATCATTTACCAGCAGTCCTTGCTAACTGGGGAGGTCCCAGTTGACTGGAGATTGACGCCTACCTAAAAGAAGGGCCAAAAGGAGATCCAGGAACTACAGGCCTATCAGTCTAATCTCAATGCTGGAAAAAGTTATGGAGCAGATCATCCTGAGTGCCATTGTGTGGCATGTACCGGACAACCAGGTAATCAGGCCCAGCTAGCACTGGTTTATGAAAGATAGGTCCTGCTTGACCAACCTAATCTCCTTCTGTGAGAGGATAACCCGATTAGCTAATGAGGGAAAGACTGCGGATGCTGGTTACTTGGACTTTAGTAAAGCCTTTGATACAATTTCCCACAACATTCCCTTGTGGAAACTGGCTGCTTATAGCTTGGAATGGCATGCTCTTTGCTGGGTTAAAAACCAGCTGGATGGAGGGTCCAAAGAGTTGTGGGGAATGGAATTAAATCCAGCTGGTGGCTCATCACAAGCAGTGTTCCCCAGGGCTCAGTATGGGGGCCAGTTCTGTTTAATATCTTTATCAGTGATCTGGACAAGGGGATCAAATGGAGCCAGTAAGTTTGCAGCCAACATTAAGTTGGGCAGGAGTGTGAATCTGCTTGTGGGTAGGAAGGCTCTGCAGAGGGATCTGGACAGGCTGGATCTATGAGTCAAAACCAACTGTATGAGGTTCAACAAGGCTAAGTGCCAGGTCCTGTTCTTGGATCACAACAACCCCATGCAACGCTACAGGCTTGGGGAAGAGTGGCTGGAAAGCTGCCCAGTGGAAAGGGACCTGGGGGTGCTGGTCAACAGCCAGCTGAACATGAACCAACAGTGTGCCCAGGTGGCCAAGAAGGCCAACAGCATCCTGGCTTGTACCAGGACTAGTATGGACAGCAGGAGTAGGGAAGGGATCATGCCCCTGTACTCAGCACTGTTAAGGCCGCACCTCCAATACTGTTTTCAGTTTTGGGCCCCTCAGTACAAGGAAGACATTGAGGTGCTTGGAGCACATCCAGAGAAAGGCAACAAAGCTGGTGAAGGGTCTGGAGCACAAGTCTTATAAAAAGCAGCTGAGGCAACTGGAGTTGTTTAATCTGGAGAAAAGGAGGCTGAGGGGAGACCTTATCGCCGTCTACAACAGACTGAAAGGAGGTTGTAGCAAGGTGTGAGTATTTTCCCAAGCAGCAAGTGATAGGAAGAGAGGAGACAGCCTAAAGTTGCACCAGGGGAGGTTTAGGTTGGATATTAGGAAATTTTCTTCACCGAGATGCTTGTCAAGCACTGGAACAGGCTGTCCGGGGAAGTGGTTGAGTCACCATCCCTGGAAATATTTAAAAGGCATGTAAAAGCAGCATTTAGGGACATGGTTTAGTGGACTTGGCAGCGTTAGTTTTACAGTTGGACTCAATGATGTTAAAGATCTTTTCCTACTTAAATGATTCTATGATTCTATAAAAATGTCCAATTGAAAAAACAGACATCCTGCAGAACTAACATTCTGTAACTCCCCTTAGAACAACCTGAGAACTGTGCTGTGAGGATGTACCAACTTCTCAGTGAAGAAAGAGAAGGCATAAGAGCAATTCTTACCAGCTAGGGAGAAGGAAGTTCCTGCAAACAGCAGCAAGCTGTCAAATAACTATACTTGTTGGCATAACTACTAGTCTTTGGCAAATTTAAAGGGCAAGCTGCTGGCAGTACATCCTGGAGGCATGTGGGAGGGGTGGGAGTGGACATGAGATGACATGAGATGAGATGGGAGCTACCTCCTTGGGGAGTCTAGTGCTGACCAGTTATCTACTCTGAAAAGTAAGTAAAAAATATAACAAACCTTAGTTTTTACAGAATATGTCTCATCGCCATTTTCAACTTCCACAGTTACAGCCTGGTAGTAACATAGTATGTTTTTGTTGAATAATAGCTATAAAAAATTGTAGACATATATTTTAAGCAAAACTACATTGCATAAACTGGTTTTGTTCTTACACAGTAACAACAAACACCAAGAAAAAGATCTCAGTAATACCCTGAGATAGAAAGGGCGGAGGGGTTATAGGAAATGCAAGGCCATAAACTTTGCCCTTCTCAGAAAAAGAGTAAGGATTGAGTTCGAGCAAGGCCCAGAATTAAACACCTTGTACTAGGCTATTAATTCCATCAGAATATATCTTTGTTTCTTCCTCCCATCTCTCTGTTGGGAAATCTTCTGAACTTTTTTTTTTAAATTAAACTCTTAATTGCTGCATCTCCACAAGACACCTAGTGCCAGGAAGAGTGCACACAATGTACTGCTATATCCTGTATTTTGTATCTATTTCTACTACTTATTGTGAAAGGTATAAACAAAGTAGATATGTTACTTTGATACTGATGCCATCCTAGATGCAATATTGTGAAGTTCTGGTCTTCTTATCAGTGTGTTTATTGTTTCCGTCACACTTTTAATGAAGTACTTTACAAATATTTTACATACCCACAAAATTCCACAGAGACAGAATAAAACTGTAGCTTTCTACATACGATCCTTGTTCTTTGTGCACTTACATCCTGCTTTTTCTGAATCTCAACCTTTTATGTGTATGCATGCACTAGTATGTATTGTGCCTTAGCATTTTTTTTTTAGTTTCTTTTAAAGGGAGATAACTCATGAAGGCACACAAAACAAGCATATCTTCTGGCTATGCAAATCCAACACAAGCAATGCTTGTCAAGTGTGGAAAGGTAGGTACAACAAAAATATATATGAATACATAAAGGATGCTTCCTCTCTTGCACTCCTTTTCAAGTTCCTGACCTTGGACATTCTGCTCAAGGCTCAAGACCATTTGCAGTAGTTCCAAAGTGCTGACTTTGTTAATGCACAGACCTCAGCAGGACAAAGAGTGTTGAGGATGACTGATTGAAATTCAGAACATCTTACTAAACGATTTGTTTGACATACCCAGTAGGGAACTCTTGTTTGTTGAACTTATTACTCATTCATGTATTCATGAAAAAAAAATACAATAAAAGCATAATCCCTCCATAGTGGCTGAATGATCACATTGAAATGAACCCAGAGCTTTGCAGTGCTAAGCAAGGTCTTTACTCTGCAGCAGAAGAGTTTTATATTGCAATATCATTAGCTGAGCCTAGAGTTTACATTATGCTTATAAATCAGCAAGGGAAATTTAACCCGCATTGTAATCTAAGGTTATGCTGAAAATCAGATATTAAAAATACACATGCATAATAACAACTGCCTAAGTGACTATTTGATTTTCTTCTTCTTAAACGATTTAGCAATTACAGTGCTGAAATGTAACTGAGACTGTGAATCTGTTTGCATTTTGACAACTAAAATATGGGTGAAAGGAAATACAAAAATAACAACAGGCTTTGGTGATTTGAAATAAGTTCTTAGAGTAAACCACTATCATAGGAAAAAAAATATCATTATTTGAAAAAAAATACTGACAAGATTTAAATAAAGCTTTCCTGTGTTCAAAATAATAGGAAAACAAAGGACAACAATTTAAGGGAAAAATTATTATCATAAGCTCCTGCACTGAACAACATTTACATTCACAAATGCATATTAGATATGTATCATTTTGCTGTACAGTATGACATAAAAAAATGCTTGATTTTCCATTCCTTACTAAAGTTTCCTACTGCTCCTGTTTCTAAACTAAACTTTGGGATGTTACTGTTGAGCTTGCACAGGTTTTACATTGTATATTCACATCCTGTCTTATTCTGAAAGAAATATGCTTACACACTGGAGACATCAGGTTTTGCACTACTAATTTCCATAATTTGTCATTTATTTTCAACCACAGTAGATGCAAAGCCACTTGGCAACACATTATTACTGTATCTGACCTTGCTGTTGCCAAACTGTGGCACTAAACCAACAGGACTTCTGTAAATCATCTTGACTAGTTGTCTCCACTCACTTCAAAAAGAATCTCCCCTCCTCTCTGCTAAATGCACTAGGGATAGCAGGATAAGGAGTCCTCCCCAACCTTGAGCCCCTCCCCAGCTTTCCTTTGAACACATTCTGTCAGTTTTGATCAACCTGACCAAAAAGGTGAAAAAGCCTTGAGTTAACAAACTTTATCTGACTGCATAAAATATCGATTTGTTTCTGGAAAGGATAAAGAAAATAATTAGGCCCAAACCCAGCCTTCCAAAGATGAGACTAACCAGAAGAGTAGGTTCTCGTCTCAGTTCTCAATATAAAAGACGTAGGACTCCTGTTAGGAGAAAGGTATACTTATTGCCTTCTTTGTATTAATCCATGTTCCTGTTCCTTTAGTTGGGTAAAATACTTCAGTCAATAAAGGTTGTGAGGCTGCACTGTTCAGTTTGCGAAGAATACAGATGAGTACCAAACCATGTAAGAAGTTTTTAGGTAGAGAAGGCTTTCTCTCCCCTTTCCTGTGACCTAAGCATAGAAGACTTGCATCATGTCATCTCAGCAAAGGGAAAAGCATGAAATTTCATCTCTGGTTTGATGTAGAAGAGTAGAAGAACAGCTAAGCCTGTAATAAAGAAAGATTTCAGCTTTTCTGAATAAACAGCACCTTAATACTTGAACAGAGAAAGTCACTTAAGGTTGGCTTCAAAATAACATATCAAAGAGATTATAATACCATGCATAATCTCATTGTGTGTTGTAAAGAGTGTTGGAGTTTATTAACCTGGAAATTTTTATATTTTTCCTTTTATTTGCAGTCAATGCATCGGTCTGCTGTTACTCCTGGTAAGCACTTTACTGTGTTCATATAAAGAAAAAGTAGCATTTATGCATAAAAGACAATAATACTATTTTCTGGATAATGGTGAAATAACAGCTTTTTAAATAAACTTTTCTTAATAGGTAAGCAGTGCCAATTTGTTATCAGTTTGTCATCACTTCACCAACTACTTCTGATATAACTTACAATTTTTTGCATTCTTTTCTTCTGCATGTTATTAATGCTATAAGCTATAAATCATCAGGAAACCTAAAAGCATTACAAGCAACTACACACTAGCTAACAAGACATTCTGCAAACAAGTCATTTAACAATAAAGCTTCCAGTGCATTGGGGACATCTCAAAATGTCATTTCTTATACAATATCAACATTAATTCAAACAACAACTGTGATTTGAGTCAAATTGGAAATTTTCAGAAAAGTAAAGCTGATTAACAAGCTCATAAAGTTCAGAGGTTGGATTAAAAGGAGACTATATCAGTCAAATAAAAATTGGAAGGTGTTTGCATTGGAATTAAATGGTTAAAAACCAGGAAACAATTCAATTTTGAGGAATATGTATAACCTCTTAGGAGCATCTGTTGACAGAAAACAAGCTTGTTGCATGATGAGATGGGAGAACCTTTCTTCAGTTCAGTAGTAAAATAAAAATGTGTGGCCTCTCCTTCCTCATCTCTTCAGAGCTAAGAATCTACAAAAAGGTGGTCTATAAGTGTCTCCACCTTCTCTCTATTTTGAGCACCTTAAGGACTTCACTCAATGCTTTGCTAGCCTTACAGCAGTTTTAATTAGAAAAATACAGTGTAAGTTCTCAACCTTCAGTCTCATGTCAAGGTCTTTTTACCCTTATCGAGGACATGCAGTTTTTCAGGCCAGTGGATACCATGCAAAAGTATACTCACACACTAGCCAACTGTATCTACGAGGCCAAGAACACTGCTAGGCAAGACAAGTGCTCAGTTTGCAGAAGTATGGTTGTACATACCCTTCAAAGCAGGATCAACTGGTTCAGAAGCACTGACTGAATAGTATACATGCAGCTCTACAGCTTTCAGGACTTCGATTAGCTCACTTATCTTTGCATAACATCACACTGATTTGTACATCATAACATCAGAGTCACAAATATGCAAAACACACACACACTTACCAGAGCATTTCCACTCATTCTTGTCCTTCAACTGACGTTCTTACAAGCAGGAGCTACCCAGATTCTTTATTCGGAGCAATCATTTCCCTTCATTCTCAGGCAGCTCCAGCAGGCTTTTTGAAGCATCGCTCTCTTAAAAGCCAGATCCCTCTCTCCTGTCTTACAAGATGTCCAGTATCCATATAAGGCAACCAGGTGTAAGCCTGTTGTCTAAACCAAATAAGACCCAAAAAATGAATCTTATTGTCTATTTCACACAGAAGCTGTTTCTTCTAATCCTTGCCTGTGAAAGCTCCAGCTCTTTTCTCATACCTCACGCTTTGCGGTCATTTTGCTTTCATTTAACCTAAGTAAAGCTAAATTGACCTAATCACTCTGTAATTGTTAATCATATATGTTAAATAATTGCTTAAACTCTTATCCTATTAAATCTCCAATGGTTATTGTATACAATTCTGTATATCAAATGCTAATATAGGAAATATTAGATCTCCCACAACAGTTACGAACAAGCGATCGATCAACATCCTGGACAGCAACTGTTTCCTCTAGGAACTGTTGTAAGTGATGCTATAAACACCTTCCTTCCTTCAAAATCCTGATAGATTCTAATTCTCTTATTTTCTTTACTCATCACGTTTATCTGACCTTTCACCATCCCAGTCAAATAAAACTGAGCTGAATGTGCTCTAACAGAGCGCGCCGGATCTTAACTGAAGGGGACCATGTATCCTGTGACAGCAGCTCAGGTAAACAGTAGATGTGTGTCTTCTGCTACGGTGAAGGCCTGATCAATGGTCAGCTGAAATCAGTGGGAGCCAGTGGATTTCAAAAGTCTTGCTCATCCATATTAGGAAAACAAGTTTTGCCCTGTTTAGCACGCCATCACCCCTTATTGCACAGACAAACACCAGCCCACTACCCACTCCCTATTCAAACATTACTAAATTACTAAATAACTTGTTAGAAAATTATTCCTAAAAGTTTTCCATTGACCTCACTGCAGATGGATTAACACCAAAGTGCTTGGGAGCAACAGTCACTCCTGCTCATGCCCGAGTGTTTTGCCAGTTGATTTTAACAGGGTGTGAAACTGCCAGTGATTAGACAAGTGTAAGCCCCTGTTCTCACGTGAAATTCATTTTAAGATCAAAAGATCAGTCAGGGTAGCCATAGCAATGACAATTTTTTTGTAGCACACTAATATCCAAACTGTTACCATGGCACCGAGTTACAAAGATTCGGGCAATCGATTCTGATTACAATAGTTAAACGGTCATGACTTAAATGCTACAAATGGTAATTTTTATACACATATTTGAAGTAAATATTTCTATTTATTGAGGACAGAACATGTTGTGCTTAGCATTGTAACACCAGTGCAGGTCATTCAGGATATAATTTGCCCTGATTTTCACGCAAGCTTATTTTCTTTTTTTTTTTAACCTATGTTCAAGTGGTGTTCAAAAAGGTAAACTCCTGCTGTCTTTGGACATCAAATAAAATCAAGAAAATTACTTCCAATCTGATCCTTGGCAATCCAACACTCAGCTGTTCGATATTTCAAAATGCAAATACATCAGCACCAATTGGAATTGGCTTTTGAAAAGTAATTTTTTATCCTGAAGTCAAATAAAAAGTACAATTACATTTACCTGAGAGTTGCTTTTGGAATAAAGCAGAAGAAAGAGAAAAAGAATGGAACAGGATGATTCAAAGACATTTTAAAATGTAGATTTGGTTATTATTTTAGAAAGAACAAGACTAAAAGGTAATTTTATTCTTTTCCCTGATTGGTGGGAGAAGCAAGAAGGAGAAGAGAGTGAAACAGCACAATAAGCAAAATAAGTTTCCTTGTAACAGGCGATACTGAATGCTTTATCAGCACATACCAAAATATACTGTCTAGTGGTCAGAGAAGCAAATATCTCAGCTATGCCAAGGCATACTTGTTTTGTGGATTCTGATAGGAAAACAAGCATCCAGAATCCTCGCTTCACCAGAACAAGTGTAACCTTCTCCAGTCACAGTCCAGGGTACTCTGGGGCCTGAACACAAGCTACAGCTACTGCTCATTTGGACAAACAATCAAAGCATGCAGAAATCAAAACAGTGGGTTGTTTATTTTGTGCCATCTGCCATCAGCATGACATAGATCTGGACAGCAGAGTCCATTACTGTTTGTGCAACAATAGCATGTTTACTGGTAGCAAAATTTTTGTTGAGAAAGTGGGTTTATTTTGCAATTTTTCGAAGAAGATTCCAATTTGCTTACATAATTTCTCAGAGGAATGCTGTGTCAATTGAGTGTTTGGAGTCCTATTCACCTGGAAAATCTAATGTATGATAAGGGGGAAAAAAAAACCCCATACAACAGTATGGCCATTATGCCTCTGCAAAGAAAAAAAAACGCCTGCAGTAAAAAACACCATACTGATTTAAGCACTGCTGTCAACATTTGCTTCTTTTAGGCCCTAAGGACCAATAGACTCTTATAGGGAAACAAATCTGTGTCTTACAGACAGGCAGAGCTCCTAGTACTGATTATTCACAGTCAGGTCCCCAGGAACTCTTACACATTTCATATTTTTCAATTTGAAAGAATGTACTACTTATATTGAAACCTCCTTTTTCCCAGAAATGTAATCCATCAATAAAAATGTAACATCAGCACAAAAAAAAACCCTTGCAGAACTGATATTTGCCTCTGATTTTCCCTTAAGTGTTCGACAAATCAATATATTATTATGCAGCTCAAAAATCATTATCCAATAGTATTATCCATAACCATAAAACAACACTATTCACTGATGTGAAACTACGTTGGAAGCCTCTATAACTAGCCATAGGTATGATAGCCATCACAATCACAGCCTCCTTTTCCTAATTGCCTGTGTATTTTTGCTTCTGGATTAAGCAAATGACATAAAGGAACAGAGTTTGACAGTTACATTACTGTTACAATAGTTAACCATTAATTTCTTCTAGCTGCTTTTCCATCTCCTTGAACTGTAAAATGAAAAGCAGTGCCTTAAAAGTTAATGTTCTACCGAGTTAAGAGAAAAAAAAAGATGAAAGAAGTAGAAAAGAAATAGCACTGGCTCTGGAGAGACCTGAAAATTGAGAGGCTGGTTCAGAGACCTGCAAATGTTGACACACTCCTATCTACACTATTATGGTATATTACGTTTATTCCCCTTCCTTTATCCTTAATATCCATGTTTATGATACATAAGAACAACAAACCATTAAAAGCTACTCAAACACCAAAGAGGACAGCAAAGCACATATTTACAATAATAATTGTTTCTTAGGTCTAAAGAATTTGAATAGAACTTTAAAGTTCTGTTTTTGTTTGGTGAGGGGGAGCCTAAGGTGGTGGCTTCTGTAGGAAACTGCTAGAAGTCGCTCCCCTTTGTTCAGTGGACTCGGCCGGGCCTAGGGCGGACCCACTGCCGGCCAAGGCCAAGCCGATTGGGAACAGAATGTTCCGTGATAACACCTCTGTGATAATGTATTTAAGAAGGGGAAAACAGAAAAAAAAAGAAGGAAGAGAAGATGCGAAGGAGCTGAATGGGGGCAGAGACGGGGAGGCGCAAGCCCTGTGGGCCTTCTAGCCCTCACCCTCTGGCCTCTCACTGCACAGCCGACTGGGCCCAACTCGGCCCGGCCCGGCTGCAAGAAGTGGAGAGGAGATGAGATGAGAAGAGAACCTGAGAGGCGTCTGCCTGAGCCGGTTGTGAAGAATTTCTTGTGAGAGGAACGGCTGCAGACGCCAAGGGCAGTGCAGAAGGAGGGGGAGCAGTGATGCTGCTCCCGGCAGAGATTCCCCTGCAGCCCGAGGTGCAGCCCCTGGTGAGGCCGGCTGTGCCCCTGCAGCCCATGGAGGCCCCGCAGGAGCAGGGATCCCCCTGCAGCCCGGGGAGGGCCCCACGCCGGGGCAGGCGGGTGCCTGAAGGAGGCTGTGGCCCATGGAGGGCTTGCACTGGGGCAGCCGTTCTGGAGGGACTGCACCCCATGGAAGAAATGACCCACGCCGGATCAGTTTCACAAAGGACGGTATCCCGTGGGAGGGACCCCACAATGGAGCAGAGGAGGAATGCGAGGAGTTCTTCCCCTGATGACAAAGCAGCAGCATGAAACAACATGTGATAGACTGACCATAACCCCCATTCCCTCTTCCCCCTGTGCCGCTCGGGACGGGGAAGGTAGCAGAGACAATGTTAAGCCCGGGAGAGGGACAGGTTGGGGGAGGTTATCTTGTTCTCTGTCTCATTATCCTCCTGGGCTTTTTTTAGCAATAAATGAATAGTTTTCCCTGAGTCAAGTCTGTTTGTCTGTAACGGTAACTTTAAGGATTTCTCCCTGTCCTTTTCTCAAACCTTGAGCCTTTTTTCTTATATTATCTCTCCCTATTCTCTCGGAGGGTGGGGGGAGTGAGAGAGAGACTGCATAGTCTGGCCTCGACTGAGGCTGAACTACGACAGATGTCATTGGTGTCTCTGATTTGTACAGAAAAAAACCCAGCCTATTAAAGATTTACTACATTTCACTTCATATTACAGCATGTAAAATTTCACTTTCCTACCTAATCTCTTCCTTAATTTCTTTTCACTACCTGTGACCACACTATAAAATATTTAAGAACTTCCCATTACCTTAACTTTCAAAATCAGGTTAAAATCTCTGTGCTGAGCCAGTAGGGTACATGGATATTATTTGGTTTCTCTTCTGGACAGGGGCTATATCTGCCTGCAAATTCCTAAATACTGGCTCTACTGTTTATTCTGTCCAGCCAGGATACAGCCTTTATTCAAGCTTCTGTCTCTTAACAACGTGACAACTATCTGCAGAGACTTTTTTTTTTTTGTGGATACACATATCAGTGTATCAGGTAGGGTGTTAGAAGACCTTAAAATGTAATAGAGCACAGAGCCTTCAGACTAGACCACAGTCTTCTTCAACCAGATTGAAATGCAAAAAGAACAAGAGATGGCTCCTTACTGAAGATATAGATGCACCTTACGTAGCAACATAAATGATAAACTACAAAGAAAGTTTTTCTTGGTAACTCTACAACTTTAAAATGCCAAATCTTCAATCAAATAGAGGAGACATGGTGAAGAGGGGAAAGATGGATATACTACACACGTGTGGCTATTTAATTTGTGCAGAATATTTTAAAATGGCCATTGATTAACCTTAAGCTGAAAAAAACAAGTAGCCCTATAAAGACCAAAATTCTTGAGACTTTCTTACCTACAGTTTTCTTTGATCTTTTTTTTACCAACAGCCCTGATCTTCCTTCCAGTCCCTGTTTTATCTCCAGTAGCGAGGAGCATGTGTTTGCTGAGACTGGTGCCAAATGAATGGCTAAGGGTTGTTGTGGTTTTGTTTAGTGAGGGGGGGCCTAAGGTGGTATCTCTCCCTATTCTCTCAGAGGGTGGGGGGAGTGAGAGAGAGACTGCGTAGTCTGGTCCGGAGCGGGGCTGAACTACGACAGGGTTGAGCTCTGCCTGCTGTTCCTGCCACTGCTCCCTTCCCATTCATTTTCATGAAACTTGAAAGAATGTATTTATTTTTGAAAAATCCAAATTTATTTCAAAATTTTTTGAAACTGACCAATTTTTTGAGGGGATGAAGACAACTGACAAATAGGTGGCTTCATTCTACCTTCTAGGTCTTTTAACAGTCACTCATGTACATAACGAAATGATGGAGGAGTATGGGTATTAGCTTTTTTGCTTGTCTGTTCTTGGTTTCCCAGTTTGTTACTCTAAGATACAATTTTGCTTCCATTACTTGAAGAGGGGAAGTTATTTAGTTGTCCTGACTTTAATTCAAAATCAGACACTCTGTTTCAGAAATTTATTTGTGAGCAGGAGCATCACCGTAACTGCACACAGATACACAAGGAACACAGTCCAACAACAACAAAAAAAAAAATTAGTTTGCACAATAGTGTTCAGTTCATGGGTTTAGGTTTGAAAATATGTGCATAATACTACTTGTTCAGGTGTTCTTAATATTTGATGTATTCAAAGAACATATATCAGAAAAAAAGTCTCAAGAGTAGCACTATCCGAAGAACAGTTAAAAGACATAAATCATGTATTTAAGATGGAAAGGAAGTGAGACAAAACCAACAAAAATGATTAAAAGGAAGATATGATGAATGTATCTCAATCTCTCTCTAAACTGGCAAAGCTGAGAAACAAAACATCACATTTTCAAGGACGTACAATTAGGCATACTTAATCCCATCTAAGTAGTCATCTTAATCTTGTGCATTTCAGCAGCAAGTGGACTGATTTGCTATCCACTCTGTAGATTTAAATGCGTATTCACGTCCACACAAAAAAAAAAATGGAAAAGCAAAAAGATTCTAAGGAGAGGATCCAAATAAATTGAGAACTAAAATTGAAGGATATTGACTCAGCTTCAGGGAGTGCCAAATCCTTCTCAGCAGAATGATTTCTCTTTGAACATCTTACTGTGTTATGGTTTCTTACTCTTCATAAGAAAGGCCTTCTCTTTTATGAACAATAAATGTTTTCCATACTGTGAATAGAGACATTTAAATGCAAGGTTTTTATTATGATAGCTAAAGAAAATTTTTAAAAATTAGTCTAACCAAATAAAAGTAAGTTAAGAAAAAGAAACATTTCCTTGACTATAATAGTTCAGATGCTATGTTTGGGTCCATCATGTTGCATGGTCAGAGGTCATCTCTTACATTGAAGGACATTAAAAATAACAAGTACTCAACATATACTATAGATTCCTTAGCTTTTTGGACCCTAGACTCCTGTCAGCTCTCAAAATTGCTCATATTTTTTCTCTTTTACATGAAAACATTAGAGAAAGAGGCTGTGTGAGCAGCCAGGGATATGGTGAGGAAGGCTAAAGCCCTGATGGGATATAAAAAGTAACAAGAAAAGTTTTACAGGCATGTAGGGGACAAAAGAAAATCCAAGGAGAATGTAGGCCCCCTCCGGAAAGTAACGGGTGTCGTGGTTACCCGGGATGTGGAGAAGGCTGAGGTACTCAATGACTTTTTTGCCTCAGTCTTCACCGATAAGGGCTCTTGTCTCCCCACCCAAGCTCTGCAAGGCACAGGCAGGGACTGTGAGGACGAAGAACCGCCCACGGTGCTCGAAGAGCAGGTTTGGGATCATCTAAGGAACTTGAAGGAGCACAAGTCCATGGGGCCTGATGAGATCCATCCACGGGTCCTGAGGAAACTGGCGGATGAAGTTGCCAAGCCACTGGCCATCATATTTGAGAAATCGTGGCAGTCTGGTGAGGTCCCCGATGACTGGAAGAGAGGGAACATAACCCCCATTTTTAAAAAGGGGAGTAAGGAAGACCCGGGCAACTACAGGCCGGTCAGCCTCACCTCCGTGCCTGGCAAGGTCAAGGAGCAGATTCTCCTGGAAACCATGCTAAGGCCCATGGAGAGCAAGGAGGTGGTTGGTGACAGCCAACATGGCTTCAACAAGGGCAGATCGTGCCTGACCAATTTGGTGGCCTTTTATGACGGGGTGACAGCATCGGTGGACAAGGGACGGGCAACGGATATCATCTAACTGGACTTGTGCAAGGCATTTGACACTGTCCCGCACAACATCCTTCTCTCTAAACTAGAGAGGCATGGGTTCGATGGATGGACCACTTGGTGGATAAGGAGTTGGCTGGATGGCCGCACTCAGAGAGTGGTGGTCAACGGCTCAATGTCCAAGTGGAGACCGGTCACCAGTGGCGTCCCTCAGGGGTCCGTGTTGGGCCTGGCCCTGTTCAATATCTTTGTCGGCGAAATGGACAGTGGGATAGAGTGCACCCTCAGCAAGTTCGCTGATGACACGAAGCTGTGTGGTGCCGTCAACATGCTGGAAGGGAGGGATGCCATCCAGAGGGACCTGGACAGGCTGGAGAGGTGGGCCCATGCCAACCTCATGAAGTTCAACCAGGCCAAGTGCAAGGTCCTGCATCTGGGTCGTGGCAATCCCAGGCACAAATACAGGCTGGGCGGAGAATGGATTGAGAGCAGCCCTGAGGAGAAGGACTTGGGAGTGCTGGTGGATGAGAAGCTCAACATGAGCCAACAATGCACCCTTGCGGCCCGGAAGGCCAACGGCATTCTGTGCTGCATCAAGAGAAGAGTGACCAGCAGGTCGAGGGAGGTGATTCTGCCCCTCTACTCTGCCCTGGTGAGACCCCACCTGGAGTACTGTGTCCAGTTCTGGAGTCCCCAACATAAGAAGGACGTGGACCAGTTGGAGGGGGTCCAGAGGAGGGCCACGAAGATGATCAGAGGGCTGGAGCACCTCTCCTATGAGGACAGGCTGAGAGAGTTGGGGCTGTTCAGCCTGGAGAAAAGGAGGCTCCAGGGAGACCTGATAGTGGTCTTCCAATACCTCAAGGGGGCCTACAGGAAAGCTGGGGAGAGGCTGTTCATTAGGGCCTGTTGTGATAGGACAAGGGGTAATGGGTTTAAATTAGAAGGAGGTAGGTTTAGATTAGATATTAGAAAAAATTTTTTTACAATGTGAGTTGTAGAGCACTGGAACAGGTTGCCCAGAGAGGTGGTGGATGCCCCATCCCTGGAAACATTCAAGGCCAAGTTGGATGAGGCTCTGAGCAACCTGATCTGGTTGGAGATGTCCCTGCTTCTTGCAGGGGGGTTGGACCTTTGAAGGTGCCTTCCAATTCAAGCCATTCTATGATTCCATGATTCTATGATTCTATGTTTCCTAGGATGAACTGAAGCCTGCCTTGAAAACTAGTTGTACATAAATGACCTTAAAAACCACTACTGTTTTTCTGTATTAACAATGCCTACAAGAAAAGAAAACCAAGTTTAAGAAGATAGTAACCACACTCACATTAGATAAAGACCATGGTTTGAAGCCGAATCAAAAACATGTCCATGTTTGGATTTAATAATATTGAAATCACTAGATTGTAGGTCAAAGCTGCAGAACTATTTTTAGATTTCAAGAGCTTCCTTTTGGCTACTTTTACCTTGAGGTGAAGTGGTATAAGAATATTTTGTTTTTTTCTGGTAATTTTAGCAACTGAATTAGCAATAAAGAAATATATATCTTATATAAAAAATATGTATCAACAACAAATACAAGGAAAGTAATTAAGCTTTCAAGTTCAATATTTACCTATTAAAAATTCAATTTTCCCAAAATAAAGTGTTTCTTCTGAAATAGTGGCATGCAAATACTATTTCAGTCCACAAATGCAATTATTGAATAATAACCTCACTTCATTAAAATAAAATACCTAGTCTGAGTCAAATTTTTGTTGGAATTGTTTGTAGCTTGGAATAACAAAGATGTGAGCAAAATATTTCAGTCAGCCCCTCGAAATCTCACTCCTCTAAACTGCTCCAACTTAACCACATTTTAAACACAATAAAACTCAGCAACTATAATCATCATAAATCATACATTTACTAGTCTTTTTCCCATAAGCCTTGATGCCTAAAAGTTACCATGGAAACAAATTCTACATTTCCACAAATTGGAAGAGCCAGTTAAAAACAAAACAAAACTAAAAAAAAAAAAGATTACTTCATTGCTAACTATGACTTATTCAAGATATAAAGATGGCAGTGGCTAACCACATTGTAAGCAGTCAGGAATAATAAGAGTGAAACTCTCATTAATCAATTAATAAATTAATCAGGAATCAAAAGTAGTATGATTCTCATAAGATTTTCTTAAAAAAAAAAAAATCAATCACAGTGTTTCATCCGACAAATAATTTTTACAGTGTATTTACAGAACACCATTGTAACTGTTAATGTTTGATAAGAGTGCCACTAAATCACAAATTATCCTGTAACCTAAGTGGAGGCAAAACTGCTAGCTGAAGCTTTAGATTCAAGCAGTGTGTACTCAACGTGTTGCCAGAGAATTACAGAAAGATTTGATCTCTCACAGCTTTGGTTTTCTATCTATAAAATCAGGATAGCAATGCTTGTAATAGCAGATAATACTTGGGAAAGGTTCTGCTTACGTTTATATGTATGGCTACCTAATCATGCAACATCTCATAATTGCTGTATTGTGCTCTATTTATATTCCATGATGTTTTTCTATTACCTTGAGCAATACAAAGAATCTGTAACTCCCAAGGTCGTCTCTTATGTTTATAGAGGCCAACAGATGCACCTCCTCATATCTATTTTATACCAAGAACGGATACATTTCACATTATACTTGACCTAAAAGCATATGAAAAATCAAAAGGCAAGGGCTAGGAGCCAAGAACATCCACAGCTGGGGATCAGCTATCTTTGTTTGACCTAAGTCCATGGAATTTCTACTATTGAATGAATAAGGACTGGAATTCTTGTTAATCAAGAAGACGTTTTCTTATCCATAAGATATAAAAATAATGAGAAATGGTTCTGATATGGGAATTTACTTGCAAAGTTCCCTACTTCTGGGTGATATTCTCAAAATATCGAGGGTTAAGGGGCATGATCCTCTCATTCAGTTTGACATCTAATTTATCCTCTAAATCCTCATCATTCATTTTAACCTTGTTTAATCCTGTATCGATCCTAAACTTCGTGTCTTCTGAGAATGCCAATGAATGTGACAGTCCTGATAATGGCTTATGTCATGTGAATTATAAACCAGTTTCAAAGCACTAATGACACTGAAGTAGATACAGATAGTAACTTTCTTAACCTGTTCTTCTAACCAGTCTGGAGAAGAGAAGGCTCTGGGGAGATGTTAGAGCTTCCTTCCAGAACTTAAAGGGGGCTTATAAGAAAGACAAGGAGAAACTCTTTAGCAGGACCTGTTGTGATTAGACAAAGGGTAATCGTTTTAAAATAGAAGGAGGCAGATTTAGACCACACATAAAGAAAAAAATTTTTACAACGAAGGCAGTGGAACACTAGAAGAGGTTGCCCAGAGAGGTGGTGGATGCCCCATCCCTGGAAACATTCAAGGCCAGGCTGGATGAGGCTCTGAGCAACCTGATCTGGTTGGAGATGTCCCTGCTCCTTGCGGAGGGGTTGGACTAGGTGACCTTTAAAAGTCCATTCCAACCCAAACCATTCTATGATTCTATGAAAGACAGGAGAGAGAGCAAGAGAGAATTGCACGTTTCTCAAGAGGTACGGCACAGAGGATACTAATTAACTAATACCATCTAAACCAGAATATTCTAAGGGTGTTACATGTTACTGAAGGCTTTAAGGAGCAAAATAACTTTACTTCTTTTCCTGCTAAAATGTACACAGTAAAATAATTTTAAAATTTCAGTCTCTGCTTCAATCTTCTTTGTTTTATAAATCTTTAAAGCATCTCTGTATTGGTCTTCTCAATTCCTTTCTCCAGGTACAGTTTGATCACCTGTAACTCTGTTCTCCTTCTGAGGCTGGAGACTCAACATCTATTTTTTCCTACATCTTCTGTCAAATAGAAAAGAAATAGGAAAAACTTCAATGATCTTTGCTTTTACAAAGTGACTACTGTACAACTTTGAAAGCATTACTGCTTTTTGAAACTGTTTTTTCACACAGCAATAGGGTGCACATACACTCAACACAACATCAAGTTATATGCTTTAGCAATTCATTTCAAGTAATTTGTATTGTGCCCCATTAGCTGCCATGACAATTATCAAGCAATCAGTATAGATGCAAGTTTCCAATGCTATTTTTGTAATTTTAGAATAACTATCTAGAGTCAACATAGCCTTTGATTTTCTAGCAAAGAAATCTTTACCATTTTTGGACTACAGTCCGAAAGTTACCTCAAACTGATCTTCATATATGATGATATCCTCAGTCTGCAACTTTTCCATGTTTGTTGAGAGTTTGCTTCACCTTTGCTTCAAACTCATTTATTTTCCCAGTAGAAATCATGTCTCCACTAAGATTAACAAGTTAATTTTTATTAAAAAATTTATCCAGAAACTCTTCACAGTGATTTCAAATAGCCATTTACAAGACACACTCTGATGCTCAGCGAATTAAAAAGTAAAGTTTCCATTTAGGATACTATACACGTTAGTTCACTGCTGACCCTTGAACATTTTCTACAAATAATTCTTCCTTACTATATAGGAAATAGAAAATCACCTTACTCCCTAAATAAAGCAAATTTTATCTTTAACCTTTATCTTCTAAGTTGCTAAATAGTTTGGTTTCTTCTTAACATAGTAACTTGGACTAAAAGCATAGTATTTTTGGTCTGTGTTCTCTTCATGTCACAAGCATTCTTCACACAGACTCTTGCACATTAACTGTTTGCAAAGTGTAGATTCCTCCTTACAGAATTTGCAAATACTCTCCTTATGCATACCCCTAGAAATACATAGTGCACTAACCCAGATAATGGTATGTTGCCATGCTTCCTTAGTTCAAGGCTTTGATTACTTTGTGTAATATAGAAAATTCCTATGCATTTTTAGGTTTTAAACCAAGTTGTTCTAACATCTTGAATATGTAAAATATTGCACATCTGTCTTAACATTATCATCTGTTAAGAACAGGAAAACTTCTTGAGCAATTTATGGTTTTCATGTTTCATGACACTTCCTCTTTCAAAGGTTTGGACATGAGACCACTTTTTGTGGTCTCATGTGCAGTCTGAAAATGTGTTCACTTAAGCAAACTGCTGTAGATTTCCATGTTCTGAAAACAGCCTTTTTAGTGAGGCTGATTTTAAATCAACTGACTTCCAGACATATCCCTGTTTTCACTAGACATAAGTAACTTTCACCAACACATAGATGATAACATCCTCCATTCTTTCAGAAACCAGACAACAACTAAGGAGGACATTAGCACCAAGCAACAGTTTCACAGACGATGAGAGACTGAGCCGTCACATCTCTGAGAATAGCTGACAGCTTGCCCTTATTTAAAGAAGCATTAGCAATGCCTTCCAACAATAGGCCCAAGACAATTCCATTTCTTTTCTACAGCTATGTAAAGGGTATAGATCCCATATCCAGCTGGCTATGCAGATCTTCTTAGCAGACCTGAGATTGCCAACCAGGAGTCAAGACAAAACTCAACCAGGATATGTTCCATGTCAACACATTCCTGCCTTCATATCATTAAATTGTTGTGGAAACCATTCTGTAACCATTCAAATTATATCTGCAGAGAAAATTGAAATGCTGTTTCTTCTTTGAATCTACTCTCTATTGTAAGAACACTTCTTTAAAATTATGTCTTTGCAGAAAGGCCTTCCACAATTCAGTATTTCGATCCTTGGAAAAGCATTCACTAGACTTAAAACACACACATTCTTTGATCACTAAAAATATAACACAATTTGAGAAGAAATTGAACCAAAAAAATCTGTAGGGAAAAATCAGATAAACAAAATCTAACAAATATAAATACAACCCCATAGTTACAGATTGAATCACCTTTTTTTTTTATTGCTATCCTGTGAATAGTTTAACCAGTGCCAGATTATTACTTTTGCTTTTTTATTTATCTTATCTGCACTGTTGCGATTCCAGGCTACTAAAAACTTCGCATAAAGCCTTTTCTATATGGTAAATAAGCACTCTCTGGTTACTTAGGCACGGCACAAACCATTTTCTATGAACA
Organism: Tetrax tetrax; assembly: GCA_009806455.1. Taxonomy (NCBI): domain Eukaryota; kingdom Metazoa; phylum Chordata; class Aves; order Otidiformes; family Otididae; genus Tetrax; species Tetrax tetrax. The sequence continues at coordinate 540,600 of WHYT01017675.1, forward strand.
GAATACAAAATTAAACATCTAAAAATGCAAACCTTAAGGAAAAACACAATTGAGGTTTTCTGCCAGAATATATTATTAATATTTAACATTCAGATTCTCCTGTCAAATTTTCAAGCAATGAAAGTGAACAATATTTAGTGTAATTTAATTTTAAATCTTATGCTAATAGTCAGTGACCTTTGAACCTTGAAAGTAGTGCTATCATCCGCATGGCAAATGTAATTATGGAATTTGATTTCCTATATGTTGTAAGCAATGAAACTGCTTTAATTGACACTGATTTATATTTGTAATAACTTCTGTGTAAATGAAAAATCAATGCCAATTTTAGCTCCCTGGATACTATTTTCATTGAACTGGTTATTTCTTTAGAATTGGATATAAGCAGAAGCAAACATTTTGCAGAAAGTACAATATATATTTTAATGATTGGACTTGATGATCTTAAAGGTCTTTTCCAACCTAAATAATACTATGATTCTATGAATCCCAGTGTATCCTGCATGCATGCCATTTATGTTTAAAGCTTGCATATCTCACACTTATATACACATGCATAAAGACAAATCCCATCAGATCTAGGCTGCCTTCAGGAGATTTTGCTTCCAGCTGATTTTTGATTGACTGTCAAGCATGCTTTACAATGACTAAGTGGGATAGCATTGTATTACCCCGTATCAATGCTGCAGTGCACCATACATATCCAAAACAGGGTTACAAAAGAAACTAAATGTAGAGTTATTCACTTTATTTTTTTTTTCCCCAATTTTTTATAGGGCAACCTAGATATAGCAAATCTTTCAGCTCTGTTGTGCTTTCAAAGAAACACATGGCAAACATTGCTATTTTGTTCCTTTCTTTATTTTACCATTTTTCTTTGTCCCCATACTCATTGATTAAATATTGGAAAGCAAACTACAAATACAAATATCTAAAGTAAAGTAACAACTTCATACCAAATAGAGTGGTTTTGTTTGGCATCAATAAAAATATTTTTGCCATCTGGAAACAGGTATTCTTTACAAATTCAGGTAAATTTCAAATTAGGTTTTGAAAGAGTCACAACAGCTGCTGTGGGGAGTGGAAGGTGACTTTGTGGCTTCAGGCCTCAAAACCAGCATGCTGAATTGTGTAAAATATTTTTCTACTGTCAGAAAAATCACAATAACTTATCATTTTTTCCCTAAAAGTGAAAATAACAGAAGTGTATTTTGAAATGACCTTTTATTTTTAAACAGTGTTAACCATACAAGCTACGTACTAAATAAAGATGGATTGAGGAACAATGAAGAGAATAAGAACACTCACAGCTCAAAGGTCTTGCTCTCACATATAGCACAGGGCCACATCTGATCTCAAAGTGGTTTATCCTGCTGTGACTGTATAGACTTCATTAAGTTTCATCCTTCACATAAACACAAATAAATACATAAATAGAAAGCAAAATTTGCACAGATTTTACACTAGAAAAGGGGCGGGGAGGCAGAATCTTAGTCGAGAAGCACCCAGCTACAACTCCAGTTCTGTTTTCAAAAGCTGTTTGCTCAGATAGTACTCCTTATAAAAAAGCTAATTTACATCATAACTGCAAAGCAGCAAAACCAGTATAATATTATAAAATTTTAGAGAAATTTTGTCTTTCAAAGAAATAGCATTTCTCACCTGCAATGAAAACTCAATGTGACCTAAATTAGGTCTTTAAATTAGAAGCAGTAAACCATGCCAGCCCTTTCTAATAATTTATTTTTGCTCCATGTCAAGTAGAGAACTCTCTTCTTTCTTGGATGCTTTCCTAGCAGCAGCAGCCAGTCAGTCATCAGGATGTGCCTAGGACTTGGACTCCACAGTGAGAATCATTACCTCTCCTCTCACTCCAGGCTCTTTTCAGCAAACTGCATTTGGGAAGAAGGGAAAATAGAAAAAAAAAATCAGGCAATCTCAAAACATAATTGATTTTTGATAGCTTGCAAAAAGCACATTTTTGTAACTAGTGATTTTATTGTAAGCAGCTTCTCACAATCTAATCCCTTTTAAGCAGAAAAGAATGAGAAGAGAAATTTCCTACGCCAGATTTTGTAAATGCCACAGAGGCTCAGCATAACCCAACACACCTGTAGTTATATTTTATTCAGCAAACAGACCTCCAACTTGTAATTTGCTTCTCTTGTAGCCTAAAAGCACTTTGTTATATTAAAGCTTATTGATGCCTGCGAGGCTCCTTTACCTACAGCCATCTCAAATGTAGTGAAATAATGCAACACTAATCTCTAAGACTTTTATTCCATAATAGATGTTTTTCTCACTAAATCAATTCAAAGGCTAATTGGGGTGGAAGGTGACTATCTCTAGCGGTTATAAATACATTTGCATTGCTATCAATCTTTTTACACGACGGATATTTAACGAGGCTGAACGAGCTCCCGGACCGGCCTCGGCACGGCGAGACAGGTCTCGAACACGCAGCCAATGCTGCCATCAAGTGGCCTGCGCAGCGGTTGCGGGTCTCCGCCGGCTTCCCGGCGCGGTCCTACCTCCCAAGGGAGCACACAAGCAAGAGGAGGAGCAGGAGACAGGGATGGCAGGGACGCAGGACTCATCTGGTCAACTCCGTGTTGGAGTCCAAGGTCCGAGCAGCTCTTGCAGCTCGCAGATGCCGTTGCCCAAGCTCCTTAGCTCTGTGGGACACCCGAAACTCATTCCATTACCATTGACCGCATCCAAGGGCATAACAAAAGGTAGCAACCACCCCACCATGACTTAAACCAGGCAAGCCTCACCTCAAGGTCCACATTGACCAAGAAAGATTATTGATTCCTTCAGTGTATCTTGGGGCCATAGTCTACATCCGCACATTCTAAGTCACTCAGAACACCTATAAGTACACTTCATCCTCCTCTCTAATGAAGTCTCGTGTCACCTTCTGAAATAAGCTTGCTCACACACACAACCCAAAAAAAAAGAAGGCAAATGCTTTGCAGTTGTATTGGGCACATAATTTAAGGTGTTGTATATAGTCCACAAGTTCCAGGTGTCAGAAAGAGAAACAAGGACCCTCAATGCTCATTGTGTGACCATCTCAAAAAATTTTACAATATTTCTTTGAGCTAGAGAGAACAGAATATCCAAAACATAGAAGCCCAGTTTACCATCCCAAAAACCCTGAATTTGTTTGAAACAAGTGATAAGGCCCTCCTTAGACAATGAACCTAAATTCACTTTTTTTTTGGGCTGAAGTACACTTAAAAATATTTTTACAGCTTTTGCATAATGAGATATGGGGAACAAAGCAGCCATTTTTCTACCAGAAAAGTTATCTGGGGAAAGGGGTTTTATTTACTTGGTTTGCCTGTGAAACATTCAGATTATCTAAGTGAGCTCAGTGACTCTTTCCTCCATGCATCATTTCTGCGTGGACAGATTGCAATGAAGTGTTTCTTCCTCTTGAAGAAAGGGTCATCTAAACCAATTATTTTGCGTACACCTGCAACTTTTACCCATCAATAGCCAGACTGTTACAAGCATTATCCTTGGAAGGATCATACATAGTGAATGGCAAACACAACATAAGCATGCAGCCAACACAACCTTTATGAAGTTACAGTATTACTAGGTGCTTTCTGGAGTTTTACAACCAGAAACTTAAAGTATTCAATTCCTGATATGATAGAAGAGTGGGTTTACTAAAGTCAGCTATTATGATTCCATAATTTTGCTTTCATGTGCCCAATGTTGCAGTAAACAGTTCATAAACCGTAAGTTATGACGTTAAGGCAGCGGCCGAGAAACTTGTATTCTGGCCATTATTACTGAGCATTTGTACATATGGTGTCAGAAGACAGTATTTCCTCCGTAAATATTAATGCTGTAGCATGGTCCTTCACATTGCAAGTAAAGACAAGCTTTTGTGTTAATGAACACGCAGGCTGAAATGAATACCGAAAGAAAAGCTGAAGCCTGAGGGAAAATAGCATCATGAAGAGAGACAAAATGCACTAAATAAAGTTAGAATCAGTTACAGACACTTATGCATGATGGTAGTTAATAGCACTTTCTCTAACCACAGTGTAAACTTACACTGTTGTTTAAAGGCAATTAGGAGACACAGTTGTCAGACGGTCAGGAAAAAAAAAGTATATTTAAAAAGCTTTCTCAAGGCTTAAGCCAAGAATTCACATTGAAAAAAAAAAAAAAAAAAAAAAAAAAACCAAAAAAAAATATACCAAT
>WHYT01017675.1:555384-565822 GCA_009806455.1 Tetrax tetrax
CTTTCTCAAGGCTTAAGCCAAAAATTCACATTGAAAAAAAAAAAAAAAAAAAAGCACAGTCCAGAATAAAAGTTTCATTTAGGAGGCCTGAAGCTAAATAAGGAATGAACATTAGAAACAAAACCAAACTCCCTCAAATGTGGTACATATGCTGCAGCATTAGTATTGCTCCTTTTATGTGTTCCAAGATCACAACTGGTGTCACATTGACATTTTTAATTTCTGCCTTAAGTACTTTCAAATAGAGATGTATATAATTAGAAGACAACTGAACAGATGACATCTTCTGATTTATTAGTTGCTCAGAAATCGAGATCTTCACTGTTTATCGAAACTTCCATAACCTGACCAGTTGAGGACAAATCTAACTAGCTTGCACAGCACAAACAGATGTGAAAAAATGAGAAACTAAGTACAAATAAAGAGGCATTCCAAATAGAAAAGGGATAGAAGTTGTCCATTCCAGATTGTTTTCCTTGACATTGGGAAATACTTCAATGCATTATCAATAACAAATTTAAAAACTAGAACAAAAATAAACATGAAAAATTATGGAACACTATATATCAGGGCTAGTTAACATGCCACTGCAACCAATAGTACAACCAATTCAACTAACAATGCAGCTGTTTCTGTTTTTACCACAGAATCAGAGGGGAAAGCTGTGAAATCAGGCTCCAGCACTGTGACCGGTCACTGCTGAAGTTGTTCAGTGCAAATCCTAATAGCATCAGCACACCAGTGTACCTCAGAACTTTCCCCGTTATTATGCAGGAACTGAACCTGTGATAAGAAAATCTATCCCAGTCAAGTGGCAGCATTTTATGATCTTGCATTCTGAGTATCAGCCTCTGACGTTTTTGAAAGAGTCCCAACAGCTGCTGTGGGGAGTGGAAGGTGACTTTATGGCTTCAAGCCTCAAAACCAGAGGCCTGAAGAATTTGCACAGAATTACTGGTTCTTTCATACAGCACATTAGCACAGGGCTAATGCACATTTTCCGAAGTTAAAATAAGAAAGACTAGGTTTAGGACAAGCACTGCTGAGCTAATCTGGGAAGGTTAACAGCAAGATTTTCCAAGCATCTGGTGTCTAAAAGAAGTACTTAACCCAGTGTAAGAACATGAAAGTTGGTGTCAAAGATGCTCTGGACACACATAGATGTTCGAGTTCAGAAAGCAATTAGGCAACTTAATGGAAGACAAAATAAAATTCACTAAGGTTACAAACTCAAAAATACTGCTTGTGACTGAGAAAGTTCCTGAACTGTAAAATGCTGAAAGACGCGACTACTGGGGGAAGTATTACTGCAAGCTTCCATTTTCTCATATTCTTTCTTAGGTATCCAATAGTCATCACTGATGGTGACAGACCACTCTGCTAAATATACATTCAATTTGCTGCAACGTGGCTGTTCTTGTGGTGTGACTTTCAAAACCTTATTTGTGTTCACTCTTAATTTGAATCAAGTATATTTGGAAAAATTAAATTTGAAAAAAAGTCACAGCGATTCATTAGAAATGTCCTTGTAATCACCTGTCTGAGGTGCTGTGGTTTCTGATGCTGAGACTGCTTGTGGTTTCTGATAGGCCATCTTAGTTTGAATTAAAAGCTCCACAGCTGTTGGGTCAGACAACCTTGCATCTTCACATGAAGCACAGACTAGAAGTGATCTGCTGAGTTTTCACATGAACGGATTGTGTACTTGCTGAAGGTAAGGTACAAAGAAGCACAGCACCAGTGATGACCATAAATGAATATTTCACTTATGGAATATCAGAATTTAAATCACAAAAACACTTCAGTAACCATAAGGTTTAGTGAACAAGTATTTAAAATATTATAACAGGTAGGTAACTATCTATGCTTTTGTTTTGTTTGATTTAAGAGCAGCATTCATACTTAAAAAGAAATAGTTTTTGTTGCATGGAAAGATCATCCACATAGAAGCACAGGCATTTTTTTTTTTCTGCTGAATCGAGCCCTAATTTATATCACATTTTATCCAGCAGAAATGCTCTGGTTTTGTTGTACTATGTTACCATCCATTAAAACAAAATTGGAATCTTTTCAGTCCAACAACTTTCCTTAAAAGACTCTTATAGGCAGGTTTGACCTTTACATTATGAATTTCATTTCATTGTAAGCTTTTACATTTATATTACTGCTTAACATGAACTCTTACTGAAATGTGACCTGACAATTTCTATCTATATTTATTCATGCTAAGCTTTCTGCTTAACAACCACTGGGCTACAAGTGTAGTATAGTTACTGTAGAAATAATACTTCCTGCTATTTCAGACAATGAAGGTCATACCAGCCTCACATAAAAGGAAAGGTAATTTTTCCTGGTTTTCAACTGTGGCATACATTTTACACTTCTTGTTATAATATATATATTCCTATAATAGACTATTTGCCAAAATTGCTTTTTTCCCCAACTCCTTTTTCTCTTTTAAGTCAGGCATATAGTTTATCATTAGCACTGCCCTGCCTTCAGGATAAAAATATCAAATACACAGATTCAAAACTTACTCAGCAGTACAGCTGGAAAAAAAAACCAAACCAAAACAACCAGGTTCAGGCCTGTCTGTGCCTGATTTTTATTCATGCATTCTTATCCCACTGGCAAAATAATTTTACTTTTCTGGAGCATGCATTCAAAGAAAGGATCCCAAAGAGTTCTGTAAGCTGTTAAGTTTCATGTTCTTGCTAAACAAGAATAAGAATAATTGCACGTTAGTGCAGTTCCATAGTTCCATGATTAAAGATGTGGTTGATTTCTAACTCATTTTCATCTGGACACGAACACCTCAGTTCCTAACTGGTCATCAGTACACAGTAACTACAGCTACTGTGCCATTTTTTGCATGACATATTTGTACATTAGACTTCCAAAGTTATTGTAAGGCTCAGAACAACAGATACTGCTATCTCGAAAAGACTGATTTTTTTTTAGTGCATTCTTCTAGTGTAAAAACAACAGTTGCTTTTTCTTTAAGCAGACAAATGTATTTAGAAATATGCAGATACCATTATTTGTGGTCTGTAAGCATGCTTCTATGCTAACAGAAAATGCTCTATTGTACAATTTAAAACAATGTATTTTCAACAAGTGGTAAAACATACAAATAGCTATAAGAGTTCTTAAAAAACAAATTTACAGTCTTTTTTGTAGACTAGTTACATGAGACACCTATTGAACATCCATAGAGTGTCAACATTTAGAGTAGTTTAACACACTGAACACAAAATCAGTAGTTGGGTTGATTTTTCATGTGTGTGCTGTTTGACGTTTTTTTTAAGCAACGCATTTTAACCACAAAATGAAGCCTTTTCTAAAGCACTTACTCCATTCCTCATTACAGCTTTTGATAAAGCATATTTTATTTGGAACCAACTAATCCTTTCAGTTACAAAGCACATATCATAAGAACTTTCAAATGTCTGCTCTATGTGGCACCATTGCAGCACAGCAGGAAAAGTATTTTTAAGTATTTTAGCAAAAAAAAAAAAAAAGAAAGAAAGGAAACATAATACCATGGAAAAACTAATTCAACACTAATGTCAGTTTTGTGTCTGCACAAGTAGTACAAAACATTTTGGTCCATGCCTCCTTCTCTCCCTCAACAGTTCCACGACAGTGATCCTAGACAGCCCAGCTCGTATCTCACAACAATCTTTACCTCTATACTCCTCCCTTCCCACAGGAAATTAAATCTGTCAAAAGACTGGAAATTTACCTCATGTGCAGTTAGCTTGAGAGAGAGAGGGAAACGTGAGCATCGGGTGAGGTTATACAAATGCTTACTGTCAAGGTGTTACACTCATACAAGGATAGACATCAGCTGGGGCAAGCACTGTATTTGTGAAAATGTGAAACTCAACAGAAACAACATCTGTTAACAGCAATCCACCCAAAGTAGGTGAGCTGCATCAAATGTAATCCAGCAATGTTGATTGAATACACTGTAGTACACCGACCAAAAAAAAAGACATTATATGGAGATGGAGGTGGGGTCATTACTATTATTTTGACAGCAGATACACAAATTGCACCTAGTTGCAGAACACCATTGCCCATTGTTGTATTTATATGCAATCTACAATGATATGTCAGAACATAGAGTATATAGCTCAGACTACTCAATGCATTGCACTTGCAGCCCATAACCAAGTTTTGAGCCATCAGCTCTAGTATGAAGTCCCTCAAATGTTGCATCTAAAAACCTGCTAGCATACTAACTGTGGAACCCAAAGCTAATATTGAATGTCATACATCCAAGACGTGGATATTCACTGTTTTCTATGTTATTTGTAGACTTCAATATTGAGAGTCAGTATTATAGAATGATGCAGTGTGCACTAAACAGGACTAGGCAAACAGCCACACAACAAAACAGTTCGGCTGCTACTGACATGTCTTGGCAAAGTTACATTCTGCCCCATGGACCAGATTCAACACGGGCATTAGTGTAATAACTCTCCTCTAGAACATGTCCTTCCAAAACAACTTGACTTCAGAAGATCAGACCACTGAGTTCTAGATGCTGTCATTTGCATGGACGTGCTTGATAGCAATCCCAGCATGAAATGAAGTGTCAGTTTGAAGTACCTCTAATACGCTTTCTGTATTAAAAATACAGCGGTTCTGTATGACTGTTGGAACAATTTCCACATCAACTGTTACAGCTGGCATACTTGTAGTGCACCAGTAACTCATCCAAGTTCATTTATGATAGGCATAACACAAAGAAAATCTTCACAGACAAAAGTGTGAATAAAAATATCTTCACCGGAGGACTAAATTAGTTATCATAGAAATCACCCTAAAATGGTTGCTCTTTAATACTAGTCCTAAAAATATGGTATTGAATTGACTTATTTTGCTGGATCATTCAAACAAACATTGGTTTTGAAAACTACATATGTTGGTTTTGAAAACAACATATATAAGGACTGACTTTTTTCTTCTTTTAAATATCTCAAAGCCTAGTAGGTTTTTAACCTATTGCCTCTTCATTTTTCCCCTCATATTTCTTTAACACACAGTATGCTTAACAAGTTTTACACAGCAATCACACTCAAGCTTAGTGCCAGGTTGTTCCCCTTGATGCACCAATAACTGTTTGTGTTACATGTACACATAAATATTAATTTTTAAATCTGGCTTTGACCACAAAACAAAAAGCTTTTGATATATCCATCTGTAAAGTATGACAGCAATGTAGGAGATGAATGAATTGCCTTCTTGTCTATATTATAATGTCATTACTTTCTAAGGTACTGGATTGTCCTGGTTCTGGCTAGGACAGAGTTAATTTTCACCTGAGCTGAGAGAGGAACTGGAGCTGGTGGCCGCTGTGGCTGGGGGACACAGCTGGGATAGGTTACTAATTAGCCAACAGCTGTGACAGTTTACCCAAATTGGCCAAAGGACCATTCCATCCCGTGGGACATCACTCTCAGTGTATAAAGTGGGGATGGTGCTGAGGGGCAGGTTCCTGCTACTTGGGGGGGAGCCAGGCGTCAGGATCCACTGTGAGCTGTTGTACTGTAAATAACACGCTTAAGTATTTTCTGTTACTGGGGTTTGTTTTGGTTTTTTTTTGGTTTGTTTTCCATCTTTATTTTCTTTTCCTCTGTTGTTTTCTTAAACTGTGTTTATCTCAACCCACAAGTGTTGCCTTCTTTTCTTTACTGACTCTCCTCCCCATCCCACTCTGGGACATGGTGAGGAGGGAGTGAGCAACTGCGTGGTATTTTTACCTGCTGAGTGGGGCTAACTCACAACATGGACGTATGAAATACAATTCAGATGTCAGAATCCACACACACTATGGCTAGCAATTTATCTGCTATGCAGACAAGATGCACTTCTTAATTTAAAAACTTTAAACATATAAAACTTTAAGATATAAATTTAGTATGTTCACAATGAATAAAAATTTTGAATTATCAGCTTTACTAAAATGATCTTAAAGCATCATTAAACATTCTCATCAGGCTAAAGTTAAGAATGTACTTTCAACTGTAATTTTGTGTAGTGTGTGTAGGATGTCTAATGCAATACAGAGCACATGTATTAAGCACCAATTCAAGAATATGACTTCCTCAGAAAGATTCAACTCTTCTCCAGAATGCTATTTTGACTGGGGAATAATCTTCAGACTAATCCATGTAGTCTATATTTGTTTATTGGATTTTGTAAATATTATTCTTCATAAAAGTAAGGAGTGCATACCTCTGATAGGATGACAGTCTAGCACTCCAGCATCTTTGGAATAAAACCAATAATCCAAGTTTCTCTAACAACAAGACAAACAAGTCTAAAAAGGTCCATCATAATTATTATTCAATCAATTACTTACCACTCTTTTTTAACAGCTCAAAGATGAAATGGTTCACTTCCATGATGACACGATGATCAAATTAATGTAATTTAAGCAATTGCTAACTTTGGGACTGACCAAGCTGATCAATGAGGCAAGTGAGAGTAACAGCAAAAAAAACCCTGCAGAAATTACTGCACACATTTTCTCTACAAAAAAAAAATTAATCTATTTTTCTTTGATACAAGCATAAACAAGTAAAGTGACACTGAAGTAAAATAAATTTCCTAAGTTATGTCAAAAAAATAGTAAAAAAAATGTCCACATATCAATACTGAATTTGCATTTTTGTTATTTTCTTTTCTTGGAATTGTTTTAAGTCAAGTCAGATAAGCCTAGTGCTGGTCTCCATTGCATTTTATTTACTTTTCCATAGTTATCAAGTAAAATGTATCAATACTACTCAGAAATATTTGATTTAAAACACATTTTTTTAAAAACCATTTTATATACAATGGTCCTCTGAGCAAACTAGACATTTACAGCAAGACTTGGTATCAATCATTGCATTTATCTTTTTGGCAGTTCTAGCTTGTTAGTTCTTACACCTATCTGCAAAACTAACCAACTAAGATCAGTTACTCTGTATTGTGCCCATAACACATTAGATTTGTAAGCACTGACAAAAAACTTCCACAGATTGACTGCCTTGTAGTCAAAATGAGAATCACTATGAATCCAGCCTCCATGATACTAAAGAAAAAGCTTTGCCTTGCCCATCTGTACAGTGAATTTTACCCTGTGTTAATACAACTGCTAAGAGGAACTATCTGGCATATTGACAGTTTCCTCAAAATTGGCAGCTGTTTTTCTAAAAAGCATTTGGTAACTGCTTTGTAAAACAATACAGCTTTTACAAAATCTGAAATCTCACCTGTCATTTTGATGTCAAAATAGTCTTTCTCAATAGCTATTGAAATTTTTTCAAAATTCATACCACATATTTTTAAAGGGTGAACTAAGCAAAGAAAGACAGAAAAAAAAACCCAAAAGCATCAAGGAAATAAATATAAAATATAAAAATAGCTCCTAAAAAAATAACTACAAGATATCTGAAATTAGTTTATCCTAAATACAAACGCCTGTAACCGGTTCGTAGGATTCCTATGCACAAAGTTCACCCAGCATATGATATTTAAAAGCACAACAGTACTTATTGCTCTATCATAGCCTTGCATAAGCAGTTACTAGCATAAGCAGCTATAGTTGCTAGCATAAGCAGTTACCAGCGTATTGTTTTCCCTTTGTGAGAGTCTCACCACCCCGACTAAGCCGGAGACACCACCGAGCAGGAGGATGATGATCAGCGGGGTCAGAGCTGAGCAGGGAGGTAGGTGCAGCACCTTCAGGGTGTCCTCTGTTGTTCGTAGAGTGTTCTCTGGGTCCTTTCTCTCTCCCTCTGCTCTGAGCCGCCTCTGTTTATCCCCTCAGCAGATTCAGTGGCAGAGTACTGCCCAGGTGTTGATGCACGCGTGGCCAGCGCATGCAGCAAGGCCTGCCAGGTACGTGTCCTGCTGGCTAACAGCAACATCCTGCTCAATAACAACCCTCCTAGCTCCCCTCTCTGAGATAACAACCCTCCTAGCTCCCCTCTCTGAGATAACAACCCTCCTAGCTCCCCTCTCTGAGATAACAACCCTCCTAGCTCCCCTCACCAAGGTGGTGTTCTCACAGCTGTGCGCAGCCCGTAATTTCCCACAGTGGCCCTACACGGACCACCACTGAGATCCCTCACACAATGCCCCAGGACTGAGACTGGAATTTTCCATGTCTTTTTCTGGAAGACTTCGCTAACTGCTATAGCAAACTGGGAAGGAAGAATCCCAGCAGCACAGAGTCTGAACTACCATCAGCTGTGAAACAGAAGTTTGAGCCCTAGCTTTCATAGAACCATAGAACAGTTTGGATTGGAAAGGACTTTTAGAGATCATCTAGTCCAACTCCCCCTGCCAATGGCAGGAACATCTTTCACTAGATCAGGTCGCTCAACGCCCCATCCAACCTGGCCTTGTACATTTCCAGGGAAGGGGCATCCACAGCTTTTCTGGGCAACCTGTTCCAGTGCCTCACCACCCTCACAGCAAAGAATTTCTTCCGAATATCTAATATAAATCTACCCTCTTTCAGTCAAAAACCACGGCCCCTTGTTGTGTCACTAGAGGCTTTGGTGAGAAGTTGCTCTCCATCTTTCTTACAAGCCCACTTTATATGATGTAAGGCTACAATAAGATCTCCCCAGGGCCTTTTCTTCTCCAGGCTGAACAATCCCAGCTCAGTCTTGCTTCATAGCTGAAGAGTTCCAGCCTCTGATCATTTCCACAACCCTCCTCTGAATTCGCTCTATTAGATCCATGTCTGTCTTGTGCTGGAGGCCTCAGAGCTGGATGCAGTTCTCCACGTAGGATCTCACAACAGTGGAGCAGAGGGGCAGAATCCCCTCCCTCGACCTGCTGGCCACACTTCTTTTGATGCAGCCCAGGATGCGGTTGGCTTTCTGGGCTGCAAGTGCACCTTGCTGGCTTATGTCCACTTTGTCATCCTCAAGTTCTTCTCTGCAAGGCTGCTCTCTCTGTACATTTTCTTTAATCTGTCTTTTCTGGCCAACATGCTTGTAAAAGCCCTTGTTCTTTGCATCCCTTGCCAAATTCAGCTCCAACTATGCCTTAGCTTCACTGATCCCTACCCATCCAGGCAGAGTCCCTATATTTTTCCCAGGATACATGTGTCTGGTTCCACTATGTATTTCCTTCTTCACTTTAGTTTGACCAAGAGGTACTTCCTGAGTCATGCTGATCTCCTGCCTTCCTTACCTGATTTCTACATGTGGGAATCAAGAGATCACGGAAGCCAAAACCTTGAGTATGACACCAGTCACACAGCCAGGCATTCACCTGTTCAATTGGTTTCCTCCTTTCTAAATCCCTTCCTCTGACTGGGAGGATAGAGAATGCCATCTGTGCTCCCGATCCTTTTTAACATTGCTCCGTTAACATTTTAACAAGGGATGGATTGTCTTGTGTGATGGTTCTAAGTTGCTTCATCACAGTATCATTGGAGCCTAAGCAGAATAGTAGGAGCAGATGGTAATCTGTAGGGTTCACCAGGCTCAACAGCTTCTTGGTGACATCATGAAGGTGAACTTCTGGTAGGCAGCCAACTTCCCAGTTGTCTGGACAGTAAATGAGTGCTTCAGCACCTATCATTAAGGAATATCCAGTTACTAATATTTCATATGCTCCTCTAGTGGTATTTGTTCTAATGCAGAGATCTTCTCATGTTCCCAGATGCTGCACTGTCTGCTAAGCTCTTCTGGTAACGTAGCTTCTTGTTTGAAAAGTTCTATCTGGGCATGCTCTTAGCTATGACATCCACTGCTGCCTTCAGGTGCTGGGTGGACTTCCAGATGCTGGAGTTCCATCCAACCTAAGGTTTGGACTGCTATTTCAGTCCTTGGGAGGTCTGCTGGGTAGAGATGTGTTCTGTTTTTGTTTAGTGAGGGGGGCCTAAGGTGGCAGCTTCTGTAGGAAACTGCTAGAAGTCGCTTCCCTTTGTTCAGTGGACTCGGCCAGGCCTAGGGCGGACCCACTGCTGGCCAAGGCTGAGCTGATTGGGAGCAGAATGTCCTGTGATAGCGCCTCTGCGATAACGTATTTAAGAAGGGGAAAACAGGAAAAAAAGAAGGAAGAGAAGATGTGAAGGAGCTGAATGGGGGCAGAGAGGGGGAGAAGCGAGCCCTGTGGGCCTTCTAGGCCTCACCCTCTGGCCTCCTGCCGGGCAGCTGACTGGGCCCAACTCAGCCTGGCCCAGGTGCAAGAAGTGGAGAGGAGATGAGAAGTGAATAAGATGTAAAAAGGATCCTGAGAGGCGTCTGCCTGAGCCCATTGTGAAGAATTTCTTGTGAGAGGAACGGCTGCAGACGCCAAGGTCAGTGCAGAAGGAGGGGGAGCAGTGATGCTGCTCCCGGCAGAGATTCCCCTGCAGCCCGAGGTGCAGCCCCTGGTGAGGCCGGCTGTGCCCCTGCAGCCCATGGAGGCCCCGCAGGAG
>WHYT01017676.1:4571-20247 GCA_009806455.1 Tetrax tetrax
CCATGCTGGCTGTCACCGACCACCTCCTTGCTCTCCATGTGCCTTAGCATGTTTTCCAGGAGAATCTGCTCCATCACCTTGCCAGGCACAGAGGTGAGACTGACCGGCCTGTAGTTGCCCGGGTCTTCCTTACTCCCCTTTTTGAAAATGGGGGTTATGTTCCCTCTCTTCCAGTCATCGGGGACCTCACCAGACCGCCACGATTTCTCAAATATGATGGATCGATTATGCCTTAACAGGAGTTTATTTCTGGGCTTAGTTACTCTCCTGAATAGACTGAACAGAGATCGTGCACATCACCACAGTCCACGATGATCTGAACAGCACATCACCTGTGCTACAAACACACCAAGCGCAGAATCCAACGTCTTAACTACGAGAGTTCTGTAGATAGAAGTTTGTCACTGTCAGAAAAGCTGTAAAGCGACCTTTTTGCAACAGGCGTTGCTTGCACATAGTGAAAGTCCACTGAGTTGACAAAGTTTGTGCAATTAGTCTTTGCTTACATAAATGCCTTATTTGTGTGCACAAATGATTGTATGAAAAATTCATATGCACCTACAGTATCATATGTAGGCATAATTGCTCGTGAAAAAACAACAGTTTGATTTTTTTCTTGCAGTTAATTACATTCAGAGCTTAGATTAAATTGTATATTTGTTTTACTTCAGTGAGCAGAAGGCTTTCCAAGCCCTTTGTTAATAATACATACTCGTTTGGTAGCAGCTGGCTCTCTTGATGTTACTTTTCCAATAAAATACATCTGCACAAAGTACCCAGTTTTTTACAG
The DNA here is from genome assembly GCA_009806455.1 of Tetrax tetrax. Taxonomy (NCBI): domain Eukaryota; kingdom Metazoa; phylum Chordata; class Aves; order Otidiformes; family Otididae; genus Tetrax; species Tetrax tetrax. The sequence continues at coordinate 5,362 of WHYT01017676.1, forward strand.
AAAGCTGATGTTAGTTTCAGTGTGTCTGGAAAGCTGTTGACAAGTCACAGAAGGCATGCTTTCTGCATTGTCATCGTACTGATTTTGTAACCTGAATAAGAATCTGGTTTTACAGTCTGAACCAAAATATGCAAAACAGGTACATAGAGGGCTCTGCTTTGGCTTGAACTGTCTATGCATTTTCCCTTTCCTTCAGTGGCACTGCTTGCAATGGCAAATATGATTTATAATTTAAAACTTTTTATCTGGACTGCAGCACTGAATCCTCAAAGGCTCTCTTGGAGCTGATAGTTTCATTTTTGATTCTCTTCCAGTTCCAGAACTGCACTGAGAATGCCTTGTAATTGGCTTACAGTTTTCTTTTTTAATATAAGAGTTACAAAATGTTTTGGAAGTGCCAAGTAACGAAGTGTACCTTTACGATAACTGTGCATAAATGGGCAGGGGAGGAGAATGATCTCATTAGCACATCTAATGTAAGGGCATTTTATAATCAGAAGTGAGATGTAGTGTTAAAGAGGGAGATACACTCCTTTCTGTTACCTGCTAAGGAACGTGTCTACATTCCTTAGCCCACAGGGAAAAGTGAATGGGATGTTGTGTGTCACATTGCAAGGATTAAAAAAAAAAAAACCTGCCCTAAGCTGCAGCTGGGTATGGCTTTGTCAAAATATAGGTAGTGGGATGGTACACGGTGCAATTGCACTAGTTACACTTGTCTAAAAGCCACTCCTGCTCCAAGATCTTCTCCAACACAGCATCACACTTACAGGGCTTGCTTGAAGTAGGTCTGGGGATGGCTGCATAGCAGTTTTTAGCTAATAAAGGAATTAATTATGCAGACTGGTGCAGGGCTCTTCAAAACTGCAGAGTTTCCACACATACAGCTGAAAGGAGCTGCCAGCATGGATGGGAGAGAGCTGGAGGAACTCCTAGTTAATCCCTCTCCTTTAAAACTTCCAGAGATACCATCTACACAACCTTCCTGATACCTTGTTCTTGTGTTGTGAAAATTCCTTATGGTTAGAAAACCCTCCCTGATATCTAATCTAGATCTTCTGTTCTGTAAATGAGACTGATTCTTTCTTTCTGTCTTTCCCTCAGACTACCAATAACCCTCTCTATATATTTTTTTCTGGATACATACATATATACTTTTATATTTTAATACATGAAAATATAGGTAACATTGTCATACTTCCTTAATGAGTTCTGTGATTGGAATGCACGAGGAAAGAAGAATGCAAGTCCTCACAGTGGTCTGGGTAAGAACAAATAATTTACTATGAATAAAATGTGATCCTGTAATTTATAGGCTCCATTCGTTGCATCTCAGGAGAAGTTTTGCTTCTATTCCTACTAAGGTACTTACCGATTTCTGTTTATTTTCTGAGTTTGAGAAAAAATGTTTGTGAAATGTGGTGGGTAATTATCTCTATAGCCCTTCTTTGTAGTTTGTCAAGGTTTCTTTCATTTGCAGGCTTTCCATTTGGGTAAATTAGTGTTAGCCAAACAATGGAGAACGGAATTTTCCTTTAAGCCTGGGCTTTCATTCATGCAGGCTTGAAAAAAGGTTAATGAAACCTGGAGTTACTAAAATTAGTTTTTCTAGAAAGGAACAAACTTGGCATTATTTGTGCCAAATTTTTATTATGTGATTCAAAGGATGCTAACACTTGTGTTTATTTTTACATTATTAATGCATAGATGCAGAAAAAGTCAACTGAAGTTGGTGGCATTCCAGAGTATGTTACCGAGCAGTGTGAAGGGTGAGTCTGGGTATTTCTGTGAGATGATCTCCATTATTCATCTATGGCTTTTTGTTTATGAATAAGGTAAAAATCCTAAATTTGTGGTGGTAAAACCTTTGCATCACATCGCTCTCCTTCTGTCTGTTGTCCAGGAAGTTAAATGTTTGTTTTACTCATCCTGAAAGAGGAATGAACAGAAGACACTCGCCTGAGGATGTGGCATCACATCACAGCTGTCCTATTCTGCTGCCTCACTGCTGCTGCTAAGAGGAGCAGGTGTCCTCCCTCCTTTCCATGGCAGCCTGGTTGGTTGGTTGGTTGTTTTTTTGCCATACTTCTGTTGCTTCTCTTGAACAGGTTTTGATTCTTATCTGACCAACATGGAGCCAAACTCACTGAAAGCCAACCATCTGGTTTCATTCCTTGAGCCAGTTCAGCTCAGATTTACGCAAGGCCTGAAGCAGCACGAGGGGGAAGTCCATGCTGCTGAGATGGGAGGAGTTGTCTGCTGCTAACGTAGATCCTCCAACCTGCACTCTCACTTAAGTTGACCTAAACTACCCCAAAACCTCCCCTGGTTCTGGTCGCTCGTTTCTGCCCCTGCACTTTTTCCAACACTGTGCTCACACAAAAGTTTCAGTGCCTTGAGGGTGACCCACGCTGATCTTGCTGAGAACAGCCTATTAGAAATGGTTGTTTTTTCTGCAGGTCATTTTCCTGACTCAGTTAACCCAGTGCTGGCTCGGTGCACGGATTCACAAAGTGGGAGACAGAGAGCAGCAGCTACACAAGCCCATCTGGCTGCCTGTGCGCCCAGAGAAATGCGTAAATAGCCATGGGGTCTTAGTGCTAAAACCAATGAAAAATATTTCTGCCAGGAAACTTTCCCTGGCTGACGTGAAGTCACACCAGTTCCTCCTCTTAATTAAGCTGGCTCCAAGAGAAGATCTGGCCTTGAGGCCAGAGGAAACCAACAGATCTCCTGGTCAGCCTTTCTTATAATTTGCCTTTAAATTAAATCCGAAATATTTTTGCTCTGAGCTGAGCATCTTGAGTGACTTGTTAGTCAAAGCAGAATTCCCTGAAAGATATTGAGTCTTGGCCTGAAGAAATCAAGAAATGAAGAATCCACCGCTGTTCTTAGTTGATCAATAATTTTAACATGACCTCGGAGCCAGCTTAATTAGAGATTGATATCTAGAACTCTCTGCCTCTTTAGTATGCCAAGCAGGAAACATTATGAAGTAACACATTTGTTACTGAAGTCCCTAATTGTCTGCCACTCTACAAGGAAAAAAAAAAAAGAATTATTGATTGGGTATCTAGAGTAAGTCTGTTTTAATGATCTTGACTACTCAGTACTAACCAGGAGCTAGGATTCCAGGAAACAGATCTCACTGTCAAGACTTCTCTCATTAGAGCTAAGCTCAGGACGAATGCAGTCATACCACTTATCTCTCAGGCCAGTCCTGACTCTAACTCTCTCTTTTGCTTCCAGGAGGCTTTCAGGGAAATAAAGGCTCTGTAAGTCTCTAAATGTTCTGGTTACTGGAAGGACATGCTCTGTGATCTGCTGAAGCTCCCTCAAGATGAACAAATAGTTCTCTGAAACAAGAAAGCCTACAATCAATTTACATCTCAAGGTCTAATTCCTCTGTGAACTGGCTGAAGCCAAATAAGGTTTAAGTTCACAGTGTGGCTCTTTCAGTGTCTAATAAGGTCTTGCACCTCTACCATATGCCTGATGCCTCTACAGCCTGGTCAGATATGTTTGAAACTGCCCAGGAATTGGGGAAAAGAGACAACTGCCATACCACACGCAAGAAAATGTGATTGCATTGAACCTCTCCAGGACACCAGACTACAGAGAAGCTGCCTCTTTTGGTATGCTAGAGCCTGAACTTCTTAGCTCTCAACTGTGCTTAAAGGATCATCCTCCTCCTTCTGTTTAATACCTTTATCAATGATCTGGATGAGGGGATTGAGTGCTCCCTCATTAAGTTTGCAGATGACACCAAACTGGGTGGGAGTGTCAATCTGCTCCAGGGTAGGAAGGCTCTGCAGAGGGACCTGGACAGGCTGGACTGATGGGCCAAGGTGACCTGTATGAGGTTCAACAAGGCCAAGTGCCAGGTCCTGCACTTCGGTCACAACAACCCCATGCAATGCTACAGGCTTGGGGAAGGGTGGCTGGAAAGCTGCCCACTGGAAAGGGACCTGGGGATGTTGGTCAACAGCCAGCTGAACATGAGCCAGCCGTGTGCCCAGGTGGTCAAGAAGGTCAACAGTATTCTGGCTTGTATCAGGAACAGTGTGGCCAGGAGGAGTAGGAAAGTGGTTGTGCCCCTGAACTCAGCACTGATGAGGCCACACCTCGAATACTATGTACAGTTTTGGGCCTCTCAGTACAAGAAGAACATTGAGTTGCTGGAGCACATCCAGAGAAGGGCAACAAAGCTGGTGAGAGGTCTGGAGCACAAGTCTTATTAGGAGCAGCTGAGGGAACTGGGATTGTTTAGTCTGGAGAGGACGAGGCTGAGGGGAGACCTCATTGCTCTCTACAGCTACCTGAAAGGCGGCATTGGTCTCTTCTCCCAAGTACCTAGTGATAGGACAAGAGGAAATGGCCTCAAGTTGCGGCAGGGGAGGTTTAGATTGGATATTAGGAAAAATTTATTTACTGAAAGAGTGATCTGGCACTGGAACAGGCTGCCCAAGGAAATGGTGGAGTCACCATCCTTGGAGGTCTTCAAAGAATGTGTAGATATGGCACTCCAGGACATGATTTAATAGGCATGGTGGTGTTAGATTGATGGTTGGAGTTGATGATCTTGGAGATCTCTTCCAACCCTAAGATTTTATGATTCTATGATTCGCCACTGAGGCTTCTGCTATATGAATGTCAATGTTGGTCATTTTTAATCTATGACACCACAGTAGACACTCACAGGTTTAACCTTCAAAGAAGCCTCTCAAAACTTCTCTGAGTTTATTTAGAGTTTGCTAAGTTCCCTATATAAATTAGAGCAGCCTCAGGATCCCAGGTCTTGCCAAGTCTGAATTGTCAGTGTTGCAAATGGAAGAAACCGTGGCATGAGGCAGCGCGCACCAAAGCTGTAATGAGCTTCCTTCGGGGTGTCAATTACATTGCTGTTTGCCTTATGGCACACGTAGCGTGTGTGGAGGCCAGGATGCATTTGTTTAATGTATCCTTGAACTCTATTATATTTTTCACTCCTCTTGCTAGAGTCTTATCTTCTATTACACTCCTTTCCATGTGCCCCAAGGTGTTATTTGTTACAAGACCAACCTGACCCTCTTGTATCCAAAATGTCAGCGAATTAAATCAAATTTTTATACTTTTCAACTTGAACACTTATCTCATGATGCACATAACAAACAGATAATGAGATCTGCATTTTATTAAATACAGCAGCACTTACTGATGTTTAACTATTAGGCAGAAGCATTTTGCTGCTTGCAGTTACAATTACATTATTTTTCTCTGTGACTGGATAGCTGTCAATTGATTTAACTCATTCTAAATGGTAGTATAATGTTTTCCTTAGTGTTGCTTGCACTCAGAGAATTAGATACGTTTCTATTATTTTTTCCTGAAGGGGAAGGGACATTTCCATAGTTATATTTCTCTACAGTTTAAGCCTTCTGCTTCCTGCATTTTGTGACAATTTTCCCAAGCTCTGTCTCTGAGTCAGGGATGCTCCAAAATCACATTCTTAGCTTTGAGCGTATCCTCAAATCCTGCTCATTTTGATAAGGCCAAAGCATGTACTTGAAATTAAACAGAGTCACGAATGAGGATGCGTTCCTGAAATAAGTCCAGGTGAAAAATGACCCCCTGGAAACCTTCCAGTGGCTCACATATACACCATCGAGTTGTAGTGCTCTACACACTTTATGCTTTATACGTACACCCTTGTAATTTATGATTCATACAGTACTCATAACGATTAAATGATAAAAACACCAGACTGGGATCGAATCAATGCAAATATTTAGGTCCATCACAGGACACATGAAGATGCACCCTCCCCTGAAGAGCCCCGCTCTCCTACATGCCGGGAGTCAACTCGCACATTCGTAAGTAATCCGGTTGGTAAATACCAAAAGGTTACAGACCCTCACTGGTTTTGTATGTGTACTCCTGTTCTGGCTCGGGGCAAGCAAAGGAAGAGAGCAGTGCACAGCGGTGAATCTAACTCTCTTTACATTAAGCCGACCAGAACAGAGGCACGTATGTCATAATTTACTGTACCTCAATTTGCAGAGGGCAATTTCTCATAATAAGCTGACTTGATTGCTTACTGAACATAGCTTGGAGATTGTTTGGTCTTGCTTTTCTACAGCAAAAGTTCATTCATGTCTCTCCTGACTTTGAAGGATAAAGGATATAATAGCTACTATAGGAGCATTATTATTCAGATAAAGAAGGCTTGATTCAGACAGGGATGTCTTTTTGAGATTTACTAAGCAGACCAGAGGATTTGGATATCTACCTTTTAGATATTTCAGTTTTATAAAAAAAAAAAAAAATCTCATTACATTTTAAAATAATAAACCTCCTTGAAATTAATGGAAGAGATGCACCCAGAGCCATAGATTGCTTAAGAAAGTCTGTTTCCTCCTCTGTTTCACAGATGCTCACAGACAGCAGCTGCCCTAAGTTTTTATAATAAATGCTGGGCATATAAATGACTAACTCTGTTTGCACACCCCAAGCCCTTGCACTAAACCTCACCTGTGTCAAATAGTCCAGCTGGGTGTTTATCAGTAATTGTCTGCAAGATGCACCCTAATGAACCCCCAGTGGTCCTCCACGGCCCATGGGTGCTCTTGGGTAACACTTGTCAGGAACGCGGTGTAACGCGGTGTTTAATGGGGCATGCCTCGCACGGGACGGGAGGGATGATCTGGGGCAAGGACATCAGGATTTATGGTTCCTTATGGTCACAGCCGTCAGAAAACCGGAAAAGCCACAAGAAGATCTCCTTGAAATGGAGAACACGCACTGTGGCAGAGGCCATTTGTCTTTGTGCCTTTTCCTCACAGCGTATCAACCCCTGGACTCCACTTTCGGATTCCTGTCAAGGTACAGCCATATTGCAGAAGGGATGATGGCAGGAGAAGGACAGAGCACCGGCAGCCAGACTGGCTGGAGTGTGACCAAAACAGAAGGAATGGGCAGCACGTGTGTGTGTGGGCAGCTCTGCAAGACTGAGAATAGCGCCAGGAGTCAAAGCGAAGGGACAGGAGATGCCATATGTGTGAATGCTGGATTAAAGGCTTTAAAACATGAAAACAAGTGAGTTTTTCTCATTTTTCTATTGAATTATTGGTCATGGTTACAAAATTGCATTTATAGCCTTACTACCAAATCAGTTGCTAGTGGTGATGTTTTAAAAGCTGACCATGTTAACTATTCTGGTGCTCAATAAAGCACAGAAGAAACAAGAGGTGTTAGCATACAGTGAAGATGGTGAAATGTGGGGAGAAGGAAGGGCACTGACAGTCTGCCCAGCAAGCTCTGAAGATGTATCAGGTCAGATGAGGAGTCCTTTTAAAAAACATAGTGATTTATTTATTTCTAAAATGAGATTCAGCTTTTAAAGTAATATATGGGCCATCTTCTGTGTGGATGGATAATAATTTCATGAAGACACCCCATGAAGTATGCTCATATGAGACCCTGAATAATTCAGTGGTATCAAAATGGAAGATTTTTACTGAATTTATGCTGAAATTCTGATTGGAAAGTCATCTTTTTGGTTCCTTTAGCAGCAGCATTCGAACTCACTGTGATACAGTCGAAATCCAAAAGTAGAAGGCAACCACAGAGGAGACAGAAAAAGGAACTACATGAGGGGCTACAAGAAAATGAACTTAACAGAACCCACCAGCCAAACAAGGCCAGCCAGGTCCCTTGCCTTTCAGGTCACATACTAAAATTACCACAGGGACAAGAATTACGAGACACATCGCATCTACCTGGAGGCACCTGAAGACGGGTGGGAGGGAAGGCTCTGAAAAGGAAGGAGAAACTCGCTGGTGGCAGCTGCCAGCATCTCCCTCTGAGCCCGGTGGCCTCACTGCGGGACAAGGCAAGGGTGGGCACGCAGCTGTGCCCCAGGTACCTCAGAGATGCTGCCCTCAGCCGCTCTTGCTGCATCAGTGTTCCCACCACCAGCTCTTGCATGAGCACATTTCCACCATCACATCTCATCTCCCCAGGGTGGGGGCTGAACAGGAACCGCCCGTGAGCTGCTGGAGCTCGCAGACCACTGGGCCACCACCTCTGAGGTACAGTCTAGCAACTGTGACTCTCATACCAGCAGACAGGAAAAAAAAAACCAAACGACACCATAAACTGCATTGTTAGACAATTAAGAAAGGTCTGGCAACATTTTCCTGTCAAAGTAGTGAATACTGGTTGTCAAAAATAATGGTACTACTAATAAAAATCCTTGTGAAAAATAGAGACGCGTTTAGACATACAACCCCTTTCATCCCGTGGGTTCAGAGAATTTTATAGCTGTAGCAAAAAGACACTGCTTGATCAGGTGCCTGCTGAGGCAGAAGGAAACAAAATAAAATATTTGTAACATGATCCTGCCAAATTCTGTGAGATAAATGATGTTTTCGGTCCTTTAAAAACTGCTGTCTCTGTTCAAATACCTGGAAAAGTTTGCTGGCTTGCCTGTGATCAAGTGGGAAGCTTTTTGTCAGACTACAGGAGACATCTGCAGACACTTCCCTTGCACAGGCCTGGGGGCAGACTCATTTTGGTTGCAGAAAGAAAATGTGTGGTCATATCCCACCATTTGACTTTTTCTAACTTGTACATAATTCCTGTCATTTGTATCAGCCCCTCACTCCCTTAAATAGCAACACAGAGATAAAATATAAATAAGTAAAATTCCCTAACTTTCCCATTTTCTGTAACAACCTGTCATGTTGCACGGCTTGAAAATACTGGGAATTTACCTTACGTGAATTTACAGCAGTTTTGCTGATCTGCCTGACCTGGGCAGGCAGGGGCAGGGAAACGTACAGGTACGACGAATAGTCAGAGGGAGGAAAATACTCCACAGCTGGAAGGAAACAGCGTGTGAACGTGACTCTGAGACACTGATCAGTGACAGCCAAGCTGAGAAAGAGGTACAGCTATGCCAATGCTTCCTTTGGCAGGTGGAGATGTGGCTGTGGCTGTTCAGAAACCTCCAGGGAAGAAGCAAAGGCCTATAAAGAAATAAGGCTTTTGGAGTGGAAGAAGAGAAAAGACATCTCGTGATGATGGACATCAGTGGTTTCATTTTTGCACGTATTACCGATCAGTTACAGCAACAAAACCAGTCCTGAATGCTAAAGTTAATGGTGGTTTGGGAATAAGGTATTCCAGCCATGGAAGACATGGACGTGGGAACACACTGCCAAAGAGCCAAAGGGAGCAGAACGGGGATGGAAGGAGGTAAAAGAAAAAGAGGATGAAGAACTGCTGGCCTGGAAAACTGTTGCGAGTGATTTCTGTTCTTATCATGCCAAATAAATCTTAAAACATTTTGCCTCTGGAGTTCTGAAAGAACATTTCCAGACTACGGATGGATTTATGTAAATAAAGGCTCAGAAACCTACCACCTGCAGGGAAGCAGAAAGGTAGCCTGGAAAGCAACACACGACAGAAAAACCCGTGTTCAGCCTCGCACTGTCACAGCCTTCCCTATAGCTTCACACCTATGCAAATTAGCTGCCAAAATGTATAAAGCTCAAGATAAACAAATCTCTTCCACAACTTGGCATACAGAAAAAGGGCCTGAACTGAAATGATAATTGAGTTTTAGAGACCCATCCATTTGCTGTCATTGTGCCATCTGTCTCCCTGGCAGAGTCCTGATAGTTTGCATTGGCAACTTTGATTGCCCAAGCTCATGCATTAAGTTGGAGTTACCTAGTCTTCCCACACACAGTTTCTTATTATTTTTCCATAAGCCTGCTGTTCTAGATGACTGACAGAACAGCAGGATACCGTGTATTCCCAGAGCATAACATATTTTAATATTTTTAAACTTCTTTTTTTTAAAAAGCAGAAGTACGGATAATTTTCCATTGTGGCTTGTAAGCAACCTGGAGAGACCAAGTCCATCGGAATCCTGTGAAGGGCTTCCTTCTCAGGGACTGACCACAGGTGAAGGAGATCTCAGGTGCTGGTGTGTTAAGTGTTTGCCATCACCGGAGTAATAAATGAAAACTGTGGATGCCTTATGAGGGCAGTGCCCCCTGAGGCTGGCTCCAAGTTATTGCCTTACTGTCATCACCACTCACTGCCAAGCACCTTTGACTAAAAGCCAATATGACACCTAGCACACCTCTGCCGACTCCCTTGAAATAACACAGATGATTAATGTCATCCCTTAAGGTATGAAAGAAGTGATACAATTATTCAGATTTAATTTATTTACACAGAGTGCAACTTTAACTGTGGCAGTGAATGATGCGGGAGTCGCCCTCAGACTTTATTAAGTTACATTCCATCTGGTCCTTTGACCATCAACATGTTTTTGGCTATGCAAGAACAGAGGGTTTAATTCCAGCAGGAGTTAATTCACATTGGCCAAAAGACAGAAGAACACTCCTGGCAGTCCATTTACTGAGACAAACACAGTAAGGCGAGTTGCCAGAGTCCACCCCTCCTTTAGGCTGACTGTGTAATAGATTGTGGCCAAATTCGAGAGACACGAGGACTGAGACACAACTGAGTTTACGTAAGAGAGATACGCAAAGAGGCAGCTCTGTTGAACAGCTTTTGTTCTTGTTCCGCTTTGTTCCTATTGCAGAATTAAACAATACTTCAGTTATGTCACTGAAGTCATACAGTCGGTGACAGTTCCTAAAGGAAAGCTTGCATGCCCCAAACTGAATGAGACTGAATGAGACCCTCCCCAGGCTGGATGGGGAACAGTTTTCCAGCCGTACAAATAAAAAGCCAACAGGATTTCAACTCATTGTTTTAACTTCTGCCCCAAGACAGAGACACTTTTCCAAGTTCCTCATAAGCATCTGGAGCAAGAGAACCCAGTTTGGCAAACAAGTCAGTCACTGGGGCACTCTGGAGACACGGCAGACTCAAGTCCTCCTTGTTCCAGCTCCAACGTACTCTCGCAGTCTCCTGAGTGTCCTACTGACACATGGCAGGATTAATCTCTGCTTCTGTCAGTAGGAATTGCTGGTTTCATAAAAGCTGGTGTGTTCAGCACTCCCCCACTCCGCTCCCAAAACTACGGTCCTAACACCATGGAACCCTTGAGCCAGAGCTGGGGCATCGTGAGAGTCTGTCACAGTGCTGATATTGGCCATCTCTGAGGACCTTGGATTTGGCAGACTAGAGTGAGATCAGGAGTGTGGAGAAAAACCTCTCAGTCTGTGCATTTCAACTGTGTGTTTGAAGCTGTTGTTGCTATAGGAGAGGAGCCGGCGGTCTGCGAGTGCATTCAAAAAGCATTTCTGGATGTAAAAAGCATGAGCTGGAGCTGATGAATGTTAAACGAAATTTAAGGGATGGTTACCTGAGTTTTAGAAATTGCCTTGACAGGATGCACACTTACTGAGCAGTCTGGCTGGCAGCAGGCAGAGCTGTCAGTGTTGGTGTATCCATCCAGCGCGTAAGCATGTTCCTTTAATCCTTGTTTAACCTAGCAGCTCCACCTACCCTCTAGACTGAAATTCTCATTCATTCATTAAGTATGCTCAGCAAAAACACCTCCTGAGCCATTGCCTCTTTCTTTTCTTCCAGGTACGAGTGCAGAAGTTCAGAAGATCTGCGTGCACATTCACAATGTAAGTCCCTTCTCCCTGTCCCCAAGAGCAGATACTGCTTGGATGTGCACGTAGGCAGTGCCACTGATTATGCTGGGAATTCCCTCCTAATCTCCAACCATCAGCTACATATTTTGAATTGGAAGGTACCTCCACTACCCCCAGTACTGGTATTTAGTGGCAACCAGCATTTAATGTCTCTACTGGAGGGATGCCTGCTAAATCTAGGGAAGTCCTGGCACTTTTAATTCCTCTGGCTCCATGAATGAGGATGTGAGATAACCCTGACTTTGTAGTGTAGATCCTTTTCTCAGAGACTTTCATAGATGTGATCATTCCACAAACATTATCCACTGGCTACGGATTCCAGCCTTCCACTCACTTTTTATAAATACCAACAGTTCTGAGGAAATCAATGGGTTTACCAATCTCTGTAAAATGAACAGTGTTCTGTCATTAAAAATAACAACATTCAGTCACCTCCAGAAGCTGGTGCATTCAGCCAACATGCTTCAAGATTGCAAAATCAGAATTGTGGAATGATCTATCTAGGTTGGAAGGGATCCCTGGAGATCACCTAGTCCAACCTCCATTAAAGAAGGGCCAACTTCAGAGTTAGAGAAGGTCACTCACAGCGCCGTCCAGTGGAATTTTCAACATGACCAAGGATGGGGATTTCACAGCCTCTTGGGACCCTTTTCAGTGTTTGACCACTCTCCAGGTGAACATCTATTTCCTAATTTCTAATTGAAATATCTGATGTTGTGACTTGCATCCATTGCATCATGTCCTATTGCTGGGCACCTGTGAGAAGTGCTTGCCTCCACCCTCTCTACACTCACCCCTGAGGAAGCTGGAGACAGAAGTAAGATTTTTCTCTTAACTTTTTCTTTTTAAGATTGATAAACTCAGTTTTCCCTCTCTTTATACATCAAATGCCAGTCCACTTATCAGCATGATGACCTTCCACTGGACTTCCCCCAGTATGTCAGTGTCTTGTACTGAGGAACCCCAAACTGGACATAAAATTCCAGGGTTTGTTGGCTGGAGGGGAATAGTTACGTCGCTCCACCTGATGGCCACACTCTTGCTCATACAGGCCAGGATGCTCCAGGATGTGCAGTGGTACAGTGCAGGCTGAAACTTCTTGCCTGAGAGGCCACTCAGGTCTTCTTCTGCAAAGTGCTGTCAGTCCCAGCCTGTACTGTTCTACTGCGTTCTGCCATCTCAGGTGCAAACCTTTGCATTTCCATACGTGAGATATATATGTATATATATATATCTGTCTATATATATGTGTATTTGTCTACGTTTTCTATTTCCAATGAGTATTCAACTGACCCATTCAACTCCAGAATCTGCTAACATATATTTTTAAAAATCCAGTAAGATAATGAAAATATTAATAATTTCTCATTAGAACATAATCTAATTGTACTTCTTCAGATTTAATACATTTTATTTCCATTTCCCTTTAAATGTAATTTTGTCTGTTTGTTCCTGAAGCACAAAATTATTATTATCCTCTTTTCAGGAGCACATATTCCATAATTTGTGTCTGATTCTGTTAATTCTGGGCTTCATAGACTTCTCTGGGAAGGGCCCACGCAACAAAAAGCTGTCAGTCCTAGCAGTTGCTAAGTGTTTTGATCAACTGTATGACAGTCAAGGATGTTTGGCACCTTGCAAACCAGGAATTTTAAATCAGGAGGCTTTATGAGAGCTTGCAAACCCCATTTGTCCTTTGAGTTGTAAGTAAAAAAAAGGCTGCCCATTCCAAAATTGTCAGTATTCATGTGTATAAAAGACAAGATAATAATCTCTCCCCTAAAAAGATGGCAGTGTATTTCTAAAATTATATTACGGTCTCTAAGGCTACCTCTGTTCCAGTAGCTACGGTAAGCCAGGTCCTGGTCTCTGGCTCTGAGGACCAGTATCACAGCACAGCATGAGTCTGCATGGGGAACGTCCCGTCCCACGAAAACGAGGTCCTGGACCTGTTTTGGATATCCTGCCTTGTATTTCACTTGGTGGCATGGAGAAACAAGTAGCAGCACTAGAAAACATCTGGTTTCTTTAGCCCTTGTTATTGTTACTTTGCTGCTTTTCATTAAAAACACCAGAGAGATTCACAAGAGCGGGCAGAAAGCACCCGTTTGGTTTTATCTTTTGTAAGCCACCAGCCCAGTGTGCGCTCCCCTAAACATCTCCCTCACTTATGTTTTCTCCCCCAACTCTCTGAAAGTGCAGCTAACTGGCAAATGTCATCGTCACCGATTCCTGACACCGATGCCTGCCCTTCCTTCTCTCCCAACAAGAGATGCAGGCAGTGAGCCCTGCATTACTGCCTGCCGGCTTCTCCCGTCATGTCCCAGCTCCCACCCAAAAGCTCTTTGGACCCGTTATCCCGGGACCGTCCAGAGAAGCTGGATGCCAGTGCCAGCACAGCCCGGCCTGAATGTGGAGTGAGGCTGGCATCCCTGCAGGAAGCCTGCTCCATGGGTTTAAATTCTGCCTTCTGCTGTGAGGCCCGGAATCCCACTTCCCATCACGAGCAGCGTGACAAAAAAACAGGTGAGATGCTCAAACGTTTGCTTAATGGTTAATGCTATTAATTTAATGATTAATAACCACAGCCAAGTGATGGATTATTTCTAATAAAAGGCCTGCCAATTGCTAACAAGTTAGGGAATGCCACAGCAGAAGTTCCTAAAGAAATAACCCCCTGCCGCATCCCCCCTGACACAGAACAACCAGGGTTTCTATCGGGTGTGCTGGACACAGACCCCCGCGGATACGGGAGCTAGAAAACCCCCGCGGCATCTCACAATCCGGTTTTTAAGAGAAGCGCCCCCCCACCCCAGCAGAGGGGGTGCAAACAAAGCCAGGGGTTGGGGGGCTGCACCCCGCGGGGTGCGGGCAGCGGCTGCTGGCTCTGCCTTCGGGACAGCCGCGGGGATGGGCCCGCCCCGCACCCGCGCACGGCGTGGGGGAGACGCGCACGGACGCACGGACACGGCAGGGACACACGGACACCGCACGGACACCGCACGGACACACGCACTCACCTGCCCGCCCCGCCAGCCGCCAGCGCCGACTCCTCCGCAGGGGCGGCCGCTCCGCCCCGCCCCGCCGCCGCGCACCTCGCCGCGCACCTCACCGCGCCCGCGGAGCCGCCGCCTCCCGCCGGCGGGGCGGGCCAGGGGGCTGCCGTCAGCCGGCGGTTGGGGCAGGGCTCTTCCTCCCGGGGATGAAGACCCCGGCGGAGGGCAGCGAGGAGCCGCTCGGGGCGGCCGGGGACGCTCCG
>WHYT01017676.1:21724-38620 GCA_009806455.1 Tetrax tetrax
CCGAGCACCCCCGCCTCTCCCAAGGACCCCCGGAGCCCCCGGCATGGAGCAGCCGCTCAACCTCAGCCGCTTCGCCGATGCGACGCCGGACACTGGCAACCAGAGTGGGACCTCCGCCAGCCCGGATGGCAACCGGGCACATCTCTCCGTCTTCAGCGTGCTGGTCCTCACCTTGTTGGCCATGCTGGTGGTGGCCACATTCCTCTGGAACGGGCTGGTCCTGGCCACCATCTTCCGGGTGCGCACTTTTCACCGGGTGCCCCACAACCTGGTGGCCTCCATGGCCGTCTCCGACGTGATGGTGGCTGCCCTCGTCATGCCCCTCAGCTTGGTGCACGAGTTGTCCGGACGGCGGTGGCGGCTGGGCCGGTCTCTCTGCCAAGTGTGGATCTCCTTTGACGTGATGTGCTGCACTGCCAGCATCTGGAATGTCACGGCCATCGCCCTCGACCGCTACTGGTCTATCACCCGCCACCTGGAGTACACGCTCCGCATCCGGCGCCGCATCTCCAACATCATGATTGCCCTCACTTGGGCACTCTCAGCCTTCATCTCTTTGGCCCCGCTGCTCTTTGGCTGGGGAGAGACTTATTCAGAGGACAGCGAGGAGTGCCAAGTCAGCCAGGAGCCATCCTACACCATCTTCTCCACCTTTGGCGCCTTCTACCTGCCCCTCTGCGTGGTGCTCTTTGTCTACTGGAAGATCTACAAGGCCGCCAAGTTTCGAATTGGATCTCGGAAGAGCAACTCCATCACCCCCATTGCACCGGAAGCCCTGGAGGTAGGTCAACGCGGTCGTATTTTCCTCTAGCCAACTGCTGGTAGTAGCAAAGCCCCTTCCAGTGGTGGGGGAAACATAGAGCTAAAGCATGTGAGCCAACAGCATCCCACCGAAGCCCTGCAAATCCTGGAGGCTTCCAAGCAAAAGTTAACTGCAAAGCTCGCAGGCCCGGGCTTTTGACTCCTTCCCAGTCCCCAGCTGTGAGCACACAAGGTGCAACTTTGGGCCAGATTGCGAGCCTGAGCTCCACGTGGGTGTGTGGTGACTCACAGACGTCCCCCCGTGGAATGCTGAATCAGTACTCGCACGCGTGAGTAAGGGGTCGCCGTTCCTCCCGTGGGGAGGCGCGCGGGGGTGTGAATGGATGGGATCCTGTCTCCGCTGCGGACGATAACCTGGCAAGCAGCTGTGGCTTTGGGAGGGCTGTGCGTTTACCCACACAGAAGGCACACGTGCAGAACGTGCTTGTAAATCTTCCCTAAGCGTGGCTGCATCGTGTCAGCTCGTCGCCGGCACGGTGACTGTGCACCGTAAGGATTTCTTGGGTGGAGGAAGGAAAAGTATGCTCATTTTCTTTCCTCTCCTACGAAGGATTCGTAAACTCAATGGGTTCAGAGAAAGCAAGGAGATTTCTGTGCATGGCATGTGAGTGTGTGCTTGTTCTACTGAGCCAATTGTAAACGGGGAAATAATCTTATTGCGATGCTGTGTGAGCAATTCCGTGTGCCCGTATATCACTACTCTCTTTAGTACCTAGCCTCACTTAAAAACAGTCTCTGTTACCCAGAAGAGGGTCATGCAACCACTCTTCCCTCCGTTAGAGCGTGACGTAGATGGCCCACCTTTCCCCTTGAGCTCTGGCCATCACGTTCACAATTTGGTTGTGTACCTGCTGTGTGGGGTCACCTGACCAAGGCACATATGGTGCAACTTGTGTTTGTGTTTGGCAGGTAAAAGAAGCTGCCCAGCAGCCACAGATGGTCTTCACTGTCCGTCACGCCACTGTTACGTTCCAGACTGACGGAGACACGTGGAGAGAGCAGAAGGAAAAGAAAGCTGCCCTCATGGTGGGCATCCTTATCGGGGTCTTCGTGCTCTGCTGGATCCCCTTCTTCATCACAGAGCTCATCAACCCCCTCTGCTCCTGCGATATCCCACCCATTTGGAAGAGTATTTTTCTATGGCTAGGCTATTCAAATTCCTTTTTTAATCCACTCATCTACACTGCTTTCAACAAAAACTACAACAATGCCTTCAGGAACCTATTCTTTAGACAGCACTGAGCAGAAAAAGCCTTCCCGCTGCCCCAGGGAGCTGATTTCAACTCTCGGTGAATCCTACCAAACTCTTGAGGAAGTTCAAAGCCACCGATACCGAGATGATGCTAAAGATGCATCCCTGTGGGTCGTATGAACCAGCAACGGTCCCGGTTCCGGACTGTCCATCCCAGCCTCTAAGTCAGTTGCTATTTTTCCTGCAAAGAGCATGTAAGGGTTTCTCTGGCTTGGTTGAAAAGGCTGTTTGTCTCATCTTTCGCCGGTAGAGATTGTCAAGTGTTTGTATTTGGGGAATAAAACCCGCAGTAAGGGTTAAGAGCAGACTTCAAGTACAAAGCCTTTTCTCACATACTTTATCAACAACAAATTGTGCTATTTGCCCTTGGATTCCGTGTAGCAAGTTTTTTTAAAGAAATGTTTATTGTGAAAGCTTCATGCATGGTGTACCCTGGAATGAGAGAGAATGCATGGGAAATCTGCCTCTCGTTCTGACTGCTACGCGTGAGCATCTGCCTCAGACCTTTACTTTCAGAAATACCAGCTGTAAATGTTAATCTTTCTGTCTATGTTTCCCATTCTTAACCATAAATGTGTTTTGAGCAGCTGTGGGGCAGGTTTCCTGTCATTGCAGGGGATGCAAGGAGTGTATTTCAAATTGCCTGCCAGTGAGTTTTACTATTTCTGAGTGCGATTCAGGTCTTCTTGAAACCAAAGTAATGACCCCCCTTTTTTTTTGTGAGCACTGGATTGCAGGCAAAAGGCAATTAATGACTGGTGATGTTTCGTTCTGGAAGCATAAAACCATAGAGGTGCTCTGCTGCAAGAATTAGACTTAAATATTTCTTCTTTCACCCATCCTTCCTTCTCTTCCTCCCCGTTAAGTTTCCTGTCCTACTTGGTCGTTATTGCTCTGCTGCTTCCCTGCCAACATAATGACAGTAGTTGGCATTTCACTCCTAGAATTAAAATGATGCACTTTATGCTGCACCTCTGGAAGACTGACAGGCCTTCAGATAAAGAAAAGCATTGGTTTTAACTATCAGTTCTTACGGGGCAGCCACTGAAATCAGACCAGAACTGAAATGGTGGAGGAAAAGACAAGGTGGGAATCGGAATGACATGATTTCGTGTCAGATATCTCAAGAGGAAGAGATAAAATTGTCAATAAATCATGGGAATACTCCCTGGGGGTGGATGGGATTAGTTCTTTCCTTAGCAGATCATGAAACATCAGATGTTAAGATTGTCACTGGTCCTTCAAACCAGTCAAAAATCCTGGTGGAGCTGTTAAAAAGTCCTTTTTCTTTTCAAGTCTTGGGACAGGTGAAAATGGCAGCAGAGCTCAAGGTGCTATCAAGTGTCGCTCTTTCAGGACCAGTAAGACAAACATCCATCAGCGCTGACACAGATGTAGCTGATCCTGCCTTGTGGCAAAGGGAGAGACGGGATGGCCCATGAGATCTTTTTCAACACTACTTTATAAAAGACTGTTAGAAATATTAGGTAGAGTCCTGCCCTCATTAAAAGCAATGGACAAATTCTCAGTGACTTCAAGCAAATCAGAATTTTATCCAGCATGTCTTGTCTTGCAGAAGCATAGTTTTAATGTTAATTAATTCAAGGAGAAGATGGATGGGATAGGAGCAATCTTCTAACTCCCCTGAAAGAGTCTCTGATCCATGCTAACCACGGACCAATCTCTCTACAGCTAGTAAAGAGCATTTTCTTCCTTTGTTACATATTTTATGTATTATTAGTGACATTTTGATATTACAATATCAAAAATTGTAATAAACTCTCGAGCTGCTTTTTTTTTTTACAGAGGATATAAAGGTTGCATTGCTTTCTCTGGGCAGCCCATGCAGAGTTGTTCTTTTTGGGAACTTACTACTTTTGTTGTGTTGTTTAACCAAAAATGAGTTGGAAAAAATGCTTCCTTGCCCAAGCCAGACCTTCAGCTGAGCTTGGTAGCTCCTGAGAGTGGGACTACTTGTTAGGCCAACATGGCAGCATTTTAAAGTGTGGATTAACTGGGAAATTGGACTCTAGATCACAGTTTTAATGTATAACATCATGTCTACACAACCCTGTTTCAGTCCAGGCTGTGTGTGCATCCCCATTTTTATTCACTCTTTGACAAGTATTGCAGAGTCTCTGTCTGTGTTGCGTGGGATCCTTGCACAAGTTGTGGAATCAACTGCAAACTCAAATTAGTATCCTATGTACACAGACAAAAATTAAACTGAAATCAATGGGAAAGATCCCTACTTTTGCTGCAGCTCGGTGCTGGGATGAAGCTCCCTTTCATTATATCCTGTATTTATTCATGCTATGCGTTAAGTGGTGACAAGGAGACAGGAGGCAATCTTAAAAGGACACTGAATTTTAATTTGTCTATGGCCATGGATAGTCCACCGTCCTGGTGTAAATTACATCCACGTTTATTTGGCAACCTGCATCCCATACATTCCATATTGATCTTTTACAAATACCAGCTTCCACTTAGTCCTAAGTTTTGTTCCTCTGAGTCTTGACATAATTAGCAAATATGTTATGGACCGATTCCTACTGCTCTTACTTGAGATTTAAGACCGTTGACTTGTCATCTAAATGCAATTTCTGCAATCTAATATGACCATGCAGGAAAAATATCAGTATTCTGGAGATTGCGCTGAAACATCATATTGAAACATGCTGTGATGGTCCGAGCCCAACGAAGGGGCACAAAGAAACCTTGACTTCTGATCCTGGCTCCGAGGCTTTTTACAAACCTCTCAGTATTCAAACACAGATGTCAAGTGGGCTCCCAGAGACCCAAGTCATGTTTGATGTATCTTGTACCTTCTTGTTCCCATTTATAAAACAGAATCAGTGGTGTGAAGAGATCTGCCTCACCGAGGCTTTGTGAGGATTAATTAGTAAATGTTTATCATGTACCAGGAAGGTGGAACACTCCGGTTTGAATGCTGAGCAGCGTTATAAATTGGGCTTCTATTTAATTCCTTGGAAG
Organism: Tetrax tetrax; assembly: GCA_009806455.1. Classification (NCBI taxonomy): domain Eukaryota; kingdom Metazoa; phylum Chordata; class Aves; order Otidiformes; family Otididae; genus Tetrax; species Tetrax tetrax. The sequence goes on from WHYT01017676.1 coordinate 26,793, forward strand.
AACATTATTACCCATTATTATTGAGTTTCCTAAGCAATTTAATGGCTATATAATACTTCCAGAAAAGATTTAACTAACCTTCTTCCACTTACAATTAGTTTATTTTCCTCCTGATGCTCTGACAGTTCGATGAACATCTGTACGGGAGCCTGATAGCGGGGGCAGCTTTGGCGCATGCTGAGTGCTGTCTGCTGAATGTCTCCTCGCAACGCTGAATGCAGATTGTCAAGGTTCAAGGAGCAGCAGCTCTCCAGGCAGTCTGCTACGGCGTTTCCTTTATTTTTTTAGGGAGAGGAAAAGGTCAGGAAAGAATGCCCTTGGATTACATGACAGGTTGGCTGCCCACCTTCCCCCTCCGCCCCCATCCCACTGACCTTTCTTCTCCAGGCATGTAGGTCAGGCAGGTGACTCCAGGACACGTACCAATCCTGAACAGCCAGAGATGGGCCACGCATGGCTTCCTCCCCTGCTAATTTGCCTGGACTTTTCCTAAAAATTACCCCTCAGAGATGTGGCCTTTAAACTGGCAGCGGCAGCTGGAAGTGGGAGTTTCCTGGAAGGAAAGTTGCAGTCAGTTAGGGAAATTTCACCTGACAAAGGTAATTAATGACTGTTAGTTCCAGCGATCGCTGCAGTGAGGTGCAACTGACAAAGTGTCGAAGTGATGTTTGCAAAGTCGTGATTTGAGCTGCTTTGTTCACGAGGGGCTCGTCACTGTTTTACTCTTGGATCCCTTATTTCACCTGTGTTGGTCCAGCAGCAAACTGGGACACCAGCAAAGTCATGGTGAACATGATATGGGCATTGTTATCACTCCGTGTGGGAACAGTGGGGTAAAACATCTGTGCAAAAATCTGCATCCCCACTGGATTCACCCCAGCTGAGCTGCCAGCATATTCATCAAATTTAAGAGGTGGCCAAAGAGCTCTTTAAATCACCATTATTTTCAGTAACACTGAAGTGCTGAGGAAATTGCAGAAGACTGGGAGAGAGCTGAAGTTGTGCCAGTATTTTCAAAAGGCAAATTGGGAGAGCCAAGTATTTGTAAGGCTAATACTTTTACTGATTTACAGCTTGAAATTGATCCTTGGCAAAAATGTGGAACAGCTGATAAAGGACTCAATGAATAAAAAATTACAGGAAATAAATATAATTAAAATAAATCCCATTGATGTCTTTCTTTGATTGCAGCGCACGGTTCATTGCCGATGGCGATATAAAGTATTCACTCCTCAATAATGAATCTGACTTGACAACACTCAACACTTCCACGAAAAAAGTGAAGAAGAAATCAATGTGAGGTTCAAACTGTCCAATATTTGCTAATGAATCATGGACTGGAGGAGGTGTACATACAGAAAATGAAGTTATTTGTGCAGAGAAGTGAGGATGCAAACTAGCTGGGGCATTTTAGCCCAGGGCGAGGGACTGGGACACACCCAGGAGCAGCAGGGTGGGACCCTCCTTGCAGGCAAGGAGGCACAGCGGCATCAGGGTGCATAAGGAGCTGAGCATATGGGACTGTTCGGCATTTTGGGAACAGACAGGCTTATTTCTTACCTGCACACAAGCTGTGGATTTTAATCTGGTGGCTGGAGGGGAGGCTGTGGTTTCAGTTTGTTGCCTTTTCGCTGTCCCCCACCTCCGCGCCGCTGGCAGGCAGTCAGCCTCAGCACTGCAGTTCTCTCAGCCATGTAATTTCCCATGCTAGCCAAGTCAAGTACTTTTCCTAATCATCCTAAAAAGCAAGACAGATGGGCCCTTTCTCTGGATTCCCCCAGTGCATTGCTGTTGTTCCTCTGTCTAACAAACAGTTTTGTCGGTGGGAACATCATCTTCTGCAACGTCGAACACCAGCTCCCTGCTCGGTGGATGGGATCAAGGAGGGGTGGATTTCTGATGGATTTCCTTGGCCTGAAATGTTGCATTTTTCATCAGTTCAGGGCAGCAACCTGTTAGTGCTGCTTCCTTGTGCCTTTCTGTCACTGAATCGTGGTTACGCACGGGTCCCACCAACCCTGGCTGCGGAGGAGAAGAATCTTTCAAAATTACCGTCTTTACTTGCCAGGAAAACCCCCTCCTCTCCGGGTTCAAGGTGCCAAACCAACAGCTGAGGTGCCACAAAATCCAATGTTGGAAAAATGTTGGAAAAAATCCAAAATGTTGGAATCGCCTGGCTCTTCATGGGACATCTGGTTGGGCAGTCCCATAGCTTAAGCCGTGCCTGGTCTGGCTCATTTTGCTGAGGTCCATCACATGTCCCACCTTCCTACCACTCTGCTGTGACTCTGCATTGGAGCTCTGGACATGAGGAAGCTGTTCACATGTTGATCAGGTTGCTGGATCTGCCACATCTCCCGTGTCTGGCACAGCTGGACCAAACAGGGCTGTTGCCAACACGAAAGAGCTTGTGGTGCATAGACCATGGTGGAAATTGATGTGATCACCTTGCAGCCCCCTTCTAGATCTGCTAACAGCCTTACATCACACCCCACAGGTGACCTGTGCTCCTGTCAGGTAGACTTCACGGGGGAAAAGCAGAGCTCACAGTCATGTTTCGCAATTTAAGTGGAGACCTGCTTTCAAGGAGGCGGGAGAAATAATGTTGATTCAGTGCCAAACTCGGCTCTTTCGGCAGGAGCCGGAGCATATGGAGCCTCTTGCGCAACTGCCTGGGAGTTGCAGGTCTGTGATGTTTTTTTCCTCTCCTCGGCTGCTCGCCTGGTGCCAAAGTTTCCAGGTGCATTAAGGCAGGATGCCCCCGCCGCGCGTCTTGGACCTTCCACCCGCACATCACGGCGCCGGGGTGAATATTAAACAGACAGGAGGAGCGCGGCAGACGCAAAGTGCAAGTACACTTGCTGGCACCAGAGATTACTCAATATCTGGCATTTGGACAGAAAAAGAACCTGCAAGCCCACGGTATTAAGTAATAAAGCTTTTCCAAGGCTTTTTAAAAGGAGGCAGCTAGATGCTGAGGCGAGATCATGCGGCACTCAGCCACGCTCCTCTGCTTCCCGCAGTTTTGCAGCACAAACCTCAGCCTTTCTGGGGATTTCAGAGCACATTACCCTGACTAAAGCCCTGGGGCTACTTTATAAGCTGTTAATAGTTGCCAACCAAAATGAGTGTCAGGGTTGTTTCTTATTAAAATGAGCATTTAAGGCACCTGGAGAAGACTCTAAGTGGCATAGACCTTTTAAATTCCTTCCGAAACCCCAGATGTGGCCAGCGTTTGCATGCGGAACGCTGCAAATAACTTTTAGACATAACCTATTTGACAGCAAATCTGCTGCTGCTCCTCAGGTCAGTTTCTCCACCACTTTTATTCAGACGCATCTCCAAGACCTCCGTGTGCGCACCACAGCATCTTCCCCAGCTGATTCCTGAATCGTTGGCACGTGACTGTCCTGCACGGGGCTGTGCCCTGGTCTCCCCAGCTTTAGGCAACACCTCCAGCCACGCAGACTCCTGTCCCCAGGTGGCCTGGCCCTTGGGGTGCGCTGGATACTTCATCTGGCTGGGGAGCACTGGGCTGGTTGTCACCCCGCCATTCCTCATCCCCCTGGCCAGCAGCTCCCACCCCACACTGCTTCTCCTGGCTCCCTTCTTGCCCTCAGAGGTGTCCAGAGGAGATCTCTGACAGCCTGGTGGAACCCGTTTCCCTACATGCTGCCACAGTGGTGGTCCCGGAGGCACGGCTGCGCCTTGGCTCAAGGGCTCGTAGTGAAGATAATGACTTCATAAACCGAATGAGCCATGCCCCAGATCAAATGGGGCAATAAAAAGCCAGTGGGTTGCTCCGATATGCCTGTTTGCAATGCGGTCTAGGTGCTTCAAAACCATAAAGCAGGCATGATCCTTACAGAGGGGGATGTTTTTCAGGAAAAAATGGAATCGTCTCAGCTCCAGTCTTTCCAGTCCTGTTAATGGGAGAGGCATTTGTTTCTTTTAGGACACCCTTTCTTACAGAGGGTCTTGTGTGCACCCTGTGCAACACAGCAGGAGCCCCATCCGGGGCGGCCACTCGGCATCAGTGCCACCAGGACGATGAAGCACGTTGTGCTTTTACCCCAGCTCGCACCTGACAGCATGGACCCGCACGCAGCCTGGAGCCTGCTGGAAAGAGAAAGAGGCAGCTCCGGAGACACGGCAGAAGGGTGAGGAGCGAGCGGCTGGCTTCCCGTGGGCTCGGCGGCTTGGCTCTGCCCCGCAGGAGCAGGCGGCCACCGAGGCAGCAGGAGCCATGGGCGACAGACAGCACGCTCTGCCCGGCTCGGCCGCCGCGGTTCTTGGCAGCAGGCAGACGGCGGGATGACTCTGCTAGCTCACAGGGAAGGAGATGAGGTCAAAAGCACCATCTGGCCCGCTCACCTTTCCGCTCCTCTGAGGCAAGACAAGAGGCTGTTTGGCAAGACGCGAGGTCAAGGGCTGAGTGTGCTCTTATCTGCTCAAGGGTGCCAGCACAGGGCAGAACAAGACTGATTATTTTTCATTTCCTTCTGCCAGTTGCCATGCACGGAGCAAAAAAGGAGCAATATCCCTTTTACTGTTCCCAGATGTGGTCCTTAGAGATGGCAAGATAGACTTTTTTTTTTTTTTATTTGAATGGTAATGAAGCACCTAAGTAACCTGGGTGACCCAAACCTTAGCGCAGACGGTGGAAGGAAAGGAAAAGCACACTCTCTGCCGCTGAGCAAGCATCCTCGATACTGTGCAGAACGAGCAGCATGTACACGTTGTTCAGCACTTGGATGCTCAGCCCTTTGTGAGTAGAAAACATCTTTCTCGCTTGCCCTCTACGGCTGTTATAACTCTGAACCCAATCAAATCCACTGTCCTCCCTCCCATTCCTTTCCAGTGCTCTGAATTTTGGGATGCTTCAGAGTAGGAATAGCATTGTGCATTTCCAGACTCCTTTATCCAGCTTCGCACCCTCTTAACATCTCTACTCCACGTAAAGGCAAAGCCACCCAGCCTGGCTCTTGCTGGCTTGTGTCCAGGGCTCGTGTCAGAGCTCGTGTCAGAGCCACGGGCTTCAGGACGTCTGCGCAGGATCGGGGCAGAGGCAGCTCCGCATTAGCTCAAGCCTTGCTGCCGCAGATACCACAGAAACATCCCCCAGCACTAAGTAGGTGAGATAAACCAGAATTACCCAGATTGTAGGGTGATATTGTTTCTGAAGAATGGCTGATTTATTTCATGGGGCTAGGATGCAACTGTTTTGGGACAAATGTCCTTACAAGACTTTAAAGAGATGAGTGAGTGCGGGAGCCTCTTTTGTCCTTTGCCTTCTGAGCAGAGGAGCGTAGGAGACGTGTGAACACACACACACATCGGCTTCCCAGCTTCATTACTCTGAGCGCTCCCGCCAAGCAAACAGAGCTGCATACCTAAATATACCCAGGAAAATATGTTCTCCTTGGGCACAATGATCAGCCCACACGTGCTGGAAAATGTCAACACAGATGCATAATTTTACTCCAAAACATACACACACATGCACACTTCTTTTTCACGCTGCATCAACCATTTTAGCTGGGTGTTGGTTACTTTACTCCTGACTAGAAAGAGTGTGCAAACGAATGAAGGACAAAAATCTCTCTCAGAAAAAAATTAATTAGTAAAGCCAAAAACTTAATTACTAAAACCTCTCTCTGATCAAGGATAAAAAGAAAGGTGAATCAAAGGTAAACCGATTTTCACAAGGAAGATTCTGTTAGCTGGTTGAATTTCCTGTTGCATCAATTATATGTGATTTGAGGAGATAAAACATTTCCAGAACTCTTTCTGGAGGAGATTAGCAAAATATTTTTGAAATCACTCTGATCTCTCAGGATTGAGTGCTATTTTATTAATCATCATGCATTAAGGATTGGTGCTTTAGACAGAGGCTGTTACAGAGAAGAGCTAAGAAATGGGATCAGGAGTTTACAGCAGCACAGAATCACAGCATGGTTGAGGTTGGCAGGGATCTGTGGTGGTCATTGTCCGACCCCCCTGCCCAAGCAGGGCCACCTAGAGCCAGTTGCCTAGGACCATGTGCAGGTGGCTTTTGAATATCTCCAAGGATGGACACTCCACAATCACCCAGTGCTCAGTCACCCTCACATTTGCCAAGCTTTTTAACTTTCTCTGAGGCCCCTCGGACTCCAATGAACCTAAAGAAATTTGTCATCTTCAAATTGAGCTGTGTCTGCTAACCATTGCAGGTGACAATATATATTAACTACTACAGTGCCATGGAAGCAATGAAACAGCAGCCACTGCTGAAGCTTGTGGTACCCATCCTTTGCCATCATAAACCTCCATCATTTAATCCTTTTTGCTTCTGTGTGGTGGCATTCTAAGAAAATATTTTGAGTTATGTGCTTTGAGCCTTAGCTCTCTAGTTACACCTTGAACAGGTCCTAATGTTCATGATGCTCCCATCTGAGCAACTGACTGAAAACAAAAGCATCTTGGACCATGGATCTTTCCAATCCTATTCTGAGCTTAGAAATCAATGTTAGCAAAAGCACTGCATTTGCAAAGCTAGTTTCTAATTCCCCTGTTCTGTAACCTGTGTAGTTTACTCTTACTTTCAGTGGCTTGTGGCTTCAGAGCTGGAATTGACTCTTAGTCTAAACTAACTGAAATGACCTGAGTGAGGTTTGGGGTTCTTTTGAAAGGTCTTTAGCTTTAGACTAACAGGACAGAAAAACTTGCAGGGGCTAGCATTTCATTTGGACTGCAATATGACAGATAACTTTATCTCTTCATATTCGTATCCTCTATTGCAAATAAATCTAGTGTATTATTCCAATGTCTGATTGCATGTGGGAAGCAGGGATATAAGCTGTAGTCTGACTTACGGTATCCTAGGAATTAATAAAAACTATTTTTTTAATAGAGAAAAAAAATTTATTGTATCCTTTTTGTTACTGCCTTCAGGGATCATCTGGAGAATACTTGTAGCTAGATGTTTCACAAGTATTTAAAGTAGAAAAACATACAATAGCCTCTTTTTTTTTCCTGCTTTTTCTTCCTTTAGAAAAAAAAAAGTGTGAGTTGCGTGGAAGTTGTTTGGTGGTGTGTGGGTGTATTGTGTGTATGTCAAACTCACGGCGGGGAAGCTAATGAAGAGCGAGAAGTTTTGCCCACAACTTAAACATCTCTTCCAGTCATTCATTTGACTGACATTTCTGGGAAAAGCCAGCAGTTTGAGGATTAAAGAAAAGCCAGAAATATGGAGGTGACAGACAGTAACGTTCAGCTGTGGCTGATGTTGCCGCGCATCTCTGCCATTTCTGCGGTAAGGCTGATCTGTCTGGGAAGGTGACAGGCTGCCATTAGGCCATGGGGTTGCTCTGTATTCATCCCTTCTTGCTCTACGTGCCTTGTGGAGCTCAGAAATCCTCAGCCACCCCTGTGCAGCGCCGAGGAGGCCGCCCCATGTGCCTGGCAACTGTGTGGCATCCTTGCCAACAGTTGCTTGGGACTTGTGGCACTTCAGTGCTGGCTCATGGAAACGAAGGTTAATCCAGCCAGACAGGAAGAGTTTTTGGCAGTGCTGTGCTGTCCTTGTTGCACGGGGCTTCTGCTTGAGGCAGTTAAAATGGACTTCGCAACGAGAGAGAGCTTGGGTGTATGAACAGGGGTTATTGCTTGACAAAACCCAGCACATCTCAGGCATGAAAAAGCACTCCATAAATCTCTTAGCAAGAGTATTTGGGAAAGACAAGCTTGTCTTTATCCAAGATGACACTTAGATGATATAAACCGTTGTTTTGAGACTAGCTCAAGCATTAATTACGTGGGGGTGATTTTGCTTGGTGGGATGGGAGGGAGCACAGCAGGACTTTCTTCTTTAGCGCAAAATCCTGCTAGCCAAATATCTCCTTGGAGTGAGTTTGTAAAATCCATGTAGAATAAGAGATTTACTACAGCTACATCACCAGACAATGGGGAAATGTATGTTTTTTAATAGATGACACACCGGTTCTTTGGCTACTGGCCATTCTTTGTAAATAAGAACATGAACATTCAAAGGCAAAAATATCGATGCCGTTTCAAGTGATGACTCCTGTGTTCTCAACAGGAAACCATGCTTTTGCAATTGAGTATTACAGTAAACACAAAAAGTCTTACCACTGGCAACTGCAAGTGTTACATGTATTTTTGAGCCTGGAGACAAAACAGGAGGCTAAACTTCCAACCCACAGTTTCACGTCAAAAGTGCCCATCCTAAAGATGCCAGAGCTTATGCTTTTTTTGCTCATCAATAATCAGTGGTTGGATTTACCAGCTGGATTTTTGAGTATCTGCTGAAGAAGGGAGGTATGGATGCACCTTGCTCATGGGTGGGAACAGTGCTTCAAAACACTCCTGCTATCAGCTAGTTTTAAATAGGTCAGATGAGATTCTTACTTGGTTTTTGAAAATCCATCAGGCAAAGAAGGAAGTCACCACCAATATATGTGTTGTCTGTTGGTTACACTTTACATTTCTTAATTATTGTCAGCAATTCTGCACTGCAAAACAGTGGAAGGTACCTGGCTGAAGCAATGATCACCTTATTGCCCATATTGCCCTTATCATGGTCTGAAAGCATGATAGTGTCCATTGGGTTGGTGCTATTCCTGTGTTGCAGCCCTGCCTTTGCCTGTCTGTGGGCCCCATATGAGACCCCACCCAACCCTGACCCACCTGGCCTTGGCTCATCTCTGTCCCCATTCCCACGGAGGTGCCCAATGTCATGGGGCTGACGCTGAAAGCACTTGCTTCGGAAATGCTGTTGAATGAGGGGAGAGTTTAGAACCAAATTTTTCACTTCCCATGAGATTAATATACAATATATGTTATATAATTATATATATAGCTTCAAGTGCGAAGTTCCTGACCGAGGCATGCACTTCAGAAGCTGCTGAAGGCTCTGCTATTTCCCACTGGACATTGACATGGGCTGCTCCTCTGAGCTCCCTTTCCATCACTGCTGAACCAACCATAGACGACACCCAGGACAGACCCAGACACCGGCCTTATGATTTAAGTATTGCAGTCAGGTGCCTAAAGCAGGCAGACAGGCAGCGTGGACTGTGCCTTTGATCTGTGCACGTGCACCATCACCTTTACTCCTTTACTACCCACTGTAAAATCCTTCCCTTGGAAGGGCTGGGATCCCAGCTAGGGCTTCTTGCTGCTTCCCTGCTGCAGACACCAAAAGGATTTGTGGGAGGCGCAAGACAAAAAAAGGCTGAAAGGGGGAACTGTCAGGGCGGTTTTCGGTGAGCTGTGCTGGACTGGCAGCACTGGAGAACAAAACACTCCTTGCATTTGCAGTTCAGGTCTCTGCCGTAACCTCTCCTCAGTGCCACCTCAGATCTGTCTCTCTGAGCCGCACCAGTGGGGAAGTGCACAACAACACTACATCATCCCCTAAAGAATAACCTATTTGTGGAAATGGTGAATTCCCATTGCCCAAAGTTTGCAGCTGCAACTGTGTGCATCTCTGAAGCATGCACTGACATTAAGCAGCGAGGTCTCAGTGCAATGCAGGGTCACTCTTGCAGGAAATTTTCTGTCCTGTGCTATAGAAGTTTGAAGTGATGCTCCAGCAAGCTCTGCAGCCTTACAGGATAGGAATTGTCTTTTTATGACCCACTTATCCAATGGCCTTTAGCATTTCTGAGGACAATTTTTGCATGTGAGGTCTACTGCTCAGCTGCATGGTAGGACGGCTTGATTAAAAAAAAACAAACAACCCACCCCCCTCCAAAAATAAAAACTAAGCAAGAAGAGCTCTGGGCACAGCTGGTTCCATCTTCCTGCTCCATGGACTGTTCTGGGGTCATCAGTCTACATTTTGTGATATACATTATTTTTAAACCCTCTAATCCGAAATGCCTTTAAAAGTGGGAAAAAGGAAAAAGGAGGGAGGCAAAAGAAAGAGGGAAGCTCTAAAGGTTGGTAAGGACTTGCCTCTCCAAGCAGAACAGAGGGCAGTGAACCCATTCGAGGGTAGGGAAGTGATGGTTTTTATGGGATGGAAATAACCCATAAGTGGGTGATACCAGCTTGGCCACTCATCCCCCCATAGACCTGGAGGATCCTGGTCCTGTTCATAATTCAGAAATAAACACTGGACCAGAGGGAGTGAGTCCTAATGTCAGAGACTTTAATGCTTAAAGAAGTAGGACCTTCTCATCCAGACTTGGAAAGGTTTGGCTTAGACCCACATATACATTGTGAGGGGGCACAGGTCCGTAGGCAGCCCTTCAACATGGCCATAGCAAATGGGGGAAGAGAAAAGAATGTTGGTCAGGTGGGTGCTGGTCTTTCTTTGAATCACCTCATGGCTGCAAACCCCAAAGGGCTCTGACGTGAGAAATCAAAGAGAAAATGTAGTCAGAGCTGCTTGAATGGTCCACTGGTTTCTGAGGCTAAATTGGTAGAAAGAAAAATGTAGGCAGCAATGACTGATGTAGGTGCACTACCAAGTTGTTCTGAACCCAGTATGTAGATTTTCAAAAAGCAGCAAAGGATGAAGAAGAAAATACAGAATTTAGAGGGACTTGAACAATTATGCCACATTTTCAAAGCATCCTAAGAAGAAAACACCCAACTGAATGTCTTTAGCTTCTCTGAAATCTCAAAACATTCTACAGATTTCAGAGAAACTGGAGCAAAAAAACCTCTCCCGTCATTCTGCAAGTCCAGCTGGGAAAGTGCTGGGACAAGAAAACAGCCTGGTGTGGCCAGTTGGACCAGAGAGACAAGCAGCAAGAAAAGCTACTGTGGAGATTTCTTGTGCAAGGACCTGTTCCACCTTCATTATGTCACCTTCAGGCTGAACTGAAAAGCAAGTCACCATAGCTTAGAAGGCTGATGAGAAAATTTTGAGGGCCTAAGGAAGTTTTAGTTAAGGATCTGAGTTCAGCGTTCAGTTCTGAGTTTATCCGTGTTGCTGCTCTGGGCTGACACTGGGTTCCAGTGGGAAACAAGCCAAGGTTCTGGTATGGAGATGTATGGCAGCACATGCTCCGTTGTGGTTGTGTTGAGCTGTCTATATCTCCTCAAATTATACTAAGTGAAGTCACTTAATTCACAGTTTCTTCCCAGCAAGTAGTGATTAAGGGCAGTACCATGGAGTAACACATTCCCTGCCTCGTCACGTATCTGCATTGCCCTCCCCCGTGTGTCACCCACAGTTGCTTGCAAGCCAAAAGATCTGGGTTTCAATGTCCAGTTCACTGCGATTTTGAAACTCTCTCTGCATGTCAAGATATGAGGTTGGTAGGGATAAAAAATAACCTCCCTGTACAAGGTCCCTGAGGATGCTGTGGAGCCTCATGAGACTCTTACAGTCACTTTCCTGTAGCAAACCACAGGTCAGACCTTCTGCTGCCTCTTTCACATCTTCCTGGAGATTTCGATGATAGGCATCCTCCTCAATAGGGACCAAAGTGAAATTCAAACACATCAGAAAAAGCCAAATTTTGCCAGGGCAGTTAACTGTGGGAAAAGCTATCCAAGCAGTTTAGCCTGACTTGGAAGCAAATAACTTTTTTTTTCTAAAAGATTCGGACCAGGAGAGGCAGAAGGGCTGAGGCTGGTGAAGGAAACACAGGGTGGAAACCTATAGAAGTTATAATAAGAGGGGGTCTTGTGGGATGACCCCAACAGTTACTCAGAGATCTGGGATTATTTTTCGTTTCTGCCTGAGTTCTGATTTTGGTTCCCTCAAATACTACTGGCATCAATACCCACTCTTCCTCATGTTTAAAAATAACTGCCCTGAAGATTGAATCTGAGAGATGCTCACATTAACATTAATGCAGCCTTGGACT
>WHYT01017676.1:48939-86459 GCA_009806455.1 Tetrax tetrax
CAGCACATGCTCCGTTGTGGTTGTGTTGAGCTGTCTATATCTCCTCAAATTATACTAAGTGAAGTCACTTAATTCACAGTTTCTTCCCAGCAAGTAGTGATTAAGGGCAGTACCATGGAGTAACACGTTCCCTGCCTCGTCACGTATCTGCATTGCCCTCCCCCGTGTGTCACCCACAGTTGTTTGCAAGCCAAAAGATCTGGGTTTCAATGTCCAGTTCACTGCGATTTTGAAACTCTCTCTGCATGTCAAGATATGAGGTTGGTAGGGATAAAAAATAACCTCCCTGTACAAGGTCCCTGAGGATGCTGTGGAGCTTCATGAGACTCTTACAGTCACTTTCCTGTAGCAAACCACAGGTCAGACCTTCTCCTGCTGCCTCTTTCACATCTTCCTGGAGATTTCGATGATAGGCATCCTCCTCAATAGGAACCAAAGTGAAATTCAAACACATCAGAAAAAGCCAAATTTTACCAGGGCAGTTAACTGTGGGAAGAGCTATCCAAGCAGTTTAGCCTGACTTGGAAGCAAATAACTTTTTTTTCTAAAAGATTCAAGCCAGGAGAGACAGAAGGGCTGAGGCTGGTGAAGGAAACACAGGTTGGAAACCTATAGAAGTTATAGTAAGAGGGGGTCTTGTGGGATGACCCCAACAGTTACTCAGAGATCTGGGATTATTTCTCCAGTTTCTGCCTGAGTTCTGATTTTGGTTCCCTCAAATACTACTGGCATCAATACACACTCTTCCTCATGTTTAAAAATTACTGCCCTGAAGATTGAATCTCAGAGATGCTCACATTAACATTAATGCAGCCTCGGACTCCTACCCTGCTAATCCAAAAAAAAACCTGCAGTAAACCACTCACTTGTTCCAAATGGTCAATGATACACACTGAGAAAACTGCAGCGAGACAACCCAGGGTGAACAAGTGCCCACAGGCGTGTTAATGGTAGGAGGAGAAACCCACCTTACCGGGATGTTTGGATTTGGGTGGTGTCTGGGGCTGTTATAGAGAGGTGGGGTATTAAAGATCTGAAGACTGCCAGGATCTTACCCTAAAACATCGCTTCAGGGCTCAGAGCAAACCCTCAGTGGTCCACAAATTGTTCACCATCCTAGTATGAAAGCTACGGAGGTGATCCTAATCTAAGCCCAAATGTCAGAATTCAGATGGCTGTTAAAATTTAGCTCTGGTTAAGAAAATTATCAACAAAAATCCAATTCAAAAATTTGGGAACGCTTGTTGCTGAGCAGGAGCCAAGAAAACTTGTTTACAGCTTGCTCTCCGTTTAGAACAATTAATCACTAAGCCTTGGCTGCACTTCCCACAAATCACCCGAAAGGACGCCTGTCAGGTTGTGTTAAGCTGAAGCTTCATGATAGAGTCAGCTACTGCCTGCGATACAGATGAAAACTGGCATGTTATCTCACTGCTAATAGGTGATTTCCTCCCCCCCAAAAAAGACAAACTGTCCATTGAGGTAACAGGAACCACTTTTTCCCCCCTTAATTACTTCCTGATACCTGGACTGAATCCACGATCAAGGAGATGTATCTGAGATGCTCCTAGAGCTCCACAGTCTTGGGCTCTTCTCTAGCCATGAAGGAATAAAATGCACTCAGAAGCATGCTAAAGATAAATCTAATGAGAGAGGGAGGACAAGTTTGGAAAAAAAAGGAACAATTTCTTCCATAGTTCTTTGGAAAAGCTACTGTCCTGATGGAGTGGCAGAAGAAGTGGCCTTAACAGTAGATACAAATCCGGAAAACACCGAAAAACATGAGTTTGTATGGGCAGACCCATCCACGAAGTGAGTCTTTGCATTTGGAAACTCTGACCTTTTCCTTGGCCATAGGCTCTACAGCTTCATCTCCAACCATGGATACCCTCCACCGCTGACCTTCATCTTCCCGACTTGGTCACGGACCTGCCTGGTCACCGAGGATGTGCCTGGAGACCCGGCTGGTGGTTGTCATTTTATCTGCATGGGGAGTCTAGATTACTCATTTAGACTGTCATATGTTGTTACCCCTCGTAGAAAATAGATAAAAATGATCACTATCTCTCATTCATCAGCATATTAGGTAAGTTACACGCATTATAAAAGGAGCCAGAAGCTGAGTTTAATATTTTATGTGAGAGCAAGAGAGTATCTTGATCTGAAATAGTTATTTTTGTTTAAACGAGAAATAAAGTCAAGATGAATGTGTGCTATGTAACCAAACCTTCCCTGAAGAGGCATGAACTTTACAGATTTATAGGCCTGTCTGGAAATATTCAGCAGCATTCACTTAGGTCGTTATCACACATAAACCAGTCCAGGTACAGACTTCTAATTACCTTTAAAAATAATAAAATGTCTAGAAGATAATTTCTTGGCATTTTCAATCGCATTATTTCCCTATACTGCAGACATAAAGTGATCACTATGGCTCTCTGCTGGTGCCTAAGAAGCACGAGTGAAAACAGAGACATCAAATATTGAGAAGTCTCTTATTTATACATTATCTCTGCAAAAGAATGGCTTTCTTTAGTTAAGGAATGTGTTGCTGTTTTAATCTGTTTCCACGTCTTCTTTTCTGTTCCAGTACGCAGAGAGTTTTCCGTTTAGGAGATCCATCAGCCTGTCTACACTATCTTTCTGAGTACACTTACAATTATTTTGCCTCTAAATGAACACATTTGCATTTTGTAATGCATTCTGATTTCAAAACACATTTCAGAATAATTACATGCCAAAGAGATACTCTAGAGCACATTTCAGTTGACTTTCCCTTAAAGTAATACTTATGAGTAATAAAAGTTTCTTCTTTCTTGAATATCATAGTCTAAAATGAACAGCAATAAGCAACATTTTGAGGTGTAGAATATTGCTAATCAGACTGAAATTTAAACACCGGGTCATTTAATTAAATACTCAAGTAAGTCACCTTAGCCAGAAGGTCAGTCTGGACCAAAGATGGCTGGATTGATACCGGCTACGGATTTGCTCCTCAGCACTCTGAACTAGGCTCAGTAGCATTTTGCAACAATCTTGGAGGTAAGGAACACTTCAAAAGCTCTGTTTTTTTCTTTTTTAATCTGACATTTCTGACCACCACAGAAATGTTCTAAATAAATGGCAAGGCTATCTCCAGGTGTCTGTGAAGGAACCAGCATCCTTTGCCATGCTTTAAATTTTGGTCAGCCCTGAAGTGGTCAGGCTGTTGGACTAGATGATCATTGTAGGTCACTTCCAACTGAAATATTTTTCTTTTCTTTTCTTTTCTTTTCTTTTCTTTTCTTTTCTTTTCTTTTCTTTTCTTTTCTTTTCTTTTCTTTTCTTTTCTTTTCTTTTCTTTTCTTTTCTTTTCTTTTCTTTTCTTTTCTTTTCTTTTCTACAGGGAGCTGAAGGACTTTATGCACTAATATTCTCTTCATCAAACTTGCCTTCAGACTGACACTGCACAGCCCCTTTCTTGGGCATGTCCTGGCTCTCAGATGGTGTGGTTGACTTCTCAGCCCAAGGCAGGACACAAACTGGTTTCTATCTGCTACATCAGACTGTGCCCAGGGCTGGCCAGAGCTTGTCTGCAGAGCTTTAGCCCGAGGCACCATGCCCCATGTCCTCAGTGCTGTCTTTAGAACTGGCACAGCAGCAAAACATAAGACGTGTGTGTTTTCCCCAGCCAGCTTACTTAGAGAAATGCTTGGGAATGGGAGTCCCTCCTGCTTATAAAGCATACTGAGACCTGCATCCAGCTGCTCCCACCTCACCGCTTTGCCTTTTTGCAGCAGTGATTCCCAGCATCACAGACCAGTAGTTCTGGGGCCAGATCTTACTGCGATATCATCAGAGCCATGTAAAAAATATTTTTTAAAAGGAAAAATGGGTAAACAAATCAATTTTAATGCAAACATGGCCAATCAGTTCAAACCAGAGCCAAGTGCTTGCCAGCACTGAGGTTTTCAGCCTAAATCCCAACGCCGGCAGAGGTAGGAAAGGCTCTACAGAGAAATCTGTTGCCTTTCAAGTTGTTTAATGTTTCTCAGCTGTGCTCTGCTTTTACAAAACAGACTTTCTCACATCAACAATCAAATTTGTCATCTGAGGAGGGAGAGAAGCAATTCCCACTTCCCATTCTCCTAAACACTCATCTTTTTTTAAACAGGTTTATTATGTCTCCTTTCGCAACAAGAAATGTGCGGAGTGAAAACAGCACAAAGCCATTTATAGCACATTGGCTGAGCTCTTTTCTCAGATCAAGGCAACAGTATGTTCCCCCCAACTCCCTCCCAGAAGGGAAACCAGTTTCTGTGCTCCCGGTGGGAAAGACCTGGCTTCCCACGAGGTTGCACGACATGTGCTTCTGTGTTACAAACACAATGAAGGCCTGCGGGATTAGATTCCCACGTGTGAAGAAGATGTGCCAGACAGCCTTGCCTCCTGCTCTGGGGAAACCCCAAAACACAGCAAGTCTTGCTACACCAACAGGAAGGCAGAAGGGTGGCCAGTTAAGCTGGAAAGAGCCTTGCAGACGGAGGTTGTGGCCCTCTGTGCTTGTCACTTGGCTCTAATGGCTATGACATCAGCACATGCCTGCAATTCCTGAGTTTTCATACTGGTTTGCTGATATATTTTCAGTCCACGTGCAGTCGTTTGTACACAAACCTGTGTCCAGTGAAGCATATGGATGCTTAGACAGTACTATCAGTTTCCTTACATGCTTTTTTTTTTTTTTTGGTATCTAAGCTCTGTTTGTGTTTACAAATAGCATACAACACAGAAAGGTTACATACTGCTCACACACCTCTAACCTGCCTGGTGAATGAGTTGTATCACTGCTGCAGGAGACCTCCTGAGACTATCTCCTCCAAGCATATGAAATAGCCCACGTACACCTGTGGTAACCCCTGTAACAAGTTCAATCTGTCCTCATAAAACACTTAGAAGAGGTTGGATAAATATCACAAGGTGAGATCACTCCACACATTTCACTCAACTTGTCCTCGTATCCCACTGCTTCCTTCAGGGCTGTAATTTCTTGTCCAGAAGCACTCACAGTAGCAGCTATCTTTTGACAGAAAAGGATGGAAATCCTCTGTGGTAAGGAGTGTGTGGGTTTTCACATGCTGTATCCACTTTGTTCACCGTCTGCAGGCAATTTAAAATCAGCATTGAAGATACTGAGGCAGGCTCTGCCTATTATGTGAGAAGTTTCACAAAAAAACTTGGATGAAATTTGCTGGGAGGTGTTTCATAGTACTGAATATCCGTAATTTTAACCAAATACACTTTAAATTATACTTTTTAAACCTCTCATACAATGTAGTGCCTCAGAATAATCCTGCCAGTTTGGAAACCCAGTGCAGCATTTAACTCGTCTCTTTTAAATTGCTCTTTTAGCACATATTCATTCCCCAAATCCTTTTTTAACAGGAAGGCTGCCTTGAAAGCCGTGGAAAGCACATAAACCTCAGAACAAGATAAATAGTAATGCCCATTACTGCTTCCTTACAACATTGCCCAACTGGAGTGTGAGCTCTTCACGGCAAGAGCTCTAGGCTGTTTGGAAAGCACTCCCGTGTTACTGACGTTGATAAATAATATAAAATAGCCGTACGTACGTACGCATGCCTGGAGACGTGCAGATGGGTGTTTGTCTGAACCTTGGGATTTCAAATTCAACTGTTTCCAGACAAGGGAAGGATTCATTAAAAAGGAGCAAAATGTAATTTTGCTGAAGAAGCCAAATTTCAAGCTTATAGCCAGTGAAGAGGTGGAGGATGCTTTCAACTGTGAATGTTTGCATGTGTCCAGTTGCAAGAAACAAGCCCACCCAAGGAAAGCACAGACTTATGGCCTTTCAGGGACTAGGGACACAATATATGAATTAAGAAGGAAGAATAACGTTCACCATCGCTGAAATTAATCAAGGGAATAAGATTCTCATCTGTTAAACGAAGCAGACAGTGGACGTTTAGAAAATAGCCACCTTTTATGCTCAAATTTCCACTTTTGGGAATACTTTTGGATTTTCTGAATAGTATCTATGATTCTCCTGATGTCATTTTTATCTCTCTATCAGAATTTCTGTTTGCATTGCCTCTCAGTTTATTCTGTCAGGTATATCTATGTTGCTTTTGCATGTTGAGACACTTGTTCAATCCTTTCCAAAGCATTCAAAGCCTGCACATCAAAACATCCAACAGGCAAATCCAGTTACTTCCAACTGGTGTTTATATAACTAGATTTTGTAGTGGGTTCAATATGCAGAAAAGGTAGAAGATCTTTTCAATGAATAAATTGAGAGGGATTTAGATGCTTTATATTTATTTGAAATTCGATAGGCATGCTGTGTAATGCTTTCTCCAGGAGCTTCCCAAATGTGCCAGGAATAATGCACGGGCTGAAAGCCATAATTTCAAGGTGCTGCAGGCTTTGTTCTGCTCTGAAGTCAGATTTGCCCCCATCCTCTGGATTCACTTCTGTTTGCAATGTTTAAGATCCAATACAGAAAAAAACAAAACCCAATCTGCAACAGTCTCCAGGGAGCCATGCGTCTGTGCTAATGGATAAGAATCTTAAAAGTGGCTTAATTTTGTTTGCTGCCATCTGTTTCTCCCCAGTATCATTTTTTGACTGAACCAGTGCCGTACAAATTGTAGCAAACAGAGTTGTATCTGTGTTAGGGCAGGAAAGCATCTCCCAATCCCCAGTCAAAATGCTTCTTGGACCTTCTACTGAGGATCCTTAGCGAGTGCTGGACAGCACTTCAGCAATACTTGGTGGTAACCTTGGGAGGTCAGCTTCATCCTCATCCCATCCCTTCTTCCACCAGTCTGATTTCATCTGCCAACCAATATTCAGGGCTCCTGGTCTCTACTCTCTCATTTGCCGTTTGCCGTGGATATTCAGCCCATGCAGAAGGCTCTGCCCTGCGTCGGGTACAGACCGATTCAAACACATCTTCCCTCCCCCAAAACGCAGCTTCAGGCTGGTGCAGCTTCTTCTGCAGAAAACTTTTTCCCTGCAAACCAATCAGGACACATCTCAAAATGCAAATACCGCAGGCAAACCTGTGGGGCATCTCTCAGATACCCCCATGTCTGCCCAAATATAATTTCCCCCGAAGGCTTGCTTAGCCTTTCAGCAGAGCCAGGCTCCTCGCCTGAATTCCCCCATCTCCACCTCTTTTGGGGTGGTTGCCCATCCCCTCACCTCACCTGTGGATACCACAGAGGTGGCTGCCCATTGGATCTGTTCACTAACCTCCACAGCCCGTCCCGTCTCAGAGATGGCTTGTCTGGGATCCAGCACACCGTTCTGTCACACGTCCAATTATGAAAGGAGCCAAATTCCTGTTGTCGTTAATGCACCCAGATGGAAACTGGATGCGGCAAGGTGATATTTCTACCTCCAACATTAGCTGCTTCAGTTCAGTGTCCGTATTGCACAGAATGGAGGAGTAATTTCAATTTTAAATTCATTTATCCTGGATAGTCTTACATTTGTGGTAGCCTTTTTTCTTGCCAATTTTTCCACTGGGCCTGCACTTTACTGAACTGCTTCCATTATTTTTTCCATAATCACTAATTTCCCTGGTATTATAGACTGGATTAGTGACTTTTTCTAAGCATTCAGATTGTAGACTGGATTAGTGACTTTTTCTAAGCATTCAGTAATGACATGAAGCTGAAGATCACTTTTGTACTCAGGCATATTAAATCCAGCCATACAGGGAGCTTATGCACTACCAACCACTCGCTTGCTAACAAAAGTCAGAATAAGAAAATGGAAAGAAACCCCTCTTGCTGTGCTTCTCCCAAACTCTGTGAGATGCCATGCTGTCTGAATGGGAATGGGGAGAGGTTGTAGGAAACCTGATCTGACCTCTAGCTGCCAGAGGTCCTTTCTGACCCTTCAGCTCCACAGAACTGCTGTAAATGTCACGTCTTTACCAATTTCACCCAACTGCATTGCCAAGCTCATGCTGAGTCCTTTCTGGTGATGAATTTTTGCCTTCTGTGCTGTCCTTCAAGTCTGTCAGCAAATCCCAGGTCAGCCAATATTTCCCTGCTTTCCACTATTTCATGGGAAAATTTCTATAGCAGGTTGTGGGTCATATTTTTGAGATGGTTCACTGTTTGAAAAAGGGAGATTTGCAGATGAACTCCCAACACATGTAGAGGCTCAGCAGTTGCTGTTCATGGAAAGATGCTCTCTAACTGTTTGGTGTTTCCAGGAAAACTGACACATCTCGACAGAGATCTGGTTTTACCTCCTTGGCAAAGCCTCTGGGCTTTAAATCCATTTTGCCACCTCTAGGTTTGTGACCCTTTCTATTTCACACAGAGCCTTGGCCAGCTCACAATTCGTCTTAAAAAGCTGTCTACCTCTGCTGTCTTACCCATCATCTCTTTTTTTTTTATTTTAGTGATACATAAATCAGGGGTCCTGCAAGGCATTCTGGCTGCAAGACAAAAGGAGAGACACACGGGAGAGCCATCCATCCTTGATGCCACCGTGTCTATGCACAGAGATATCCAGAGCGCTGCTTTGCTGAGCATAGGAGTGAACCGGCAATTACAAGGAATTTCTTTGCTTCCCACTCAGCCAGTGCTTGGTCCTGAATCCCAATCTCAAAGGCACATGAGATCTCAGGGGATGTTAAATCTTTCTTTGCTACCTGCATTGCTTCTTATCACCCGCTCATGCTCCTTCCAATACCATGCTCTGCAAATCTCCCAAATTACTGGTGCTCCTGAGTAGTTTCACTTTTGCTTTTGTGAGTACAAGTTCCTGCTTAATCATCTGTAACAGTGCCTGACATTAAAGGTGCTGATTAAACATCTCACTTCCAATGAGGTTTAATCCTCCTTAGGAAAAAAAATCACTCCCAAGCACGTGCCGTACCACGGCCACGGTCAGTGCACGGCACAGCACCGGCGACCTTGACTTTCCTCCCGGAGAGGCCAATCTTTAATCATTCCTGTGACAACCTTCCTGGATTTATTCCTTTATTCAGCAGCCTTCTTCCACTGAACACCTTCAGCTACTCTGTCACTGGGGGAAAAATAACAACGGCATGAGCAGAAATGGGCAAGGGACAGAGTCAGGGTAAAGTTGCATTATTTTATAGTGTTACATCTGTTACAGTTGTAGAGATGCTAACTTCTTGTAGGGATGGCAGATCTGGGCATTGGCTGTGATCTCCTCATACAAATAGCTAACACTGCGTCTTTTTTAGAGATGTGTTGACTGAGAGCCAAGCGTTTTGTAGCTCTGTCAGAAAGTACACAGTACATTTATGCAGGAAACTCATTCAGCTGAAATATATGCAGCCTCTATTACAGATTTCATCAAATTGGATTTTTTAGCCACTAAAATCCCTTCTGGGATGTTTTAGCAAACTGAAAAACTTATTGCAATAGCTGTCTATATGGAGATAATGCCTACAGAAACAAGGGATGTGTCTCCAATATTCCAGACAACCTGTGGAAGAGCAAATACCAGCACTCACTGAAACTCATAAGAACTGTAGTTCTTGCATTCACGGGCAGAAATCTAGCTCTCAACAACATCAGTAACTGGAAAATTCAAAAGAATAACCCAGGTTAGCCTTCCACTCTATAAACTATGGAAGTCAAATCATGTTTATGACCACAGTGTCCCAGGGATGCTCCTAATCAGTACCCAAACAACATACATCACGTAGACCTGGTAATATGAACCACAACCCTGCAAAGGCCTGACACAGCACAGCCGATGCTATGGACAGTTAGCCACTCAAACAACTCTCAGACCTGAAAAAGTTCCCTGGGTTACAAATGGAAAGCAGACAAGTGCAAAAAAAAAAAAAAAAAACCCCACAGAAAAGGACTCATCGGGTCCAAAAGTTGCCAGGACTGGAAGAAGTGTGAATTAAATGCCAAAAGTATGGGGTGAAAAAGCACTGTTTCAGTTTCCTGCTGTAGAAACCGATAAATGAGTGATGACTACTTTCACTGTTCTGGCCATAGAAATTTAACTGTTTAATTTCACTAGGACACCGATACTAACTGCTGTTGACCTTGAGCTAGAGAAGAAAAGAGTGGGCAGATGGATGGAAGATACTCAGTGACTTAATGAAAGCCTCTAAGAAGGTGAGAACAATGCTTCTGTAATGGGAAGTACCCGGGAGGACCAACCTTGCAGTTGGTGGGGAGCTGGTGAAGAAAGCTTGGGTGGAAGGAAGGTACAGTGCAGCCTTGCGCTGGCCAAGCAGACTGTGACGAAGCAGTGGAAACATGCAGGCAGCCGGTGGTGGTCACAGATTCATGTTATTGCTAGAAAGGACAGTCCATCAAAATGGTAGCTCTCACCTTCCTCTCTTTTGGCCAACGACATGGGCAGAAAGTGCAAGGTTCACGCACCCCACATCCTCTGACCATGAGGCTCACTCAACTGAGAGTGATGCATTTACCACTAAACCTTCCTGCTGCTGCTTCTTCCACCTAGCAAGGAAAACATCTCCCTGTGCAAGCTCTGTAGGAAGCTAAGGCTGGTCCAGCCCAGCTCCAGAGATTTCTGTGCAGCTACCAAGAGGAACGGTGGGTCATGGTGACCCAGAGGCTTCCTGCAGAGAGAACAAAGTAAGTTTCAAATTTTGCAAAATGAAATGCCTCTTACTATTTAAATCTTTATTCATATTTTAGGGAAAAAAAGAGAAAGAAAAAAGGAGGAGTCTTGCATTTGAGTTGAAGTGCTCCTCCTGTGCATTGACAGACTCTGACTTCACTGCTTGCAAAGCAGCAAGCACTCTTCAAACCTCTGACTCGGAGACAGCTCGGGCCAAGCAGGCCAGGGCAGGCTGAACAGTCAGACAGTCTGTGTGCTGGAGGTGGAAAAGCTGCACAAGCCTGGAAGACATTTGTACTTAATTCTCCCATTAATCAGTACCTGCTTTTCTACCAACCCTTAAAATGCAAGTGGAAAAATAGCGTGAGAGCTACACCTCACAAAAAGCATCCCATGCTATTCACTGAACCGTGGCCCTCTGCCGTGCTGGTGTGTGCTATGTGCCTGGGGAAAAAAACAAATGCACAAACAACAACAAAACAAAACAAACAAAAACAACTAAGCAAACCATAAAAATACATCCAGTTTCCAAAGCAAGTGCCCAAGGTGAAGCCTTGTCGAAGATTGTCATTTACATGTGCATCTCTCAGCCTCCTACAAATCTCTGAGCTTCCAGCCCCCTGCACTTGGTTGTGCACTTGCCTGCACTCAACAGAAAAGAGATGTTGTGCAAATGCTGTGCAGAAATCAATGCAGCTGAAACCAGAGAAGGTCAGGGCTCAGCGGTATCAGGCCTTACCGACAGTCACCATTAGCGTCCTGAGGACGGCATCCACTCTGACCCTTCAACCTGCTGCACAGCACATACTCACTTCTTCTCCGTGACCCAGACACCTGGTAACAGTGTCATAGTAGCAGAAGATGCCAGAAGAAAGCCTTCCAGACTAAGAACTCTCACTTTCTTAATTTGGAAAAGCAGATGGGAGACCCTAGAGTTTTTACAGGTGAACTTCAGGCCATAACATGTTTGAATATTAAAAGCGTGGTGCCATCCACCATACCCCTGCAAATAAGCATAAAGCCAAAGTGATCAGCAACCTAACTGACTGGCCAGTGCTGGCCAACTGTGTTACACTGATGATGTGCTTGAGGAGCAGATTGTGCATCTATCACAAAGCCCTGCTCAGGACCATGAGCATCCAGACAGCAAGTAGCACAGGTACAAAAACCAGGAAAGAGTTTTCCCCTGGAGATGCAGTCCCTTCACCTGCAGTGTCAGCTCTGCACAGATCTTCATATGAAAGCCACCTTATTCTTCTAGAGTTCACCTACAATTTGTCCCAAATACACAGCATCACTTCTTCCTGCTCCTGTCAGTGTCTGGAGTTCAGGAATGCAGCTATGGACAGTAAAACATTTTGGAAAGAGCTCTTCTTCTGAGAGCTGCTTCTCAGTTTGGCACCCTTTTTGCTCCTCCTACCATCCGCTTCTGGGAGGAGCTGCAGGTCTGGAAGGTGAAGATATAGCTGCTACCTCTAAAATGCAAACAAGATTGCATGTTGTTGAATGTCACGTAGATCCAAGTGTGTCGTTGTGTGCATCCACCTACTAGCTCTGCTCAAGAAAAAGGCTGTGAAAAGGCTTTATAGCTCTAAACTGGAGGAAATGAGGAATCTAATCACAGAGTAATTCCTTTGTCCCCTTCTGCACTCAGCAGATTATACTAGTTCTCTTCCCATGACACTGATCCTAAAGAAAAGGAAAAGAAAAAAAGCCTCGGTCATCTGCACATCATTTTGTTAATCCAAACCCACTCCACATGCTGCTCCAAATGTGGAGAGGTCTTTGCTCGGAAATCCAGCTCCCATTACTAAATTTGTACTGGCATCTAACGGGTGCCATAAATAATTATGCCTGATAGTACCCAACTGGCTTTGGATGCAGGATTGGGATTTGCATTACAATTTTTATCAGTTGTTCCAAAGACTGGTTCATTCATTAACTGATGCTTTTGCCTGATAATTATTGCATAGCATTACCTGTGAAACAGTGATCCTGTTTGGTGGATGACTTAATGCAGAAACCTCACTGCGTGAAGAAAACAGGAGAGGTGTCATGTTTATTAATGTTCAGTGGCTGCTACAGTAAGTGCTTTTGCAGACAATACCCACGCTTGCTCTGCAAGAATGTATAACTAATGCACTTCTGGAAACGACCTCGTGAAGCAGAAACCATGAAGCCAAGAACAGATGGGAACCAAACTTCCACTCACTGCTGCATTTTGAAATTAAAAATAATTTCTAAATAAGAACTCAAATGAACAAAGAGATTGCAGAAGCAGAAATGCTCAGGATGTGGTACTTCCAGTCTTGACTTTGGAACATTCAAGTCTTCTCAGAAATGCATTTATTTCCAGTGATTATCTGCCTTGTTTTTTTTTTTTTAAAAAAAAAACCAAACATGTAATTGTGAGAAAATAATTACAGCACAGTTAATATTATGTGCTGAGTGAATGCTTCTGTGTATCGTTAAATATCCTCAAGGAAATTCTGGATGTGTATCAGTTCCAAACGGGGGTTTTTTTTAGCTACAGCATACTAGTACAGGCAGCCCAAGGAGCAAGAGGAAGAAGAGTTTACTACTGGGAAGCAAGGAACATCTTCTCTGTCCCACACCTTATTAGGCTCAATCTAAGCCTTATTAGGCTCAATCTAGGCTCTAGAAAGGGACTTTATCACACATGGGACAGGAGGTAAAGGTGGGTGAAAGGACTGAGAAGCAGCGGAGAAGTGATACTGGAGAAATAGCAAACAAGAAAGAAGCTCGGTGAGGGGACTGAGGGAAATGGTTGTGAGTTTGATGGATTTGTAGAAAGCAGGCAGACATGGTTTATTGCATATTTTTTGCCCTCTGGGAAAAAAAAAAAAACCACTTTTGTGGTCAGATTAGTTTCCTTCCCACTTTGTGATGTTTTTTTTGCTTGTAGAACAAGAAGTAAAGTAAAAAAACATGAGATTCATGGCTTTGAGTTTCCCCCTACAGATGTGCAATGAGTGTGCTCAGCTAGCACTGGCTCACACAGATGGTGCCCAACCACAAATTTCAGGGCTAGGAGTTGCCTTTGCACCAGTCCCTCCCCATATGCTGCTTGAGGGGCATGAAAGCACCCTGGAAGGAAGACAAAGCCTGTGGACATGCCTAGGGCTGGAACAGGGTGGAGGGATAGTCCTGATGAGGAGAATCAGACCTTAAACTGCAATTTCTAAGAGCTTCAGCAAAGAGCTGCTGAAGAGTGTTGGTTCTGCCCTCCGTGCAATGAATCCCTTGGGCGGCTTTGCGCTGCCTGAGCTGGGGGAAACCTGGACTTCAGCGTGGACTGTACAGTCACTCTGGCTCCCGCACCAACAGTGGTGGGCTGCTGCTAAAACCATGAGGAGCTCAGAGACAACAGGGAGCAGAAATGCAGGAGACTGCCCCTTATGCAAACCCGGAGATCAAAAGGCCGTTTCAGTACATCTCATATGCACTGCAGAGAACTAAAGCTGTCTGGACTGTAAGAGATTAGGGCTCATCTTCTGGCTTGTCATTGAATGATTGTAGACTAATACAGGGAAAATAACGGTAAAGGAACTGAAGAGAATGTGGGTTAAGTAGTCAGGTAACACATCTAGCGGAGATAAAAAGATGGAGACTAAAAGGGTTTGTTGGTTGGTGGTTTTTTTTTCATTTGCTCTTTATTAAAAATACAAAGATGAAAGACATGCAATACCTTTGAGAAATGTGTGGATGTGTGGCTGAAGGGCAAGTGCTACGTGAATTACACAGCACCTTCTCCATAGAGAAGAGACTTCTGTGCAGAGCAACAGAAGTCTCTTCGCAGATCCTCTGGGGACTTGCCTGCACCTCCCAAATGTCCCTGTTAGAGGCAATGAAAGCAAAGTCCTGCTTGCTCTTAATCCTTTAAAACAGATTAAGAAAGACCAAGGTGCTTGGCCTTTGGTCTGTCTGTACCTGTGGCTCTTCAGAAAGACGAGGCAGAAGCCAACGTTATCCTTTTCTCTATGTCTGGTCTTGAATTCTTCTTGTCACTTTATTTGCAGGATCTTGTGAAGTTCCTGGCAGCAGGTCCCTGGAGCAATTCTGTTCTGCAACATCTGAAGATTTTGGTCTTTCACAATCTGTGACCAAAACATCTCTTCACTGAAAAGAAAGGAGATCCTGACAGGTGAGGGGCTCAGCTGTAGTCTGCTTCAGATTCACATGTTTGTTGTCCAAATATTTGTCTAATGATCTCACACTGGCACAAACTTCCCCCAACATCCAAGTCTTTCAGCTATGACATCAGGTATATGTTAGAGAGAGCACAGGGCCATAAGATGTTACGGGATGAACTGTTTGCCATTGCTTCACCTTCTTGCTGGAAGTCAAAGTTGCTAAGACACTTGTGATTAAAAAACCAAATAGAACAAAATGCACTGTGGTGGTTTGGCCTTGGCTGGACACCAGGTGCCCACCAAGCCGCTCTATCAGTCCCTCCTCAACAGGACTGGGGGAGGGAAAATATGAAAAAAGGCTCATGGGTTGAGATAAGGAGAGGGACATCACTGACCGATTACCATCACAGGCAAAACAGATCCAACTTGGGGAAATTAATTTAGTTTGTTGCCAGTTAATCAGAGTACGATAATGAGAAGTAAGAAAAAATCTAAAAACACCTTTCCCCCACTCCTCCCTTCTTCCCAGGCTCAACTTAGTCTCCATTCTTCTACCTCCTCCTCCTCCTCCTCCACTCTTCTACCTTCTCCTGAGCTGTGCAGGATGAAGGGGAAAGAGGGTTGTGGTCAGTTCGTATCGCTTTGTCTCTGCTGCTGCTTCCTCTGCACATTATTCACCTGCTCCAGCACTGGGTGCCACCAATGGGACACAGTCCTTCAGGAACAGCTCCATCCTGTGTTCCCCATGGGGCCACAGGTCCTGCCAAGAGCCTGGTCCAGCACGGGCTTCCTGTGGGATCACAGCCTCCTTTGAGCATCCACCTGCTCCAGCGTGGGGTCCTCCACGGACTACAAGTGAATCTCTGCTCCTCTGTGGGCCTCCACGGGCTGCATGGGAACCTCTGCTCTGGTGCCTGGAGCACCTCCTCCTCCTCCTGCTCCTTCCTTGGTGTCTGTAGGGCTGTTCCTCTCACATGTTCTTACTCCTCTCCCAGTTGATGTCGCACAGCAGCTTTTACTCTTTCTTAAATACATTATCACAGAGGTGGTGCCACTGTTGCTGATGGGCTTGGCCTTGGCCAGTGGCAAGCCAAGTGAGAAGGAGCAGGCGTGAGAGAGGAGGGCTGAAAAAGTGAAGGAAAATGAGAGGCTCCAGCTTGATACAAATGAGAAGGAAGCAGAGGGACACGCAGATGGGTGAAGATGACTAGACCGGTGGACCAGACTGGGGGAGGCAGAGCACAACAGCGTTTGCCATGGCCAGAGACACCTAAGAGACTGCAAGGAGGATGCTCTGAGAGATACCAGGGCTGAGCCGCTGAATTATTCTCTTATGGGCAATGGCTAAATCCCCATTGACTTCAGCAGAAGATTAATCAGGTTGCAACGCTACAGGTTGTTTCTGCATTACTCTAAATAAAACATGCCCCAGATGCAATATGTCTTTTCCCCACTGTTTTCACTGCAGCGCTTTTTTTTGTTGTCTCCCTTTTCTTCTACCTGGTTTCCAGACAGGGGAAACTATTCACATAAAAGTTGATTTCTTTCAGGAATGTTTGAGAGCAATAAAGGGAGACAGTGGCTTTGTTCATGTTTCTGTGAGCACACCATGTACCAAAGAATGGCTCTTTTCTATATTTACTGTGGAGCATCACATCTTGTTTTGCCAAAATTTGCCCTGCTAAGCAACAAAAAATAGGAAGTTCAAGATAACCTGTAAGATCTTATATTCTGGTTTGCAGGAACAGCTTGAAATGCTGCATTTGAAAATCTAAAAAGTTCATACACTTTTTGGCTATAAGAACCAATCTTGAGTGGGCTTAGCAGCAGGGGAGAAATACCTTTGGTATGGAATAGTACCTGCAATGGGAGGAGATCGAAAATACTACCTATTACTTTGATATACGGATTTGTTTGCTTTCAGCTTTGCATTGATTTGGCACTGTGTGAATTCTCTGATTTTAATAGTAACTATTGATTTGTATTAGTGAAAGAGAGCAGAAGAATCTAGCCCCATCTGTTATAAACAAACAGGGCTCTTTTGGGGTTTATAGCAAAGATTTTTCTTCAGCGCAGTTATAAATGGAACTACCAGTTCCAATTGAAATGCAGGGTTTTTTTCTAGGTTTAGACTGAAGAATTTCCTTACAGGGGTGGCAGAGGCTGTTCAGCCACTGGACAGTGGTGCCTCCAGCATCAAGAGAGCTGGAAAACCTCTTTCAAGCTGCAGAGGAGTGGTTTGCAGCATGGCTGCATCTTACATTCCCTGTGGTTTTTGCAGTGATCAGAAAATGAGCTAGAATAAGGGCTCTTGAGCTCTGGTGGTTTTTTTTTTCCCTCAAACCCACAAAAATTTGCAGCACTCAGACCTCTATTGCCTGGTCCCTGCTCCACTGCTGAGTATGCCTGGCCTCTTCTCTGCCTCTGGATCTCCAGTGCCCAAACTGGCAAGCACCACAGCAATTTCTGCGGATGCAGGGAAGGCAGGGGCAGGTGTCCACCGCTAACCAGGAGCCAACTGCACCCTGCTCTGCCCAACCAACACCAGCTGCTAACATCTACATGCAGGCGCTTCATCGTCCTTCTCCATCTCATCCCAGATAAACTGCTTTACCCTGATTTGCTGCCCATCAAACAGTGATTGGGTTTACTGGCAATCATAAAGGCAGAAATGCTTCAGCCACCATGTCTGGTCATTCCTTCCTACTGGCTGTTATTGTTTTTCCCTTGTCCTTGGCAATTTGGAGCTGGGTTCCCTAGGTAAGAAGACCTGGGGCTCTCACCATCAAAAACAAGCCAATAAACGCTCCTTGGTCTGGCAGGGGACCGTGAGTCATTCTGAGGTTTGATGTTGTGAGGGACCCAGACAGTCTGTCCTCAGTTGGCATCACTTAATGAGCTTCTTGATGAACACGAAGCCCGTAGCAGTGCTCAGGAGAGCCTGTTATCTTTCCACGATCTTCATTTCACTCAAAAATGAGCAAGGCTTGAGGAGCCTGAGCCCATTACGGACATTTGTGAGCATCTTCAACTAAAGCTGCATTCTCCTAAATAGCTGTAATACCCAAACGAACCCCCAGGTAAAGTGCAAGCCTCTTGGCTTTGGAGAGAGAAGGCTGAGCAAGAAACAGCTGCCTGGGTACTGCAGACATCCTCCATTGAGGGATGGCTCATGCGTTAAGATGAGGTTGCTCTGCTGTAACTAAGCAGCATGCACAAGCAGACTTGAGTTACTGAAACTGCACTGCCATTTCCAAGTGTAACATCAAAAATAAAGCCTGGCTACGCCTTCATACCAATCCCCTCTGGCAGCTGTGTCAGCCCACAATTGCACCTCTCTATAGCCACATCGGCAGCACTCTGCCGGGGAAATGCGGTGGGGAAGGCGTCATCCCGGTAAACCTGCGCTCCCGGTGATGTGGCTTCTTTCCCTGGTTAAGGCAGGCTGTCTTATGCTAGTGTAAAATACAGCCCTGTTGAATTGTTGTGTTCACAGCAAATGCACTTTGCAGGTACAGTGCTCCACAAGCCCAGACTAAGGCGGGTGTTTGCGGCAGGCGCAGCCTCGGTGTTAAGCAGCAGGAAGGATGGTTTTCTAAGCTATGCATGGCCAATATCATTTATCACACTGGAAGTGCCAGGCCAATAGGAGCAAATGAGATGGCTTGTTCAATCTCTAATGAAAAGAAGAAGCCATTTTCAGCCATGAACCTTTTTCGTCTCCAGAAAGCTTTGGGAAGTTCATGGTGGCACACAAATGTCGGTGTAAATGATGATGCATCGTTACTGCAGTGAGGGAGAACACAGAGTTCTTGCAAAACAAGATCTCAAGGTAATCCTGAACACAGAAGGCATTAGGAATTTTTTGGAGCCTTGCAGCAAGGAAGGAACAACAGATCCTCATTTCTCACCTGCCTTCTCATGTGAATGGTGCAAAAGAACTCAACTGCCTGCACATCCTCAGTGCTCAAGCTGATGTTACAGAAGGGGCCCTTGTATGGCCGTCCACATGTGCTGACATGCTATAGGGTTATAACAGCATACATAAATAGATAGGGAAGAAGAAAATGGGTTTATTCTCAATGTAGGATAGCTAAAAAGTGCTTTAGTGAGACATTGATTCAGCTATATCCAGGAACACATCTCGCAGCCCAAAACACAATGTACTTGTGCCAGCTGCTGACCAGGAGTTACCTTCTGCACGGATGTCTGAAAAAGCTTTAGTCCATTCATGTCTCGTGCTGCTGGTGGACTTCTGATTGATTAAGTAGATTAAAGCTGGATGAATAATTCATTGAATTTATTTGAAGAATTCATCTCCTGTTTTGTTTACAGATTGGCACAAACTATGATACTGGTTTGACATCATTTCTCAGCTACTTCCTACCCATAATTGTAGCTCAGTCAACGATGCTGACAGCTTCATCCAGTGCTCAGTGGCTGTAATGCTGTCAGCAGGGAGCAGTTCTGGCTGGTTACTGGCGGTCTCAGCCCCGATGGAAGCAGGGCTGAGGTTTCACCCGAGCTAAGGTCAATGCAGTGCCATGAGGAGCAGGGCAGAGGGATGAGGATAACAGAGTACCAGGTCCTCCATTGTCTGGAGGCTGAAGAAGCTCTATGCCAGCTTCATCCTTTGGAGCAAGGTTTTTCAGGGTGTTGGTTTTACCATGGAAATCCACTCTGGGCTTCTATACCCAAATATATTTTTCATTCAGAGGGCAACCTGTGAAGCACTCATAAAATAATCTTGCCATGTCTTCACAGACCAGATTCCTGGAGAGCTCAGGCCTAGTGCCAGTCCCCATCCACTGCCCCTCCTGCCCTGATTCATTTGTAGGTGGAAAATCATCCTCTTCATCCTAATCCTTGAGTAGCAGTGAGCCAGTCTTGTCACGCTCAAGTAGAAATTTAGTTTCCCATGGAAATTTTTATACATATTCATTTAAGCCAACTATTTACAAATATTTTCCTGTTTATTCTGAAATACTCCACACTCATGAGCTGTGAGTTAAGTCACTGCCTGGAGCACCCATGCAAAAAGGTAGTAACATAGCCTGCTTTATAACCGTGCACATATGTTCAAGTCTTTGCTTCTGCAACATTTTTCTAGCTTTATAATTAAGATGTAAAGGGAATGAGCCAGGTGGACAGGAGAAAAGAAAAGTCATCCCCAAATTCAGGATGCCTCCTGGCTGATGGTCCTTCCTGTTCCTTTCCTTCTTTGTAAAAAGACTAAAAGACAAATTAAATATCCACTTAATTGACATTTCTTTGGCCTTCCTATCTGAAAAGGACCGTGATTTTAAAACTATGTGATACATGTTGAGGAAATATACCACTGTTTGTGAACCATCTCTTAGAGGTTACATATATTTGGAACATCCAAATTGCACTGAAATAAAGGTTAAGGTCCTATCAGTGCTGTGTTCCCAAAGGCACACAGAAAAATCTTCAGCTCATCAGTGTTTTTAGCTTCCTTTATGTACTTAGTGTTATATCTTGTTATTTTAACAGAAGAAAAATCTACTTTTAAAACAAATTTTCAATATTGGTAGCACTGCAGGCACAGCTTTTTTGAGCTGGCTTCTGCCTAGCAATATCCAGCGCATTTTTTCAAGAATTGGCTTGATGGATTTTTTCCTCCCTTGCCTTAGCAGTCTTGAAATCAATGGAATCACACAAGTGGAAGGCAAAACTTCAAGATCATACAGAATTTTTCGACACATTTATTATTATGAGCAAAGACAAGTTAGCCACTAAGGACTCATTCTGAAATTCAGAGCATTTGAGTTTGCTGAGTAGTGATGTAAGGGATATTGACTCTTTTTACTTATATATGAAGATAATCTACATTGCAATGATAGAAGTACAGAAGACAGGATGGAAGCTAGTCTCCAGAATTACCCAGGTTCTCTGGAAAAAAAAATTGTAGTTAGTCTCTCCCAATACAGAGTTGCTCAGGGTGGGACTGAATTTTGACTGGTAAGAGCACATGAAAGCTAAAATATAATCCTGTGCTTTGGGGGAAAACAATCTTAGATTGAGTGTAGATCTGAAGGAGATGAAAGCCCATCCAAACTTTGGCCTGTGCTACTGAATAGAGCCCGAGTGTGCAATTTTTCACTCGCATTGGGCCAGGGCCAGTGTGCACCAGGAACCACTGCCAGGAGGTGTGGGGACAAGGTTGGGCTCCCTCCTCCCTACATGACGACTCCTGTGCTTTATTTATCAATGTTATTTACCCATCTTTGTGTATATTTTTAGGCCGTCTCCCTCCCATGTGCATTACTATCTATTCAGTGATGCTGAATTTCACTGGCTGTTTCACTGCCTGGGCACTCAGGAGGACATGGTGAGACACGGTCTGCAATCAGCCATCACTGTCACTTCAGCCCCTGTTCCTTTTTCCCAGTCATTTATGCTATTTTGACCAGCACAACCCCCAAGATCCCACAAGTAGTGTCCCTCTACTGAGAAAATGGAACATTTCTTCTTATCATTTCTTTCCCACTGCTAACACAGTTATTATGCCTGAGGACAGTATGTTTAGTACATTATTATGCAAAGGTCCAAGGTTCTGTGGGTGACCTTACACCTAGCATAGCATCCACTTTTGCTGTGCTTGCATGTAAAATCAAGACTTACTGTACCTGTGATATCGAGGTGGCACCAGATGCATCCAGGCTCTTCTAACAGCCCTGGCCAAAGGACCTTCCCTTTTGACTAGTGTACTTTCCTTAAAAACCTTAGGGGAAAAGTCCTGCCAAAAGCTTCCTGAAATCCAGATTATTATCCATCTTGCCCTACAGTCATTCAGACTTTTTGGAGAACTCGGACATACTCCTGGTACATAGCTTTCCTCTAAAATACACAGTGAACATTCCCAGGAATCTAATTAAGCACTAATCAGTCCTCCAGTGGGACAGATGTGTCTTCTAATAATAATAGTAATTATCTCTAAAAGCACTTGAAAGTTTGACTGTTGTTTACCAGGAATAAGTAAAAATAGAAGAGGAGCTATTTCAGGTTACAAAGCCTGACTGCTGCTGCTGTGCTCATAGAACCAGTTCTCTTCTGCAAAGATCTTTTAATGATCACAACTATCCAAAAAAACACATTATTTTACTAAGGACATTTCTACAAAACAGAGGAAAAGAGAAGGATTGCAGGTGTAGAAGTATAAGCCAGCCTCGGAAAAGTGGGGCAATTGATAATGAATCACTGCTAAATAGCTCGCAGCTATCTAGATTTTGTTACTTGAATAGAGAAATTACTATCTAACACACTGAGATCCCTGATGGTCTTGGGAAATATACTACCAATGCATCCATAAACTGCCTCCAGATGAAGTTACCCAGCAACAGCGTAACTGTGTTTTCCTCCCTCTCGGGCACACACACACACACAAATGTTGTCTGACACCTCCACTCTTTCACCCACTCACCTGTTATGGATAAACACAGAAAAAAGAGGTTCCAAAGCACAGTGGAAAGTCAGCCTAAAACCTAGTCATTACAAGAAATATGCACGAAGCTTTCATTAATCCAAATAAAGTAAAGGACTCTTCTTCAGAGGAGCCAGATGTAGAAATGGCATCACGGGTCTTTCCACATAGATGCTCAGCATGGCTGAAATCTCAGCACAGCTCAGATTTATACCCAAAAAGGGTTATTAATGCTCTAGGTGCAGAAAAAAAAAGTGTTTAAGAAAGGCAGCATTTGTTTTATCCGAGTCCTTCATTTCCACAGTCATGAGGATTTGAAGGGCAAAATGAGAATAAACTTTGTAACCCTCTGTCTGTGCTGGTCCTGTGCTGGCATCTGGCATAGACAGCGCGCCTCATCAAACCGAGACCTGTTTCTATGCACAGGACACAAGGAACACCCCTAAACCTTAAATCTCAAACCTAGTTTTCACTTTCTTCCTTGTATTACCTGTTTTCCAGTCCCTATAGTCCCTCCAGACAGCACTATCATCTGTCCCAGGCAGCAGAGTACCAAGTTCTTTATACACACAAAGAGGAATGAGGGAAACAAATGTAATCAAAAATAAATTATCATGTGAGTAGACATTGTTAAGACCCATTGTTAAGACCCTCTCCTATGAGGACAGGCTGAGAGAGTTGGGGCTGTTCAGCTGGAGAAGAGGAGGCTCCAGTCTTCCAGTACCTCAAGGGGGCCTACAAGAAAGATGGGGAGAGGCTGTTCAGTAGGGCCTGTTGCAACAGGACTAGGGGTAATGGTTTTAAAATAGAGGGAGGTAGATTTAGATTACATATCAGGAAAAAAAAAATTACAATGAGGGTGGTAGAGCACTAGAACAGGTTGCCCAGAGAGGTGGTGGATGCCCCATCCCTGGAAACGTTCAAGGCCAGGTTGGATGAGGCTCTGAGCAACCTAATCTGGTTGGAGATGTCCCTGCTCCTTGCAGGGGGGTTGGACTAGATGACCTTTGAAGGTCCCTTCCAACTCTAACCATTCTATGATTGTATGATTCCATAAAAAATGTACAGTCTAATCCAGGTCACTTCAAAGTCAGTGGAAGTTTTTTTCATTGGTATGCGTTGAACCCGAGGCTCCAGTTTCTGGCTTGGCTCTGCTGCCCTTAAGTCAATGGTAAAATTTTCATTAAACTCTGGTGGGAGCTCAGATGGGCTGCTGTAAATAATTTGTCCTATAGATGCTAAAAAAAAAAAAAAAAAAAAGGAGTAAAGTCTTTTTGTGCAAGTCTTAAAGATGTCTGAAAAGTATAAACATTGTTTACAATCTTCTGCAATTGGTGGCAAGTCTCAGTAAGAGCATTCTCCTTTACTGCTCTGCCACTTGGACTAATTCCACTCCCAGGAAGACGGGGAGAAAACAGAAGAGAAAACGAGGGCTCCAGGCCGGGGCTGCGCACAGCCTAGAGTTCAGCTCTGCTTGAAAATTTGCCTGGGTTTGTTGTGTGAAACTTCCTCCTACTCCCCAATTATTTTTAATTTTATTCACAGCTGCACACAATTGTGATAATTCCTTCGGTGGGGAGAAAACTGAAAGACAGACATTTTAAAAATACAGCCCTTTGTGCCATGCCTTTGAAAAGTCATCTAAATTAATTGCCCTTTGGCTCGGCAAAGCTGCACAGCTCAGTACCTTTCTTGCCAAAGACAGACTGCATTTAGGACACGCCGCCATGTCAGACTGAGGGACATTAAGGGAAGATTTGCACATCACTGTGAATTTGCGCGTTTCTCGGCACGCAGGCACCTTGCAGACACTTTCGGGTGGAATTTTTCCAGCGAGAAGTAAACACGAAGGTGTTGGCCTCTCTGGGACATGGAAAGTAGTTAACTTTGGAGCTAATTACAGGGAGGGTGACAGATGGATTGTCCTGATGAAGGGCCTGCCGCTGATTCTGCTGTGAGAGAGGGAGCAAAGCTGCTCTCCTTCTCTCGGCAGGCCCATGACACTAGGGAGCAAGAAGAGAAAGGATGTCAGGACTTCTAATTATACACCAAGAACCTGCGAAATCGGAGCGTTAAAAGTGTTAGTTAAAAATAATGCCCCGAGGTGGGGAAGTCAAGCAGCAGGAGAAGGAAGAGCACAGTGGTGGGAGCAAGGGGCTGGAGAGGAGGCCTTCTGCTGGTCCTCCTGCCGCTGGTGCCCGGTGGGGCTCCTCAGCAGGGATTCACAGAGCATGCATATAGTTTTATATCTGCTAAAGCCTCGCCTGCATTTTAATTTGAAATGTGGTGAAAATATGGCCAGTGTCTAGCCAGCCAGCCATCATCCAGCCCGGAGAAGAGCTGCTCTCCTCTCTTTAGAGGAATGGACATTCACTGGTTACCCTCAGACCTTGAAGAGCTGTGCTCAGTCCCCAGCTCTGCCCCAGACAGACCAAGGTAAGACACACAGGCACCTCTTGAGTTAAAAATCATTGCAGATACACTTGAAATCTTCTGCATAAAAAGGAACTTGTATGTATCGAGCTTTTGGCCGAAAGTCATCTGGCATGTTAATATAACTCACTTAAAATGACTTGGAGGAGCGTTTACTGAAAATCTACCTGCATCCTCACTAAGGGGTGATCCACTAAGGGGGATGCAGTTATGACAGATACTGAAATGCACCTTGTCCCTGGAGCAAGACCAGTGGGCAGCTCAACACAAGGGGAAATGCCCACCAGGATCCGGCTGTTTCTCTGGTACAACGGGGCTGTACCAGTGCCCTGTACAGCAAGACCTAGGGAAGGAACTACACAGCGCTGAGATGCTTTGAGGAGCTGGGCTATAGCACACGTAGCTGCATTTTGTGGATTCCCTCATTCATCTTCAGGTCCAAATTTTCATTGATTTGGTGGCCTCTGAGGCACACACTCTGTAAATCATTAGATATTAATTGGACAGGAGAGCTGCTGTCCAGAGGGATGACCTAACCAGCAGACAGCAGACTCATTCTCATGTCTGGTTCAATATATAAAGCACCTCCAACATTTAAAGCAGCTATCAGCAGTGGGAAGTTCAGAAAAACTCAACTTACCCAAATGCTCAGTTGGTGGCTCTCAGGCAGGACCTCCTTTTCAGGACATTGTCCATCTCTCAAGCATCGCTGGATCCATCTGAGCATCTCTGTGCACACCAGATACCTCAACTCACCATCACCACTGCCACAGAGGTGACAGTGAGACAAGCTATCTGGTGGGGTTTTGAACCCACTCTAGACCAGTCCTAAACTCCCAAATGGGGCAATTTAATAAATTTGTGGGGTCATTGCTTTCCACTGGACACAACTGATCACCTTGCAAACGGGTGACATCACAAAGACTAGAACTTGCCAGGAAAGACACATTTATTAAAGCAGCACATTCCACAATGAAAAGGTGCTGCCATCATATATCTGGTTCCTGGTTTTATCAGCGCCCACAGCTCCAAGCCAAAATTAAGTATCAGGGGGTAAATCACCTCTGTGTATTTTTCACAGATACTTAGGAAGAGAAAGTAATTTTAGGGAGGACCACAAGGAATTCCTCTTCCTCGAGGGGAGAATTCTATTATCTCTCCTTGTGCTCTGGCATAGCCTGTCCATATTAAACCAACTAAATAAGGGAGATGGGAAGGGAAAACCAGAGAGAAGCAGTTGGGGGCCTCAGACAGCACAGGAGCACAGCTCTCTTCCCTGACCTGGCACCTCACAGCACCTTTTCCCTCTGCAGCGGTGTGGCTGGTGCCCCCATAGAGACAACAGCACAACTCGTCCTCTCATCTGGGTGTTGGGCTTGCTGAAGAGAATTCCCCTCTCTTTTTTTTTTTTTGAGGCATTTGCCACAGGTTAGCATCTTCCAAGAATACGCATGCAGCCCGAAGTGTGCAGCCACATCAACCTGCCATCCCCTGAGGAAATGTATAAGCAGGTGCTGATGCTCATATTGTCTGTGGTTTTGGGGTGGTTACACTTCATCAGCCTACTCATAATCGTCACTTGAAGGATCACAGAATTTGCCCAATTCTCCCATGCTTTTCCAGAGACAGCTTTAAAAAGGCAAGCTGGCATGAAAGGAGAGGAAAGAAAGTCTGAGTCTGTGAACTGTACAGGCTGGAGAGCTGGAAGCTTGCAGAGTAGGAGCTCCTGGAAGAAGAAAATGTCCACCCAGAGCACTGAGTGCTGCCTTCAATATTTCTGTGCCATGAAGTGACCTCAAATACCTTAATCACAGGAAAATTATGCTGTGTGCACATCAGCCGGTGCCCATCACTTTACAGAGAGGCATAGGCAAGGCATGAGCCAGAGAAATACAAACTATACAACTATACAAAACCAGCAGCAATTTTCAAGTGCAACCCTGAAACCCCAAGAGGGAATAATAATCAGCTCTAGGTGTCTCTGGAAGAACAAACAAGTGGCAAGGGCAATGCTGCAGGCCGGTGGAGCCTCTCCCTTTGAGGGCTTTAGCAAGAGCTGCCAGGATTTTATGTATAGTTGATCCATTTTCAGGGCACTGGGAAAGACATTGTATGCTCTTGAAGACCCTTCCAGCCCTATGATCCACACTTCTGTATCACACACAGCCTTTACAGGTGCTACACCTTGAATGTGTCTGCATCTCTCTTCTTCCCAATGACAGATCACTCTTCCCCACAGCAGAAGGGCCTTGAGGATGCAAAATGAAGACTATTTTCAAAGGACTCAGCTACTACTTTGTTGAGAGATACTAATAGCATTGCATAGGTCATACTCATGTCCCACATCACTTTTGTTTCTTATAAGGGATTACAGTCACTCTAGACATTTGTTGCCCAACTCTGCACACACCCTACATCCACACACAGTCAAGAGTAATCACCAGGACGTGCCAGGCTTCAGGCGAATGAAATACAGCAGATGATCATGCTCTGACCATGCAGGAGAAGGGAGTTGCTCCAGCAACCTCAGAGCCATGAGACGAGCCGCTGGAGCGAGCAGGGTGAAATAGGGTCTTGTAATAAAATTGTCATTATGCATGGAAGGACAGTGGATGAGAAATTATAATAGAAATTGTCTATTCTAATGAGAAAAGGGATGGATGGTGGTGAGCAAAGAAAGGCATTTCAAAGGAAGGAAAATAATACCTTGTGGAAATTGCATGAGGTTGCTGTTTGCTTAGAGTTAGCAGAGGCTAAGACCTGGCAGTTTCATCAGAGAAATTGTTTAGGAAATGACCAAGGGAACGTACTTCATTGTTCAAATGTCAAACTGCTCGTATCTAGAGAGGAGAGCATGCATTTATTGACAGTAATGGTACATACCCCACAAAGAATGGCAGAGAAACCAAAAAATTTATCAAAGATCTGCCATGACTCAGATATCCCTGGTGCCCTGGCTGAAGATACTACACAGGAGAGGAAGATTCATATTACATTTCCTAGAAAAATAGAGTGATGGGCAAATACTGAGCATGATATAAGCCCTGACAGAGGAGAAAACAAAGCTTTTCCCAACCTTTAGGTGAAAAAAAAGGCTGTGCATGATCTCAGTGCC
Source organism: Tetrax tetrax (assembly GCA_009806455.1). Classification (NCBI taxonomy): domain Eukaryota; kingdom Metazoa; phylum Chordata; class Aves; order Otidiformes; family Otididae; genus Tetrax; species Tetrax tetrax. The sequence goes on from WHYT01017676.1 coordinate 76,688, forward strand.
ACAATAGGCAAGAGAGATGTATCTGGAGTAACTGACAGCTATTGAATTGGGGCAGCCATGAATAGACAGGAGGATTCAATCTAAGAGGTCAGGTGAGTACTGCTAAAGTAGTTTGTGGACAAAAAAAAAAAAAAAAGAAAGATTAAGACAGATTTGCAAGAAAAAAAATTCTACTGAAAGCAATTTTTCTTTAAAAGAACAACTACTGGGTTTTAGGTAGAAAATGAGCACATCTAAGGGAATAGGAGGAGGACGTGTTGTTTCAAGAATACATGGGTTTTGTGATGCATCTAGAGAAAAGTGGAAGAGGAACACTTCTCTGCTGGAGGTGAATCATACACAGGGTTTGCTGGAACAATTTTGGTATAAGAAAATATTTATTGCATGACATGTCTTTTGTTTCAAGCCTCCTCTTTTATATTATTGTCAAAAAGCTACACGTTGATCACAAGAATCTTGTTCACATCACAAGGTATTGAAGTTGGAGTACAAAACTAGAGTGTCAGAAGTAAGGTACAGATCTCAGTGTCTAAGGATTTTCATTTTGCCTTTGGATCAGTGTGAGTGATGAACTTATCTGCTTTATCAGACCTGCTGCATCCAGAATAAAGTGCTTTGCATATTTGTGAATCAAATCTTAGGAAGGCAATCTAGGCCACTAACTAGGATGACAAATCTAGATTAGTAGATACAAGAGTTAACTGTGAAAAACTGCAAAAATACTTTGTGCCACTAGGTGTCCAAGCAATAAAATAGCACATGAAATTCTGTATAGATAAATGTAAAGTGACACAAATGGAAAAAATAATTCTAATTTTGCTCGTATAATGATGGACTGTGAGCTATTACCAACCAGGGGGAAAATCTCTGGCTTATAATACATGGTTATATGAAAACATCAGCTTGGTGCAAAGGTTACATTGGGAATGGTTAGAAAAGGAACAGAGAACACAAAGAAAATATGCTACACCAACGCATCAAATACAGATCTGATCCTCTAGCTGAACATTGGTATCACATAAAATTAATATTATAGAAACAGAAGAATTACAGAGAAGGGTGATGGGATGATCAAATACGTATTAAGGTTTCTGCATAAAGAATTTCTCAATACACAAGGACTCTTCAGCCAGGGAGAGAAATGACTGAGAGGATCTATGACAGTCATCTCAAAAATAATGAGCAATATTCATTAAGGTCATCATCTCTTGTCCAGCAGCTCCACAAGCCACAAGTAACTGGAGTCTAGGACAGCATCCTGAGGAAGCCTTGCTCCATGTATGGTTCTTTCACCCTTCTGGAGATGTTCACTATTGGCTTCTGTTTGAGATAGATTGCCGGGCTGGGGGGGATCTAATCCAACTTGGTTTCTCTTACATTTTTTGGATACTTAGACCATAAATACAGCTATTTGCATCCCACACAATGCAATGCAGTATTAGTACTTCTTATCTCCCCTAATCCCTCCTACAGAAACCATACAGCTCCTCTCCCTCCTGTTTGTTAGAATGAACAGTCTGACAGGGCTCCCAAATATGCTCATTTTAATATTGCTTTCCGGTGGAAGTTATTGCCCCAGGTGTCATAATGTGAACCCACTCCAGCAAAGCATCTGTCACAGCACATTGCAAGCCGCTTGTCTCCTTGCTCCTTCTCGTATGCTGCCCTGCAACTTTCTTAAGAAGGTCCATCCACATTGGGAAACACTGAAATAACCCAGCCAATTCTGTAATACAGTATACGGTACAGAATGACTGACTGGACCTGTAGAGCTCAGGACCGTGGTCTTGTCTGACCTAGAGGCTACAATAACAAGAGCTCCTCTGTTTGCAGATGGTAATTTTGTTTGCATCCTGAAAACCAAGGCCCATGAAGAACTGTAGTTTACAGTTCAGCCTGCAGTGAAAAGGCAGCAAGTTTCCCTCTGCTATTCTCAGAAGCTACTTGCATATTCTACACACTGCTCTGATTACTTATTAGCCTTTTTTACATGCGTGCAGGTATTCCATCATCTCTTGGCTCTTCAGGCCTCTAGGTCAGTGGGAAAAAAGTTAATGAGTCAACAAATGAATTAAATTTGTGCACCCTACTGATGAAGAACAGAGGAGTACAGCAGGTTCTGAGCAGGAATGAAGATTCAGAGAGGAAAACGACAGCAAAACATTTGAGATGTATACAGCTTTGTATTTATGGTCATCCAAGACGCAGTCAGGTAAGTAATTTCTGAATAGGACTGTGTCAGTTGGTGAAAATTGCTCCGTGCAGCTGCTGGTAGACTGATAATATGGTGACATGATTCACATTAGAAAATCTCTCATGCATAAAACCCAATAAACTGCCACCTCTGTTGCCTCAACACGGGCACCATTTGCAACGCCCTCAGTGTCCTGCCTGACCTCCCCTCTGGAAGGGCACAGGACTCCCATAGGACCTCTGCTAGATCTGCCATGCCATGGAGCCATTGATCTCCATGGGAAAGATTTAGATGACCAAGTAATTTCAACCCAACAGGTTGAATGGCTGCAGAATCAAGCCATAGGCTTCTTGCTTCCCTGTAAAAGAGGCAAGCATTGCTAATGTTGATTTTCAAAGAAACTAGGCACAGAACAAGTGATAGTCAAGGCTTACACAGCAAATGAGTGGTGAAGCTAAAAAGGACTCTGAGCTTTCCCATCATGTCTTCCCTTCCTTATGTACCAGCATCGTCCTGCAGCAAGCACACCACAACAGTTTGCTTTGGGTCGGAGTATACAACCGTTGCGATGTGGATGCTCTATCAGGTTGGAAGGACTCTGAAAAACCTATGCCTTCAGGTCCAAAGCAAACTTAATTGGTGGCCTTTTTACTTGAAAAAGGACTATGTGCCCAAATGTTCTTCTTGTCTTCAACTGTAAACAAAGAATTATTAAAAGGTTCTCAAGGATTTGAGATAGCAATTAAAAGAAGATGAGTGACCTTCACAAACTGCAGCACGGCTGCTTTCCAAATCAATGTTGTGAAGCTCCTTGGCTGGGGTGTTACTGTGATTGCACATTATCATCTCTAAAGTTGAAGACATAACAGGATTCCCACGCATCTCTCTGTAAGGCAGCTGTACCTCGCCACACACAAGATGCACAGCCACTACGTGGCAGACGTGCTTAGGGCCATGTGGAGGGGAAGGCAGCAAACTTACAACTAGTGTCTGGATACAGAGTGAAAAAAAGGGTGTCAAACCAAACATGATGGGAACAGGATGCGTTTCGCATGTTCTTCCTGCAGATCCCACTGGTTAAACATAAAATTTCCCACTTGGAAAATGGAGATAAAGGTTTTCTTAGGGAGAAAAGAGTTGTGGGAAGCAGCCACGTATGTGCAGTTCCAGGAAGGTGTTCACTGGAAACAGCCAAATCAACAAGAAAGACCATTTTTAAGACACTGAAAAACTCCTCTGCTCATTCTCGTATGGGATTTGTTGTGTCCTTAGTCCGCTTAGTGCAAGCTAATCCCTCAGCTCATTTGTAAAGAAAATAGTGATATAAATGGATAAAGCTCTCAAAATAGCTACTAACAATTATGTTCCACACCAATTTTCTGCCTCATTAATACTCTGAAGCTAATCAGCATTTTTCTAAGTTATCTCTATATAATATGTGATTTTTCTGCCCTCAAAATATTTACTTGGAAATACTTACGCTAGTCACACATCCTGCCACTTATTTATGCTTACCAATTAAAGTGTATTTTTCAGAAATATTTCTGCTAGCTGCAGCTCCCAAAACTGAGTGACATTCTCCCAGGCTTGGTGTTTCCCTGGCATCCAAAGCTGAAGGTGTCTGTGTGCAGGGTGAAGGACAGCAAGACAAAACATGGGTGCCAGGGCAGATGCTGTGGCAGAGGGGCAGCAGATGGCCATAAGCTGGGCAGGTGGACGCTTCACCGAGCCCCTGATATTGCAGACAAATTGAGGGGTTTGAGCTGGTTTTATCTGGAATCAAGACTGGGATCTGCAGGTGGCCCTGAAGAAGACATGCAGGTGACGTACCTACCTTTCGGGACACATCAGGCATGCGGCTATCAGAAACCACACAGATTTAAACCTGCTCCCCAGAAACCTGTGTAACAGTTGGTATTAAATTCACCATCTCTCAGTTTTCTGATAATGAGGCACCATTAAGGAGGGAAATACACCATTCGTGGCAGTGCACCTGTTTCATCCTTGGCTTCCCACTGAGGAAGCAGAGCAGAGCTGCTGCTGTTTTTCTCACCTGCATTTCAGCCAAATCACATCCAAATCAACATGTGTTACCAGAAACTTGTTGGGTAGCTCCAGCTGCAAACATCTGCTGATCCATCAATAATGCAAACTAAAGATCTTGACATTTTTGAGATTTTCTGGGAGATTCAGCTGAACAAATGTACAGAAGGGATTCGGTTGTCTAGATGAGAGTATCTACTGCCATTTCAGGCTTCTGTGAGGTCTGGATAGTACAGATAGATGTGGCACAGGACCTGAAAGAGTCTTACTGCTCTCTGAAGGCCAGGAAGAGTATGTTAAAGCACCCCTAAAACCTTTAGACAGCTCTGTTAGAGACCTGGATCCCACCTGGGTGTCCACCATAGTGTAAGCTGGATAGCTCTCCAGGATCTGTTGACTCAATTTCCATCGACTGTGATGAGAGCTTAGCCATGGTGCTCACAAAGAAATACGGACATGTAGACACCTGAATGTAGGTGCCTTAACTTCTGATCTGAATTCCACTCGATCTTCCAAAATTAAGTGGAGAACCACTGTTTTTCTGGATATCCTTATGGACAATTTTCTGAACTTTTTATCAACAGTCTGCCACATACTTGGGACAGCATTAGACAATCAGCGTATTAACAGAAGAAGGGGGATAAACAAAATTTAAAGCATAGAAACACATTTTCTTCTTGCTTTCCTCCAAGGGATCACATTGGCATATCGGTACTCCTAAATTTATTGTGGACATATAGGATTTTTTTTTTTCAGCCTAGATATCCAATGTCAGAGCTGGAGAATTCAAGTTTTTGTACTTGGAGTTTATGCTCTCCCAAGGTGAAAGCATAAAAATTATGAGACGTCTATCAGAAAATTTGGGCTGACCTAGTTTCAATTATCATTAGAAGGCATTAGTTAGAAAAGATGACATTTTAAGAAAGACTTTGTCCTCTGGAAGCAGTTTTTTTTACGGCATTAGGCTAGTGTTACCCGAGGCTCTTGCACTAGAGTCAGAAGGCGTCTCAAAGATGATAGGAAAATAGAGGAGAGCACTGTAATGGAGAAGAGAAGGAAGAATGCAGCCAGCATTGATAAGATGGAAACTTAAGTAACACCTTGGACACGTCTAAATATAGGTCAATAAAATTAAATTGAGAAATAAGGCAAAAGAAGATTGGAACTGAATTTTATTCTTTGAAGAACACATCTCCGATATTTTAGGATGGGTTGCTTCTTCAGGGAGGTGGAAGCAGTATCTGAAATGACTTGAATATGGTCAAGGCTTCAGATTTCCTTGCCCTGTATGGCAGGACAAGTGGCAATCGGTCCCATCAGCCAGGAGAAATGTCTGTAGGAAAGAGCTCCAGATACCTCAAGAACAGCAATGGAAACAAGCAGAGAGACAACAAGGAGTGGTACAAAGGAGTTGCTGGAGAAGAAAGATGTATCTTTAAAGTGAAGAGCTGTAGTGATTAAAGTAAAAATTGCCAGTCATGTTTAGCCAGGCCTTGTTACAAGCATTAAAGCCAGCAGACAAATGTTCTGCTGGCGCATGCATGGGCACAAACATAGAGAAACAGGCAACAGGAAGCATGGGAGCAAAACTGCACAACAGCTGCTTGTCTTCAGCCCCATTTTCATTAAAGTAGTGCTGATGCTACCTATGGGACAGAAAAAAAAAAAAGAGGAGAAAGGAAACAACAGCAGGAGCATGACAGAGTCAGACTGACCCTGAACTTCAGGATTTTCACATCCAGCATCTGGAAGGACCTGCTTCCCTTCCTGAGCCCCACATGGCACCTCTAGGCAACAACAAGTAATTTGAGCTAATCTGTCTAGCCAGAAATGGCACGATATGACTGGAGAACACCAAATGTAAAAGGGAGAGGAGGAAGGGAAGGAGTAAAATGCTCTTTTGTCTGACCTGAAAAACATGTAAGATTTAAGATCAGATTTTGAAGAAAAGTGTAATGGAGACAAATGATATAACAAGCAGAATGGACTTATCAAAGTTAGCTCGGGAACGTAATTGGCTTTATAGATGCAGAGAGTGCAGCAGAGCTCATCCATGCTGGCTTGAAGAAAGCATTTGATTAAATACCATCTGGGAGATTAGCTCAGATGGGGAGGGTGGAAACCAAATGAACTGCAAACAGGGTGTGCTGCTGGGTGAAGGGGAGATGGAAACAGTGCTGCAAAGGCAAGGATCAGGCTGGAGGGAAATTATTAATAGAGTTCCTTAAGAAATAGTGTTGAGACCAATATTTTTATTAAGTGCTTGGGCACAGAAAGTGCCTAACAAAATCTGCTAAAGACAAAATTTAGAGGCAATATCAATATGGAAGTGAATTGAAATAACAACAAAAGCACATGATCCTGAGGACTGAGGTAAGAGGAGAGAGATCAAATTCACTGGTGTGAAATGCAAGGTAATGTATTTGAGAACCAAATTAAAATGCAGCCTTCTGATATAAATGTGTAGCTCATCATCTGGAAATGACTGAGGAGTACCAGCTGATCAGAGAATGATCAGCATAATGCAGCTAAGAAAATGAGAAATGTGGTCTTAGTCCCAGTAGGGACTGGGTCTGACATCCCTTGGCTGGACTGGGAAGGGTCTCTGCAGTGGCGGTGGGTAACACGACTGGCCTTGCAAACCGCGTTGGTACTCCCTTGTCTGAGCACTCTTCACGGCTGTAATCACCCAGGTTCAAGCAGAAGGCAGATGTGGCCAAGAAGGAGGGTGGATGAGGGTCACTAGGATAACTAGACCAACTGGGATGCATTCATACAAGAATAGACTAAAAGAGCTCAGCTTGATCAGCCTGGGAAAACAGAGGCTGCTGGAGCAGCTACCTAAATGCACAAAGGGTAAATAGATGGGAAGGAGGAAAGGTGTTTAACTGGCAGGGTAATGTTGGCAGAAGAATGAACTGGCACAAACTATCACAAATAGTTACATGCCAGCCACCATCTACACTGGCCTTCCCAATAGTACTCAGATTTTTGCGCCCAAAATTGCCCAGGAAACCTCAGAGCAGGTCATCTTTGTCAGTGGCAAGTGTCTTATTTATTAGGCCACAATAGCTTGTGTGGGAGCTGCTGCTGTCATGCCAAGACAAGCAGCTGCTACCTCCTTCCCAAACAGAAAAACCGAGGTAAGAGGGTATTCAAGGGAAGGTACCACAGTGCCAGAAGAAAGCAGAAGGAACAATGTCATCCTCAGGCCTACAGAGGCCAGTGTGACCCCAAGAGACAGTGACAGTAATACAGTTTTACATTAATTCAATTACTGTTGGTGCCAGAAGGATGACTTAATTGGATCAGCCTTATTTGCTAAGTTACTAGATCACAAAAATAAGAGGATTTTTGTAGCTGGCACTGAGAGGCCACTTTGGCTGTCTTTCTTTTAATACAGGGAATAAATAAAAAGTTGGTCTAAGTGGATAATTAACCAAATCTTTTGACATGTGGAACACTCTCCAGCCTCAGAGAGGCAGCGAGTGCTCTGTGGAGCACACAGAGCTGGGAGATGCTGAGCTGGAGCTGAGCACACCAGGGCTGGGGAGAAGTGGTGGCCAGGACTGAGCATCAGGAACAACGTCAGGAGATGCAGGAGTCTGCTCCTGTCTCTGCTGCCTGCAAGAGACCTCCACCATGAGTGTACTCCCACATGGAAATTGCGTTACTGTTCGGTTTTAGTCCAGCAACTCTGCCCTCATCTCACTAAAAGCATAGAAATAGGGTAAAAATCTCCATTCCTGACCACAAACCTTTCCTCCTCTGCTTCAGGAGGCACAGCAGCCTCTGGCACCACACTGAGAAACTCAACTGCTCTGGAAAAACGTGCATAGAGAGCAGAAATATATTAGCCACGGTGTGATTAGCTGGAGGTGGGACACCCACAAGGTTATAGAGCTGTTTGCAGTGGAACAGAGAGGAATCCAGCATGCTTTTGGCATAAATGAAACTTGAGGGAGAATGGGATGAGAAAGCACAAATACTGACTAAAACTCTACCCGAAATCACTAAGGATAGAGAAAATTCTTGGAAAAACATACTGGAAACAGGATCTCTGTTTGACCTGAAGACTCAAAAGTGAGTTCCTACAAACTATCTCTTGATTTGTGAGTAGTAAAAGGTGGGGCAAATCCTGGGAAACTCATGGGTCTTGTCCTGGCTGGACACTGCACCAATACACACATAATGCACGGCTCCTTCTGTCAGACCCAGCCCTAAAATCACCTCCTCTTCAGACTTCTTTTGAGGATTTAAGTTGTGCAGAGCCACCTGATGCCCCAGTGAGCCTGGGGGGTCCCAGAGCTGGGTGCTAGGCACCATGGTCCCAGCATCTCAAGCCTCAGTCATGTTTGAAGTCCCTTCCTGACAAGCCTTGTCAGCTCTGGCCTGCTTCACCTCCTCCTTCAGCTCTTGGCAAGCAGTTTTGTCTGCTGCCAGTGAGCTAAGAGGTGCTGAGGAGAGTCCAACTTTGCACAACATCATAGAATCATAGAATTGTAGAAGGGTTAGGATTGAAAGGGACCTTTAAAGGTCATCTAGTCCAACCCCCTGCAAGAAGCAGGGACACCTTCCACTGGACCAGTTCGCTCAAAGCCCCATCAACCTGGCCTTGAACACTTCCAGGGATGGAGCAGCCACAGCTTCTCTGGGCAAGCTGTGCCAGTGCCTCACCATCCTCACAGTAAAGATTTTCTTCCTTATGTCTAACCTAAATCAACTTTCTTCCAGTTTAAAGCCATTATCCCTTGTCCTATCGCTACGTGCCCTTGTCAAAAACCCCTCTCCACCTTTCCTGTAGGCCCCCTTGAGGTACTGGAAGGCTGCAATAAGGTCTTCCCGAAGCCTTCTCTTCTTCAGGCTGAACAGCCCCAACTCTCTCAGTCTGTCTTCATCCCCAGTTTTTTCCTTTTGACTGGAAAAAAGTGTCCCTCCTCTGGGCAATGAGGTCTTCCTAGAGGGCAGTGCCCTCTGGGTGCACGACTGCGGTTTGGGGGTGATTTAACTCCCAGGATCAGCCTAGAGTCTCTTTTTCTCTCCTCAGCAAGAAGAAGAAAGGAAAGTTAGAAGTCAGCTGTGGAGGAGGCAGGAGCAAACCCTAGCTCTCAAGAGAAGTACACAAATGCTTCAGCTGCAAGACTCACCTTCCTTAGGAAAAACAAACAAGCAAACAACCCAAAACCAAAAAACACACCAAAAAATCACACTTAGAAGCATTAGTAACATTCATTATCCAGACTTGCTGAAAGCCACTGACACTAATCAAAATTCTGCATTTCATGCCATAAGCTGGGCAGGGATGTATTAAGAAAGTGAAACATATACACACTCTGTTTGGATGTGCTGACGCATACTTCTGTCAGGTATAATTACAGCTCCCATTCCTCTTCTTTCCTACCACTAGTTCTATATATTAACTTCCATTCTAATTTAATTACCCCAACTGCAGCATTTCTTCATTCGAAACAAATAGCTCCTAGGAATGGTGCTTTCAGGGGAACACAGTGGGCCTTTTTTTTTTTTTTTTTTTTG
>WHYT01017676.1:86479-104883 GCA_009806455.1 Tetrax tetrax
CAACAAGAGCTTGATGAAAATTTCCCTTAGGATCAGTTTTTCTGATGGAAATTGAAATGTCTGCAAAATCATCTGTTTTACCCCAGCTCTGACTATTTCAGATGGCGAAATGAGCTGACAGCTTGTTTCAGGTCCCTGTGGATTCCTGCCCTCCTGCTGCAGGGGAAAGTCCTTGGGTTTGGATTTAAGGGGTCTGTGCATTTTTCTGGAGATCCTGAACGTGTTTTTTTGTGCAAGGACAGTGTCTGCTGCCTCTGAAACCTGTTGGACCCCTTGCAGCCTGCAGGGAGTCTGTCCACATAAATCCAAAATTCCCATGTGCAAAGCTCCTGGGGACCACATGAAGACAGACATTTAAAATAAAATTAAGGCACACAGATCTCCAGTTGCTGTTGGAAATTGGGTGTCTTGTATAGCTGAAGAAGAAAAACATCCCATGAAGTCCATTCTCTCCTGACATCTTTTTCAAAAAAAAGGTGTGGCAAATGCTCTGTCTTGGCACAACTTTTTCAATATTTGCAATATTTTAATGCTTTGTTTTAACCAAGGAAGCTGGGGAAGAGAGCTGATGCCGCAGTCCTTCCTGCATGCGCCGTCCGGGCCATTCGGATTTGGGACTGGATTACACAGACGCCTTCCAGAGAGATGACTGGAGCTGAGATGCCTAGTTTATATCCTCTGAAATAATTGCAGAGAGCAACAATCCATGCAGCGAGCAGCAAAAACTCATTCCTCAAGCTCTGTCCCTGAATGTTGCGTAAATCCCCCAGGTTAGCATCAGCCAGCCACAAACTTCATCAGCATGCTGCTAAGCTGTACTGCTGGCATTTGGAGTACAGTAACACAATCCATTATTGATATTTCCTTGAATATTATACAACCTCTTGACAATATAATCCATCACGAGAGTGAAAGCAGATAATTTCTTGGGAGCACATTGAACTCCTGCATTTAGTTTCCTTTCTGGTTAAGCCCGCTTGCTGATCCCATTGTATTGCTGCCTGTTCTTTGAATTGCCGTTTATAAATTGCTCCGCGTACAGCTAATTCTTGCGTAAAAGGCTTCAACAATAGCGATATACAGTCAAATGCACATAATTGCTTTTACAAAAGGAAAAGAAATCACATCAAGGAACATAAACCTCAGTCCCTGTGCACTGCAGTTTAAAATAGATGATGCCCTATGGCTGATAACGTACTTCAGTTATAATCATTATGAGTCTACTAAATAAGAAGCCAATTATTGTTCTAACAAGGCATTTATTAGTAATCTGGACAGAGATCATATAGATGGTATATAACAGCTGGAAGTGGCAAAGAAAGGCAGAAAAGTGATGGGGTGAAGGCACAGGTGTAATAAGTAGAGATGCAGCCCTTCTCAAAGACCTGGCTTTAATTAGGAAGAACAGCAACACACCACCAGCAATACATGCTCCTTCTTGCTGGGTTTCTGATGAGTGCTGTACTTTCCCCAGCCTTTAACGTGGGAGGAAACCAAACAGTACAGCTCTAGAAAAGCCACCGCTGTGGCCAGCTCAACCTGGGCTCTGCCCTCCGGTCCAGGCACACTCCAGCTGATGGCCCTTGTGCAAGTGTAGTGTGGATGCATCCAGGGAGCTTGATGGAAGAAGTTCTCTCATTAGGGCTTTTTTTTGTGTGTTTCGCCTAACCAGGTCAGGAGCTCTGTGGGAGAAAACTCCTCTCTCTGGGGATAGCTGTGTTAGATCAGTGCAGAAAGCCCTCTGGGAAGCAGGTGTTGCTTTCAAGCTGCCTTCAAGTAGACAAGGGAAATCTCCATCTGTGATGGTGTCGAAGTGAGCATGGAGATGACACCCTGAGATGGCTCGGAAGTCATCATCGGTCACATGGGAAAGGTTGAAAGTGGACAGAAAATGTGTCTGGTGGGGCGCTTGGAGGGGAATGAATGGAAAGCCCTCACCTCAGCCAGGAGGAGGGCTGCCCAGCTGGTCTTCGCTGTGGCTGGGAATGACTCCTGGCAAACCGCTGAGGACGACACCCAGAGCACCATGTGCTCCTGGTGACCAACTCGAGGGGCAGAGGGATACAGCCAGCTCTTTGTGCTGTCTCCAAGTGCAGGATGCATGTCTCAGACCATCCCAATGTCTGTCCCAAGGCTTGCCCATGCTCTTACCATGAACTCGGACAGGACCCAGCTGCCCCCAGACCTGGTGAAGATGTGAGTGTGGATCAGAGGAACTGAGGTTCCCTGGTGAAAGCTGGGGGTAGCAGAGAACTATCTAGCATGTGTTTCCTCATCTCAGTAATGCCTCTCTGCTCAAAGGTCCTGCCTTTCTCCCCATGCTGGTGCAACAGGCATCAGGCTGGCGTGCCAGCAGTGACACCCATGTCCCTGGAGATGATGGCCAGGGCCCTTGATTTTGTTTGGGAACAGTGGGTTTTGCCAGCAGAAGCTGGAAAGGTAAATAAGTGCACTGATCACCAGTGCCCTTTCCTCTTTAGGAAGAAAGGGAGCAAAAAATTGCTGTTGTGTTGTACTTCTTGACCCACCAGCATTCAGAGAGTGATGGAGAAGGAGACAGGGGTGTATGAGGATCTCATAACAGCCTGCATTTAAAAATAATATGTGTGTTATATCTGTTCTCCCAGCCTTTTTTTTTTATGGGTTTGCTAGGTTAGTCTCGCCCCCTTTTCTACCACTACAGATTCACGGGGCTGCAGGAGCTTGCAAGGGTGGGAATTAACTACCGTGGCATGCAAACCCTGCTTCTTTTTTCTGGTTTCAGCTCTTCTGGAAAGGCTAGGTAGGGCATGAGAAAGTGCAGAGGGTGGAAGCCCAGAGATGCAGTGCAGAGGATGCTCCTCTGGGCTCCAGTATGGCCCTGAGCCCTCCCGTGCCTCAGTTTCCCCATGAGTGTGACCCACAGCTCAGCACCCCCCTTTGGCAGTGCTCTCAGGCCAGATTTGGTATTTGCAGAGTCACCTGGGAGAGGAGATGAAGGGTTCCACATCAGCGCAGAGTAAATTGTTATTAAATGAGAGCTAATGAATGATCACATGAATCCCAAACTGGAGCAATTAACCACTCTGCTGCTGCCAGAGGGTATTTTCCCTGCTGCCACAGTTGCCTCTAGGTAACTGATTTTTTAAATTACTCTTTCCTCATCGCTTCAAGACATTGCCTTGGGAACCAATCAAGCCTTTTTTTCTTTCGTTTGCACCCAAGAGCTGTGCTACTGCTGCAGCTCAGGTGGGGCTGATCCCTCACTCTGGATGAAGTTTATTCCTCTTGAAATATCTGATTTGCTTAAGGGGAGGATAAATGCTGCATGGTTCCATAGCAGGGACTGAGGTGGGTTCTAACACCCAGAGACACAAATCACAGTTACCGGTGCTGGCAGCTCTGGGCCTTTTGCCTGAATATTTGCATTTCATCCACTTTGGGTCCGGCTTGGGTGTACAAGAGCTCAGTGCGTGTCCCAGCTGGCAAGTGAGTGTGGCAGAAGAGATGTAGGCAACTGACTTTTTTTAATCACAAACCTGGCAAATGGCAGCTGCAGGACAGAAAATGTTCTTTGCTGCCATGTCCCTCCTGAAGGCATATCTCATAAATTTCTTTATGGCTCATGTAGTTATTTCACTCACCCATAATTAATGCCCTTTTTCTCCCCACAAGCTGAGTGAGACAGCTTTTACCACTCATGGCAACGTACCCATGGCTCACATCTATGGCTTTGCAGAGCCCCAGCTCCGGCTGGAAAGGGGCGCGAGCAGCTCCCACCAGCAAACCGAGCACCGCTGGTGGGATCTCAGCCGTGAACCAGTGGTAACCATCTCACTTCAGCCCATTTTTCTTGACTGACTGCACCTTGTTAAGCACTTACCTCAGCCTCTCATCATCAGCGCGAGTGCTGAGACCTTGCCATGCTCAGAGTTCTCCTGGTATGGAGGTTTGCTGCTGGGGGAGATGAGGGCAGAATTTGGCTAAGCACTGCTGGAGCTATAGCCAGCCCTGACATTTTTTCCTTAGGTTATAGTTAGTTCAGCTGGCCACATCCAACTATGTTTGTGTTTCATCCACTCAAAAAAAAAAAAAATTACTTCATTGCCATGGACACAGCTATGATTTGCATCTTAAGCAATGACACATGCCCTAATGATAAAGGCAATCTTTAGCTATGGATCCCCATTGACTTCAAGTTCCAGCATTCTCATTTATTATTAGGTGCTTCTGAAATCAACTTTTTGCCAGGCAATTGGTAGGGAGTTACATCTTAATGCTTTTGTTCTGCTGATGTTCTGATATGAATAAATATTTCCCACTGGTAAGACAGTCAGACACTCTGGGCTGAAGCGGAGTGGGACTGGGAAAACACTGGCTGGCTCTGCATGGCATGAACCCCATTCCCAAAGTAGTGGGGGGATTTGGGTGGGCACAAAGTGATCGAGCAAGAGAATGGCCACGGACACATGTATGGTGCTGATGGCACAACACCAAGGTACCCAAAAGGGCTTCAAAGGATGGAGAGTCGGGCACTCACAGGGCAGGCAATGCCCATGCTGGATTTCCAGTTCTGGCAGCTCTTGCCCAGTTGTTGGACACTGAAATCTTGTTTCTACCTCCTCTGTGCTGAAGGGACATTGCAAAAGTAATGTTTTCCTGCTGGGCTGTGCACATGGTAGCAAACAGGGTTCAAGGAGTCAGGTGCAAGGGTGCAAGGAGCAAATGAGGTGCAGGGAGTGCAAGGAGCTGTCGTGCACGGAGAAAGGCAACTACAACAGGTGAAACGGAGCCGACCCAGGTGCAATGCGTGGCTGAGGCATTTGGCACAGCCCATGCAGTTGCACAATCCCTGTTCCCACAGCAAACTGCTCCGGTGCTCAGGCATGTGTCCACAATCCTCTCATCGGTGCCTTAGAGGTTCACTGCTGTTCGTGGCTCCCACACCACAGCACTTTTCACCTTCAGCAGCTTTATCATCCTTTTGGTGTGAATAGGACCCTGGGGCAGAGAGAGACACGCTGTAACTGCCAGCAGTACCCACTGATTTGGGGTGCCCAAGGAGTAAGGATGGACAATCCAGAGCACCAGGCAAAAAAAAATGATCCAAACCTGTTCTTATTCAATAACCACATACTGGTCTCAGAGGGTGCACGGTTCAGGCGCTCAACCAGACTGATCACATCCTCAGAAATTAGGCTCGTAGTTCATCTCCTCCTGAGGTATAACATCAACTAAACATTTAGGAACACAGAAACCTTCAAAACAGGAGGTAACTTGGCCCGAGGAGGGCAGAGGTGGGCGCCTGCCCTTTAGGTAAGGGTGACCTTCTCTTTGAAAAGTGTAAAGGTGAGCACCAGAGCTTCCAGAGCCTGGTGCCTTTTGGCTTTTATCCCATGGTTATTTTGCTGGCCTTAGAGAAAGTGTGAGTTTAAATCAAAGCTGTGCACACTTCATTGGGTTTTATTCATATTCCATTCACGTTTACAAGGGGTTTTGCCATGTTAATTTGCTGGCACTTAATATAATCTGAGCACAGACTGCACTCTGCCTTCGGCAAAGGTCCACAGTGCATCTTTCTCCTCTTTCTGGCCACCCATTTTCCCCAGATTCAAACAAAACCACTTACCTTTACGACAACTTCTCACCTGCAGAATTTGCTGAAACCTGGCCAAAGGCTCGGGAGGAATGGTGAAAGTGACAAAAGGCAGGCAGCGGACTGGCACCTGTGCATGTTATAGGAAATGAATACAGGTCACTTGTCACAAATTATTTATGGGATTTCAGTCTAAATGTTTGTGTCTCTGCAGGCATATTTTGGAAATATTGAATGCAGTGCTCTGTCCTACAAAAGATGGTGACTCCTACATCAGAGGCATGGATTAGGCCAAGCAGATAACAGACCTGGGAAGGGATGTACCTGCAGCTGATAACAGAAAACCTCCGTTTACCCACAGAGTTGCTTCACTGCAGCACTATCTCCTCTTTAATGGCAGAAAGTAGAGAGGACATTTCTTGTTCTGCCAAGTAAAGCCAGAGTTAGCAGTCAGGTCAGGTGCCTCCCAGGAGGTTTGTTTAGCCCCCTGTGCTCCTTCGAGCTTTATGGCATGCTGAGCATCTCCCACGCTTGAAGGGCAGTAGACCCATGCCCGAGTACACCAAATAGTTAATTGGAAAGAGCAGCTGTGAAAAAGGCCTGACCTTTTCCTGAATTGCAGCCCAATGCTGAATAGCAGAGGTCATCCAGTTAACAGGGAAAATGATGCTGGAAGAGAGCTTTCTGCCTTGAAGGAGTGGTGCTGAGACTTGTTAGCAGGACCTCATCATAGAATGCTTGGTTTCAAGGCAATATGGTCTTCGCAATTAGAAAGCAGATGCTGCAGCCCTTGGACACAGACAGTCGTCACCAATACTGAGATGGCTCCTTGATCTCCAACAGCATTGCCAGAGATTGGCACAGCCTGCTAAAGTGATGCTCCTGGTTCCCAAAGCTTTTACTGTCAGTAAAGTTGAACTTTGTTCCAAGGGAAATGGTCAGGTAGGATGAAGATTTTAGACCTATCAATTTCCCATGCTAACAGGAAAGAGAGAAGACCATTTCTGTACCTCATAGTCTTAGCATATCCAAGCCCTAACAGGTTTCCTGCTCTCCATGGTCTCCATTCAATTTAAAAAGAAACTCTTCCCTTTACACTTTTTAACACATTCCCAAGGTTATTCACCAGGCTCCAGCAGACTAAATCAACAGGACTACTTCAGGCTGGTTCAATGGACCATGTCACTACAGCATATCCATGGGGATGTTTCTCATTTCACTGGTTAACGAAGATGTTCCTCATCTATTTTCTGATGAAGGAAAGCAAACAATCTCTGCTCGATATCAAGGGATATCAGCTAACAGCGTAACTGGCTTACACAGATAAACTCAGCTCATTTGTGCTTGAAAAACCTGAGAATTCGAGTCAATCTTGAAAAAGGTGCTGTGGGTATTTTTACAAGGTGTACATTAAAAGAAGTCAAATCTGGATATTGATCTTTCCTCCACATTGACTTTCTGTACATAGCATAAACTTTTGTAACCAGCCTTATCCTCTGGCCCGGGATTGTCTCTCTTTGGCTGTGATGAGATATCCCATACTCAGATCATTCTCCATGCTCTACTAACCAGACAGTCTTTAAAAACCATGAGAAGTGCAAGGGAGAACCATGATTCACCTTTTTCACCATTTTCAACCCTTTACAGGTGGCAAAGCTAAGGCTAGCACAAGAAAATTGACCAGGATTGACCTAATTACATTTTCTCTGAATCAGAACATACTGTTGCTTAGTCAGAGGTTCAAAAGAAAGCAGTCAGGGAACACATAAAGTCAAAAAAGTGAATGGACCTGTTAAGTTGTCAATGTTTTCCCCACCAGCCATTACCAGCCATTCCAGTCATACAGAAAACAAGAAACCTGGCGTGAGATCCTCCCAGTTCACTGGTCCTGACTGATGGCACTTAGGAGGAGCACCAGAAAAAGTAAGTAGGAAAAAGAAGAGGAGTATTAGATGAACTAAGAGATGGAAAAAAATGTTGACAAGTAAATGGACGGCTGTTCAGGGGACCATGGGAAAACCAAGCAGCTGGAATCTCAGATCGCAGCCGGCTTTTAAAGAGCAGAAACATAATTCAGATAATACTTCTTAGAGTGCTTTCTCTGAAAAGGCCTGCTATTCTCTCACCAATTTTGTTTATTGTGGTCATAAAGAGAACAACCAATACATGTAGAAATAAAACGCAAACAGGGATTACCAGAGCAGTATATTAGAGACATGCCAGATTTACTACCGCACCAGTTTAGCGAGCTTGAAATCACTTTAAAAAAATAAATCTAATTTTCTAATTTTTTAATAGATCATTGATTACAGCTATTTGCTCTGAGAAGAAACGTAAGTAGGTGTTACTAACAGACTTACTCCCTTTCTGAAGAATGATACCTGTTTCTCTAACAGAAGCATATGAGTCCTCTGTGATGAGGGGGGTTTGTGTCCCAGTTTAATGCAGGAAAGATATGTGTAAATAAATTCTGTAATTAAAACTGACATTTTTTGCTTGACTGCTAACACTGGCCGCACAGATGAAAAATGATATTAGTTCCAGCACAGGCAGAGACTCTGCTCACTGTGAGAGACCAGGGGAGAGCATTAAGGTGGTAATGAACCGACTTGCGAGCTCTCGCCCAGGGATGCTGGGCTGCTCCTGTGATCCATGGTGCCATTTCCAGCGTGATGACTGGCACCGGCACCAACGGAGAGGAGAGGTGCCAGCTTTCATGAGAGCTGTTATTTGCAAATACACTCCATGGCTGAGATGTAGGGAGAAAAACTCTGTACAGAGAGCTTTGCGGCATAAAGAAGGGTGTAGTGACAGTGAGAGGGTGGTGGGTAGGGTTGGTTGCTTTAAAGGGGACAAACGGGTCCGTGATTCAAATACTGATGGTTTGCCATGGAAACTTCACTGACAAATATTATCAAGGTTTCAGTCTTGTTCTGCATCTTCTGTGTCTGTCGTAGACCTAGGGACAGGCCAGCTGCAGAAAAGTCAGAGGCTGCGGTTGGATGAGACACCCAGATGTTTCAGGAGCAACTTTTGGCACTCATTTGGCATTGCAAGTTCCCAAAGGCTGCATGAACTTCACTCAGGTGAGGTTCCTGGAGCCAAGGGGGCGATACGGCACTGGAGGGGAACATGGTGGATGGGGAGCTCTGGAGATGTGGGAACTTCAAAGAAGGTGACACCAAGACATGACGGGTGCCCCAGGCACCTGGGGTATTGACACAGATTTTTGTGTTCATCTGTCTACACTCATCTCTGGGAGGATCCCTGCCAGAGGAGGCAGGAGAGAGACCTCAGCTGACCTTGTTAGCCTGTGTGCTGTCCAGGCGCCTCCCCAGCCATGGTGCTCTGCAGCTCCTCTCCATGTTCAAACAGGGAGCCCGAGACACCATCCTTGTCAGCCACATTGGTGCTTATTTGCAGGGGAGTTAAAAAAAAAATGTAGTAATTCCACAATGCCGTGACATCACTCAGAATTCATAAGCACCTTCCCAAAATTATCACATACGGCAACTACATGACATCTTGCCAGTAATTAGATGTCAATATTTTTTTAAGTGTGGCTGAGTCGGTATCTCTGGTTTTGTGCTTTCTTTTCCTCTCCTGTTGCCTCTCGAAATAGAAATTTAGCTAATTTATTCTGGGCAACATGGCAGAATAAGAGCTTGGGTGTGAGTGTTGCATTCGTGTCTGAAAGGAGGGTCAGGTGGCCCCAGTCCAATACCACCTATTGAACAAACGGGTCAATAATACCTTTTCTCTAACCTTTGAATGAAATTTATGAGTGCTACCTATCACTTAGTATGTAATTACGTGCTTTTCCTTTCCTCTGAAATGTAACACAGAGTTTAAATTATGCTTGCATACGGTCAGCTCTGTGAGTTGCACCCGAGGAACTGGTGTGGGCCAGCCCATAAGGAGCAAAACAGCATGAATGCAGCCAGCACCAGCCCATGGCTTGTAAAAATCATATTTTATTATCTTTAAAAAGTTACTTAGAATAAATGCTCAGAGGAAGACTGATGAAAACAACTTTAATTAGAGACATGAGGCTATTTACATTGGCTTTTGCTTTTCTAATTTAGCTTTAATTTTCATGCTTGAGAGTAACCAAGCAAACCAAAACTCATGTGGCTTAGTGGAAATTTGTGGTGTTAATGAAAGCATCTCTCACCCTGCGCAGCAAAATGGCAAAGGAGATTACTAGGAAACAGTAATCCAGGTGCTTTTGGAAATGCCGCAGGCTTGTCGACGTGACCAGGTGTCCATTGCTCTGTGAAGCAGTCTCTGACCCTTGCTCCAGCATGGTGACCTGTCCAGGCATGACCTCTTCCTGGAGATGCTCAGAGCTGGTCCCAGAGCAAACGAGTCAATGTGTCCCCAGCTCCTGCGTGACCCCCAGAGACTTCCCACAGCCTCCGCGCTCCCTGTCCACTATCTGTGCACCCAGGGGCAGAGGTGGTCTCTGCCATCATGCGTCCAAACAGAGCTACGCACTGAAGTGGGGCCAGCACCTCCATCCAGACCTCACGTGTGTTTTAAGTTTGTGTTTGGTCTAATTCCTTACGGAAACACAGTCTGCATACCTCCCAAAGTGCCTGTGTAACGAGGTGGGCATCAGAGTCCAGCATGAGATGGAGGAAGCAGAGTTCCCTGACCACCTGGTTGAATCTGCCTGCTGCATGCCACCTCTGCTCACTGAACAGCTCTGAGACAACTTGGGATGTGAGATAAAAATTAAAAATCACAAAGGTTTCCTTCTGCCTGCAGAAAAAAAAAAGCAGAGACAAAAAATGGGTTAGGGACCATTCCCCCAGGTGACCAGTTCTTTTAAGATAAATTCTCTAAAAACGAAACTGCACTGCTTGTTTGGAAAGAAGATAGAGAAGGAAATGAGGTGATGAGCTAGTCAGGATCCTGACTAGCTGGTGTTCAAAAGTCCTAGACATACAAAGAAGATGGATAATCCAGTCCTATTGGCTTTATTTTGAGTGTTACAATTTGTAAACTACCTGAGCTTTTTTGAAGATTGGCCAAAATGCTAAAACTCGAACTGAGTAAGGGCCAATCTCTACCATTCCCCTGGGGGAATTCTTGGTTTTTCCTGGCAGGATCAGCAACTTGGGCCCCTTATCTTACCTGTGTGGATGGAAGATGACCCTTTTTTAGGCTTTTTTTTTTTTCTTTCACTCTGCGTTCATCCCAAAACAGCAGAAGCTGTAGAATGGAGAAGAGGAGAGGGACAAAGCCCACCATTGGGTCTGCACTCCTTCTGCACCCCACCTTTGCCCACCACCCCATGGGACATCGCTCTGCCAGGTTTCGCCCATTAAGAGCCGAACACCCTCAGCTCCTGGGTGCTGAGGACACAGAAGCTGGGTGGGCTCAGGCTTTTCCTAACAGGGTCAGCACGTGACAGCTACGGTGCTCCAGGAGATCAAGTCAAAATATGCCAAATCCTGGAGATGAGGTCTTCCGCACCTTCCTGCCCCTGTGTCCTCCCTCTCCACCTTGCAGGACAGAAGAGGTCAGACCCCTCTTTCCTGGGGAACAATGTTCGCTATGGTGGTGATAGCCTCTGCTTGCAGCTAACGGCTTCTGTGATTGATTATACATTCTTGCTGGCATTTAATCAACTCCAGCAGCTGTTTATTACTCCGCACCTTGCAGAGTAATAGAAACCCTGCCTTAATTCTTCCCGGTGAACTCAGGCTTGCCACCGCCGCGCTCCTCGGGGCTCCTCCAGGTGCTTGCGTTGCCATCGGCACATTCGATTGCTCCGTCTCCAGCCGGACCGCAGCTGTGAAAGGGCGATGGTAACCAGGAGAGGAGATGTCTTAAAGGTCAAACGGGAAAGCTATCTGTATTGACAGGGGATTGAATAGTGAGGCAGCCGGTTCCCCAAGCAGTGTCTGTGCTCTTGCGAGGTAGAAGGGAAGGAGGGGAAATTCTAATGAACGAAATGTGAATCAGATGTCTGAAAACATTTAGTGGGAGAAAAAGAAAATAACTATGCAAAAATGGGAGATGTGTCGGAGCTGGGGTACGTGAACAAAGGCTGTGGATTTCAGGGAAGTCCAGGTGCTTTGCAGCTGCTGAAAAGAGAGCCCAAGCACATCCCTCCATGGCACACCTCACCCATCTCTGATACATCTGAGCACCTCCATGGGAATAAAACGACCTTGCTCTGGAAATAAAAACGCTAGTTTCACAAATGGTAAAAAACTACATTCAGATAGTAGCTCCATCCCACCTCAAACACTGATGCATTTCCTCCCCACCCTCTGTCATGCAGGGTACGGTTCAGGTGTCCTATGGAAGCACCTAAACCCAAGATCCCCCTTCCTAAGCCAGCCTCCCTTATGGTCTGTGGAGAGAACTGAGCACCTGCCATAGCCCAGGATAGTGTTGGAGTACTCACACGAGTTTCTCTCTGGAGGCATCTCCTCCTTTATGCTGGCCGTACAGGGAAATGAGAGTCACTGTCTGAGATTACCACATCTCAGTCTCCTCCTCCAGGTCTTCTCAGTAATTCCTGCTTGGCCACAAAAAAAGCCAAGCGCTGGTCCACCAGAGGATGGGATCCCAACCAAGAAGAGATGGGGTCACCCCACAAGGACAGTCCTTCACGGATGGGATGGGAATCCAGCCTGGGAAGTCACAGCCTCTCTGCTCTTTTCCCTTTCCTTCTTCAGCTGCTTCTTCTTCTTACCTCCATCAAATACTCTTAAGTTTCAGTTTGACCATGCTAGAAGTCAGGGGAGAAAAGCTCCAGCAGACAAGCAAGGCATTTAATAATTTTTCATATTTCTCCCCCACACCAAATCTAATGACACAAGACGAAATTAATAGCATGACAGATGCTACATGTGATTTCAGTTTCAGGCAGAAGCGGTGATAAGAACCAGGTGAGAATAAGCAAATCGAACTTGATTTGATCAAATACCTGCAAGCGACGCGTGCACTTTCTGAGCACAGCTCTTGCGACATCTGCATGAAGGACGGCGGCCCTGCCTGCTTGCACTGCCTATCGCAGCTCATGTGCGCAGAACCTAAGCCTCTTACTTCAAGTGATAAAGCTTGATTAATAAATCATTGCAGACCAAATGGTTGGTATCAGCTGGGCTGCAAAAATGGAATTAGAAATGAGCTTATACAGTAAGATTAGTGCAAGTGACTCCACAGCAGGAGGGAGGAGAAGGGCTTCCAGCGCAAGAGCACAGCTACATGGGAGATACATGAAATGTAACCTGTAGAAAAGGCTCACAAAGCTCTGAAGGAGATAAAAAACCACACTGGCCTCTCAGAAACCTAGAATGGGCATAAATATCACTCCTGAAACTCTGTAGCACCTGGCTTGAGTGATCACCTGTGTGAAACAGGAGGTATGCTAGTGTGGTGACCATAATTTTGGAAAGAAGGAATCATTTTGAAGCAGATGCTTCACATCTGAGCAACAGCTGCTGTGCCTTACTGATAAATGATAGCAAAGGGGGTGAGCAGGGACAATGAAGACTTGGTCAAGACATGCACCTCTTCACTGCCTGCTCCAACAGCCACCCAAGCGACTGACCTCTCTCTGGGAATCGGTGGTGGGGTAGTGATGCTCAGATTTGTCCATAAATGTTTCCATAGCCATCAGTAGAGATGTCTTGGCATGCAGTTCAAGAGGACACAAGCTTCTGGCTCCAAGGAAGGACTGAGAGGACAAATTGTTCTTTAGTAAGGTCCAAATAAAAAAACTCCAGTTAATTTTCCTGTTGTAAGAAAGAGAAGGTTTATTGCTTTGATCACACTAATGCGTTGAGCTTGGAGGGCAAACTGGAAAACCTACATCTACTGTACACAATAAAGATGATTGAGAGAATTTCAAGCTGATATAAAGCAGGAAAGGCAGGTAGAAATGCAATGCTACATCAGCACGAACATGGCACAAGTGAGCAGAGAGGGACTAATAAACTGGAAATTGGAAAACAAAACCTTATTAGATAAGTCACTTGGAGCCAGAAGAAGTCTTTGTCAATGAAACAAAGAGGACTCACTTTTCCTCGCTTCAAGCATTGCACATACATAAAAAGCTGCACCTATATTGCCTCTAGTTCTGTTGTGTTACCAAGTCTTTATGCTCCTTTAGTTTTCATTTCCCCCCTCTCTTTATTCCATAATCTTATTGCTTCTAGGGATGAAGAAAATACATAATCAACTTCTGAATTTCGCTAGTCTTTTATTGACAATGGGCTTCATCAGAAATATCAAATAAAATAGAAAAAAGATTTTTGGAAGCAATTTTTTTAAGACTACTTTCTGTTCAGGGTCTGATTAACACTTGGAAATCAAATCTGCAATGTTTACAAAGACCTGACTCATGACCTACCATTAAAAGGAAAATGCAAAAATCAAAACAGTTTATTGCAAGCACTTCCAGCTTTCCCAGGGCAGGTGGCCACCTCCATCCAGCATGCCATTCCAGGGGAGGACAAGGAGGAGCAAGCCAGCCTGTATGCAGAGGAGATCAGAGCCTGCTTTTGTGGGGCTGTCTGAAGTCACCCCATCTGGCCCCACGAGGACGTGAGCCCCACTGAGACTCCTTGCGCAGCTTGGCAACAGGCAGCAGAGCCCAAATACTCTTTCCTATTCCAGCTTCTTCAGGAGTTGCATCCCTCCTTATGGATTCTTCCTCCTGCAGAATAACTATTACTCCTGGAGATAGGTTTTTAGGTATGTGCCTGGATGTGGCCGTTCAGCCCCACGGGCAGGCTTGAGCCAGGGCAGTGTGTTTATCCACATCCGAGCGCTGAGCTGCAACACATCCTCACGCTTTTCCAGGCTGTGCTGTAACACCCCGTGATGGTCCAGGTCCAACAGTCCCCAAGTTCTTTTGCAAATGCCTCCTACTCACTTCCCTTATCTCTTTAATGGTCTCACAGTTATTTAATTTAGCTCCTTGGAGTTTCATTTTCATTTTAATTTCCCCAAGGTTCTCTTACCTTTTTTTTTTTACTGCCTCTATTTCAACATCTGCAATCAGCTCTAATTGAAGTTTTTTCTGGGCTGAGCCATGAGAGGTGTAGCTGCTGAACATTAGTCTAAATCATCCCTCTACTTTTTTAATTCTGCAATTAAGGACATTCTATTATTTGAAGATATTTTCTGAAGGCAGAAATTCCTGTTACTTGAACAGGGAAGCTTCTCGATGGCAGAGGTTAAAGCGTGAACACAAACACGTGTATTGCGTAGCCACTGATCACAAGTTCATGAGGGGTCATATGCACATCCATGTAACCATTTGTGTTGAGTTTTACAAGACTCTAGCTGCTCATCCCTGGCTGATTTTGCTGTGACAGAGTCTGAAAGAAAAAGAGCAAAGGGTTATGACCCAAACTGTGTGGTCAGCAACTTGGACCAGAAGTATCTCCTGGGTACCACAGGACAAACTCTAGAAAGCCTGGTGGATCTGAGACATATTCTCCCCGAAAATTATTAAGCCCCAGAGAATCAAGATAATTCTAAAGCAAAGTATGATCCATTATCTTTGAAGCATTATTTCTAATTTAATTATAATGATGCTTATGAGAAATGTGACGCCTATGTATCTGCTTTATAATTGCAGCAAATTCTGTCTCCAAGGCTCTACTGTCATTTTACAGAGAGTCTGTTGATTTCCTGCTGTATCTATTGCAATGCAGCTTCAGACTATTTGGTAGATAGTCCGGAAATTGTATATTATATTATACCTGCCCTCCTCAGACAAGGGCTATATGGCAAAACCTACTTTATTAGCTCTGCTGTAAAAGGCAACAGCTTTGTCTGCTGTAGCTGAAGCTGAATTATGAATCTGAAAGTATTGGGATCTGTTATGGAAATGTATAAGGAAGTGTTGTACCAACAAGATATCCAAAATTATGGGAAAAAAAATTGAGCTCTTGAGATGTTCTGACTTTGTTGAATTCATTATCCCAGCAGTCTTATTATCTGTATTTAATTTGAGATTGGTAGATTAATTCACTTTCTTTTTTCCTATGGGCTGCCAGACAATCTAAGATCTCTCTGCTCTTCCCATTTCACTCTGTCTTGCTCTATGAAGGAATGTCCTTTAGGATCTAGCAGTACATTTTAAGAGATTATTTATTACTCTCTCCTGTTCCAGTAGCCTTCTCTCTGGACAAGAGAACACTCGGATTTTAGTTTTCATCTCTCCACCTCCATGGGACACAGGAAGAATTTTATTACAATAGTTTTTTCAAGCACCAGAAGCATTCATTAAAAATATTTGTAGATGTTTTTGGAGACACTTCCAACAACTATTGCATCTCCTAATTTCAGGTGTTCACCTTGAAATAAAATGAGAACAGATCTCCTATATCATCTGAAATGGTTGCCCCTCACTTATCCTCCCCAGTATTCTTCCATGCAAAACCCTGCTGCCAGCGGGCTGGAAAGCAGCTCTGCAGAAGAGGATGCAGATGTCCTGGTGGACACCAAGCAGAAGAGGAGTCACTAGGATGTCCTTGCAGCAAAGAAGCCCTCTTGCCTACTGGGTTGCATTACCAAGAGTGCAGTCAGCGGGTCCAGGCAGTGATTTTTCTGTTGCGCTCTGTTACGTCTCTTGGACTGCTCAGGGCCCTGCCAGAAGAAAAGATGAAGCCAAGCTCTTCTCAGAGGTGCACAGGAATGGGACAAGATGTAGTGGACACAAGCTGGAGTGTGGGAAATTCCCATTAGATGTGAGGAAAAAAGGGTTCCCAATGAAGGTGTGAAGGGGCCCAGAGGTACTGGGGAATCTCCACCCTTGCAGACAAGCAAAGCTTGGCTGTACAAGGCAAGCCACCTGATCTAGGTGCGTCCTGGAACTAGACCACCTCCAGAGGTCCTTTTCAGCTGAAACGTCTCCACAACACAGTGATCCCACATCTTCCCTGTTTTCCCTGAACAAACAAACCACAACAGCGAACATGTATGAGAGACAGAACCAGTAAACATAAAGCAACTGTTCTGAAGTCAATAGAGTCACGCTAGTATAAAAGAAACCTAACACCTCTTTGTACTGGAAATAAACTGACAAGCAGATTAATGCTCATCAGACACCAGGAAAAAACCCTCACTGACTCCATTTCTCACTGCTCTGTTCACATAGACATTTTAAGCTATTAGCGCTGTAATACATAAATAAGGCTTTCTTATTTAGTAACCTTATTAAACCCTGGAGACTGACTTAAGCTCCTAGTTTGTTGCATTATTAAGCTTGTCATTCGTTATTAGATCAGTCTGAGTTTATTGTAGCTCTGAGCCACAGACTACCAAAATCGGCATTTACATAACATTTAGACAGCGTAGGCCAACAGAAAGCTGCAGGAGTTAAAGTTCAAGCCGGCACTTCATCATTAATGTTTGTTGAAGAAGAAGCTGGCTAGCAAGAATTGCAGTGACAGAGCCTGGTTCTTCATGGCCTTCATCCCATGAGGGAGAGCCACATCACAGCATCCACCTCCAGAGTGATGGATGAGGTGGTGTTTGTTGGCTGGGGGGACTCCAGGTCCTGGAGGAGGTAATAGCCACAGAGCAGCTGAGCTGCCTGAAGGGGAGCTGGAGTGGTTCCTGTTCTCTTGGCAGTAGCAGCTGCGTCCCATTTTTCTTAGGGAGTTCCCTGCCTGGCTCTTGTCTGATGCTGTTTCAGATCCCAACCTTGCAATATGAGCAAATTACAGCAACCAAGCCAAATTACATTTTTTAAGGTGAAGCTTAACCAGTCCTTCAATTTCATCAGAGTGGTGGTGTCTTCTGAAGAACAGACAGGACGTGTCCACACCAACAGCCAGAATTTATTTTGTGCTTTGCAGAGTCTGCCATGCAGATGCAGCGGGTGCAGAGCATCCATTCCATGCCTGTAAGCCAGCCCCTGCCTGGAAACAAGAGTGGCTCTACCCTTGTGCTTCTGCGAGAGCGTCGCTCACCTGGTGGCAATGCTCAGGTGTGCCAAGTCTCTGTGCCTCTTTTATTCAACAGGATGGAATAAATGGGCTCTTGGGACAAATTCAGATCAGTCACGGTGTCAGCCCACTCCCTACGGGACTGTCTCCCTGCGGCAGGAGGCAAGTCTTGTTGGAGGTGCCTGGAAGGAGAGGTCTGACACAGCCTCTCTGCTGCAGACTTTACCCCATTTTAAGACATTACTTCGTTAAGACATTACAGGCAAAGAAATATTCAGTATTTGAATTTTTCTTGTATAACTTCAAGTCTCTATAAAAGGCAAAGCAATTTCTGCCCGTCTCTTGAACCACTGCCTTTCCAGAGAGCACCTTCTTGTATTTTTATTTTCAGATCTTACTAGTTTATTCACCCTCCCCTCAAATTCTAAATTCTCTGATGCATTTCTCAAAAAGGCCCTGCAAAAACTGAAATCTTCACTTTTTTAAAAGAGTAGAGATTTAAATAACCAGCATTTTTTCTCCACAGAGCACACCTTTGATCTGTCCTCCACATTTCATTTCCTTGCCATGACAAGGATCTCATATTTGACGTTAATGGAGATATTCTTTCATTCTTTTCCTAACTGTTTTTCTTTACAGTTTATCAGGATGAAAGACCATATATCAGAGCTTCTGATCAAACACAGACTGATTCTGTGGCTCTCATCTTCCCCTTTAATTATCTGGCCATTAAGGGAACATGTCTAATGTGCTTCTGGTGGAGTTATCAGCTGCTTCTTCCTCCTGTTCAGTCCTCCTGGTCATGTCATCGTCCTTCTCTTTAATTCCTCTGATGAACTGAGAAACAGAAAAAGTATGTGAATAAATTAATGTGTGAGGGAAGGTTGCACGTACTGTCTAGG
>WHYT01017676.1:106866-144249 GCA_009806455.1 Tetrax tetrax
CACATTTCATTTCCTTGCCATGACAAGGATCTCATATTTGACGTTAATGGAGATATTCTTTCATTCTTTTCCTAACTGTTTTTCTTTACAGTTTATCAGGATGAAAGACCATATATCAGAGCTTCTGATCAAACACAGACTGATTCTGTGGCTCTCATCTTCCCCTTTAATTATCTGGCCATTAAGGGAACATGTCTAATGTGCTTCTGGTGGAGTTATCAGCTGCTTCTTCCTCCTGTTCAGTCCTCCTGGTCATGTCATCGTCCTTCTCTTTAATTCCTCTGATGAACTGAGAAACAGAAAAAGTATGTGAATAAATTAATGTGTGAGGGAAGGTTGCACGTACTGTCTAGGGAGTCAAGGAAGCTCAAAAGTCTGTTAAGTATACACGGCAGCAAATTACCATCTGAATGAGCACATGAGCATCAAACACACCTTTTGGTGAGGCGCTCAGCAGCTCATCCACAGTCACACCAGCTTTTCTTGGCAGAAGCTCCTAACAGCATCATGTTGGCTGCTGACAGCATCTGAAGGTCAAGTCCCTGTTTCTGAGCAGTGCTTTGTCCATATCTCAGGGGATGGGACCTGGGCTTTTCTTCACGCTCCTCCTCCCTACTGTGGTACTGACAGCGATGAAGTATTGAGTGACCACATGTGTTTTCAGTGTTATTTAATCAACAGGTGGTATTGAAGGCTTCAGCATTTGTATTCAGTAACTCTGTCATCAGCCATTATGCTCAGTACCACCGGTTTAGCACTGAATCAACCCCCCAGGGTCTTATTTGGTGTCTTCTCAATCTTTATTCCCATACTGCTCTGAAGATCGACAAGGCTATACCAGAAGTGGGAATGAGCCAGGCTCACGTTTCCTTTTCACTAGGTACCCAGAGATTTGGACAGAGAACAAATCAATAGCGTGAAGCTGAGATACCTTTGAAAAGAGTGACTTTAATTACAAAATCAAAGCTGGGCCCATGTGGAGCTTCTCAAAGCCAAAGCTGTGTATGGAGAAGCACCCTGTGTTTCAACAAGACAGTTGCTAAAGGGGTTTCTCAGATTTAAAACCACATCCCAAGGACACCAAACACTTTGCTAACACCCAAATGACCTATGTTCAAATCCATCATGTGTCTCAACATGTACAACAGCAGTGTTGCCGTAGCTGTCAGCTTTGGAGGTTGCTACTTTATTTCATAGTTGAAGTGCAGTCTGTCTACCTGAGAGCTTCTTTGGTTTTCACCATCTTTTTCATTTGGTCTAAACTTACTGTGCTTTGTCATGAAGGGTTTTGAAAGGCCTTGGTTTCACTCCAACAGAGAACAGCTCAACCATGTTGTGAAACATCATGCTCCTCTTCCAGCTTTCTCTGTCAAAACCAGGAGTTCTTAAAAACACCCACGAGCAGTTTATTGGCGTAACTGCAGCTAAGGCAACTTTCTTGTTAGTGAAGACAACATCCTCCATGTAACTGTCTGACACAACACTCTTTCTTCTTTTAATATTTCAGCCCACAGGGAAATCATCTCAACATGTTCTGGGTATTGAAGATCCCTTTGCACATCTTCTCTTCAGTAGAAAGGAACCACTGAAAAAATGTGAGAGACCATCAGGCAAAGAGGAGTGTTCAACAAATACACGAGCCCCTTAAACATGTCTTGAGTGCTGTCCTTACTTGGAGTAACTTTAACTTTGCTAGTTAGGAGTTTAAACCAGAGTGTTTGAATTTTTACTGTCAGTCTCTTTAGCAACTCCTGCCACCAGAGCTGATTTTAAAATTTAGCATTTGAGGTCTATTTAGAGCTATGCTTAGAATTTGAACAAAATCTCAGGACATAAAAACTAGGAGAATTACAGAATTGTTAACTTTAAAATGCCCTCTCATTTGGGAGTCTGACTGCAAGAAAGACAACAAGGAAAAAAAATCAGTGTTATAGCCATGGAAAATCAGTTTTGTGGCAGGAGAACAGCAGGTCCAGCCCACAAAAACTTCATTGTTTATTTTCTGAAATTTCCAAATGATAAACTCTCTTCTAATTTTACAGCATTCGCTGTGTTCCTGGCTTGAAGCTGTTTAAGTGCAAGATCATACCCACTTCAGCTCTCATTTCAAGGTGGGCATCCAATTACTTTCATGAAGTTTACTGATACTTTTCTACTAGGAAACTCTTGAGACAAAAGCATTAAAAATTAAAAGATATATAGAGGAAAGAAAAAAGGCTGAAAATATGTCTCAGATAATTAAACAAAATTGTTCATTTATTTTCCCAACTGACTCTTCATACCATGCTGACTTATGGCTCGGGGCATCTTCCCCTTGCCTGTTCCTCTCAAATGTGTGACTTTCAGAAACTTCCTAATTTTAAACACGTCCTGCAACAAAGCTACGAATAGAAAATTAGAAGAGCTACAAGAGACAATGTCGGTGAAAAGTGACAGGTTTGAAAGATTTTTCTTTGAAATTCTGGAGACATTACAGCTGATATCACCAAGCCCATGGTATCCTTCCACATCCAGCTCATGGTTACCAGTGAAACTGGTCTGCAATACATGACCCAAAATTTTCATGTGCATTCTTAGGGACTTCACAGAGGTAAATATGCACTGACCTACTTCATAACCCAATGCCAGAGACTGGGGGTACTCTGAGCCTCCCAGGCTGCCCCATGTCACTTCCACAGGACCACTGAATAAGTGGGCTCCTACCTCAAGTGACTTCCGAGCAGCTGCTTTAGCACCTTCAGTTTCGCCAGCATTCAACATCGGAGGTGGATGTTCCCAGAAAGAACATATGCTGGCAGTGTGGGTATGTCCCCGTGTTTTCCTGAATGGCCATACGACTCTACCTGTTATGGTTATCTCTGCCTTTCCCTGAGGCAATAAGCATTGTGGGGCTCTAGTGGTGGGTTTCCTCCATGATATCTCTCCATGATGAAAGGCAGAAGCCTGTGTCTCCTGTTCCTGTATGAGGCAGGAATCCACATATGAAATGCTGGCACAGTTGTAAACCAGAACAGATTGAGAGGAGGCTCCATGTTCCACATTACCCTGTGAGCCAAGGACTGGGAATTACGCACACTGGTGTGTGGTGGAAAGATGTCAACAACTGTTTTTCTTAGGAGACCTTGGCTATGCTGAGTTAAGGGCTAGAGCCATCCTGGGCCATGACCACTTGAGGCCAGAGATGGAGGCGAAGGATGGAAGTGTGAGGCTGGAGCTGGACTTCTCGTTGCTGTTGGTAGGTCCATCACTAGAGGGAGACCAAGATCTACCCTATGGTGGGCATTCATCTCACCCCTGGTTGGAATGTAGGAAAGTGTGGCAGAGAACATTAGGAGAGACTCCAGGTAGACCCCTAGGCTTTTGGAGACGGGGATATAGAGGATACAAGGCCCGCTATACTCCAACTGAAAAATAAATATTGGATGAGGGAAAAAAATTGGGAAGAAAAGAAAACTTGTGGGTTGAGATGAAGACAGTTTACTAGAATAGCAAAGGAAAAATTACAATAATAACAAAATATAAGGATATTAATATATATAAAATGAACAATGCACAATTTCTCACCACCCAATGTCCCAATGACCGATACAGCCCATCCCGAGCAGCGATCATGGAAATGAAACCGAGCAGCAAGCAAAGGAGCGAAAGCGAGCCAGCAAGGTAGAGGGAACGATGCCAGTGAGCAAGAGAGAAACAAGATGGAGAAAATGAATGCTGCCCCCAAAATGGGCAACCCTCACTTATATACTCAGCATAACATCTATGGCATGGAATACTCTCTTTGGCCAGTTTGGGTCAATTATTCTGTCTCTTTTTCTCCCAGCTTCCTGCATCTGCACATCAGTGAGACTCGGAAAGCAGGACAGTGTCCTTGGTCTCATTCACAACAACTCGTACCATCAGTGTGTTTATCAACATTCTTCACATCCAAAAGCCAAAACACACCAGCTATTGAGAGGAAAATTAACTCCATCCCTGCCGAAACCAGGACAGAAAAATAAGCTTTGACTTAACATTTTGCTATTTATTTTCAAAAAAAAAACTTGGGGTCCAGACAGTTTGACATGATACCGTTATGCAAGACAGTATGAGTGGATGGGGCATCAAACCCTCAGGATTTCTTCCCCGTTTAATGCCATGGACTTGGTTCAAGCTTACTAAGCAATACCATTTGCCTGGTTTTAATACACAACTTAGAATGGAGGATTTGGTCTGGTCTCAGGGGAGAAATGTCCGCATCTGAAGTACATCCATTACACTTCACTGCCAGCTGGGCCTTTCCTTCAGGGAAAACTGTGTTGTTGCTACACTTCTGTGCTTTAAACAAAGTGGAATTCAAAATGTTACACAGTGGGCTTAGAGTTTTCTTCTGTTTCTCATGGTGGTCAAGATGAGATTTGCTCTGAGGGTTAATCTTGCTTTTGTTCCAGTGTGTGCCAGAAGTGTGCTGGAGAGAAGACTCTGCTGAAACAGGTGTGGGGCAGGGTGGGGGGCACAGCCAATGCTCTGCACCTTCAGCTGACACCCTGGGTCAGCCCCGGGGGATGCTGGAGAGGGTCTGCGCCAGGGCTGTTCCCCCATCACCACCCTAGCCTTCACACCCAAAGAACAGGTGGCCGTGCAACCACCAACGTCCGTTGTAACCACAGCAGGATAACCATACCTGTACAACAGGTAACACAAGCTCTCTGCTTTGTGAGCAATAAGCAAGTGGGGAAGGGTCTCAGACAAAATCTCATGTCTGCTGGTCAGTGCCCTGTCCTAAGTGAGGCGGATTTTTGTAAGAGACCAGACAGATATGCTGACTAGTTTGAAACCTGTATGTCTATTCTAACTTTCAAGATATTCTGGTGGTCAGTTTCTTACCAAAATATTCAATTCCTGGTACACTTCTACACAGGTCTAATTCCTAGTACACTTCTATTTTCTGACTTCTTCCTGGAGCATGTATGTGAAAATTTGTGTGCTGGATGCTGATGGTCTCTCTACCACATCACTCCTCCAGGTGCGGCTGCTGCAGAAACATTTGCATTGCGACCTGATGAGGCTCATAAAATGCTGTTAGTGCAAACACAATCAGATTGACAAAACAGTATGTGTCCAACAGCTACAGGGGGCTGACAGTGACAGTCACCATTCATCATTTTGTAAAAGGCCATAGCTCATGTCTCAGTCCAGCCCTCGTTCTTATGCAGCCGGTGGGATGTTTGTCCTGCTGGGATGTAAACAAGGCTGCAAGGGACGAAGCCTGATGGAGAGATGCCACCAAGCTTTGCTCCTCTTGAGGTAGGCAGAGGAAGCAGCAGAGGATGGTACGGGGCTGGGGGCAGGAAAGCACTGCCTTGGCCCTGTCTTCACTCCAGTGTGCCAGCCACTGGTGGAGAAAGTTGGCAAGTTATTTGCTTTTGCATCAGATTTCAGTGCTGCAGCTGGTCTCTGCTCCCTAAGGTCCATCCTCCCATGTGCTTGGCTCCCTGGCAAAGAGCTGCTGAATATTTGTGTCCCTCACTTTTCCCACTTTGGCTGTTTTGATGGGTTTGGTTGGTTTTTTTTCCTGGTGCTGCTGATGCTGCGATATGTTATCTGTCAGATGAGATTTACAGGCACACGAGTCTGCCTGACAGGTAGAGCATGCCTGAAGACTTCTGCACACACGCTGCACTGGTGTAGTAGCCTCCTGCATAATGTAACTGGGAAATCAACTCAGTGCTACCCTTTCTATGATCACTACAGAAAAATCAAATGTTGGCCTGTTAATCAATTCACTGTACAGTTCTTAGGACAGATTTTCAAGGGAAAGAGTAGAAAATTAAGAGTTTAAAACAATATCAGGATGCCTTCACACAATTCCTTGCACAGTGTTTTTGAAATGCACCCTACAAATCACACTCTTTCCAGATCCCAACAAAATCTAATCAGTAGTTCACCTTGGCCCAAGATAAATTCATCAGCTGAAGCAACTTGTGATTCAGCCGCAGTGTTAGTTCATCAAAACAGCCTCATTGCAGGCTCCTCCCTAGCCCCAGAAGGAGTCATGGAGACAACACCACATTTCCTTCCAGCTCCAGTGGGGTTGTGGAAATACCTGTCTGTCCATGAAAGATTCAGTGTTACACCAACCATCCGGTCCAGCCATCTATCTACCTCACTGGTGTGCCCTGTGCTGAACAGCCCCAGTGGGACAAGAGCAGGTAACACTGGGAAGGTTTCCTTCAAACAGCAGCTTCTTTTCATCTGCTTCTTCCAGATGTGCGTGGGACACCTGAGCACCCCTGCAGTCTTGTTGGGTGCTGCCAAATATGTTGGTCATCACTGCTGATCAGGGCTTTGAAAGCTAGAGACACCACTTCAACATCAGCCATGTCTCCCAGTGCTGCTCCTGGCCCCTTGGCCGGTCCCCGAGGGCTCTGATCTCCATGGAGCTCCTCACAAACCATACAGAAAGCCAAGAAGCATCCACACATGCCCTGCCATGACAGAGCACACTGTAAATGACTGGCTTCTTCTAAGAATATGGGGATCTTTCAGATCCCTCACTTTAGGACCAGTAACACCAAAGCCATATCTATGGATCTGAAGGAAGCATGGGGTTTTCTTCGGACTCAGCCTGAGACCCACCTGCTGAACTGGGGAGGGGCTTCCTTGCTCTGAAAAACTCCTAAACCAAAGCACTGGACATTGTATCAGGGAGACACGAAAGAGCAGACCTGAAAACTAGAGATGTTTTTCAACAAATCGAAAGGCTTATGAAAGACCTGAGTGAAGACAGAAACACCACGAGGAGCCAGTTCACGGTTCAGCTCGGCTGCTGCAGCCCGGAGCGTGGCAGCTCACCGCACAAAGTTTGTTTCTTGTCTCCATCTGCTGTCAGGTCAGGTTACCCACATCATGGCCTGGCTTTTCTGGATGTTTTAAGACGCCCAAGAAGCATCACGCCACTTGTCTCAGAGGGACACTTGCTAGCTCAGCATCAGACTAGATCAAGCTGCTGGCATGTACAGACAAAACTCCCCTTGGAAATGCAATGTATTGCTTAAAAGAAATGACAGTTTATTTGATTATTGCTTAAAATACATGAGAGTCAGGGTCTTCTCCACAGATTTTGCTTAGCAATAATTCCCATGGAAGTCCAACAAGAGGCTTTCAGCTTAAGCTGACATGTTGTTACCACATCAAAATTGCAAGAGCTGCTGATGGAGCCGTTTGGTACTGCTGTCAACTGAAACGAGAGCTCTGAAGGTGCTGCTCACTGCCTACTTTCTAACAAGCAAACTTACATACCAAAACTACCTAAATACTGCAGTGGTCTGCCACTAGAATGGTCCAAAAGGAAAAATTTTCTTGTCTGCCTTGAAATAAAAATATATTCCACCAGCATTGCTCACTGTAATTTTAAATCTAGGACACCACTGCTTTATCTAGTAGAGAGGTGAGGACAAAGAACGATGGCCAGAACTAGCACAGCAGCAATGCTGTTTGCTTGCTGCCTAGGCATGCTTGAGAAGAAGGTGGTGAGTGCAATTGATTGCACTTGAATGTCATCAAATTAAGGAAAGTTAATGATAATTTGAGAAATTAAATCCTTTACCAATGTCTTGTTACCAGAAAATCATTCTGCAAAGTGTTGTCAGGAACACTTTCTTGTGTTCAAGGTCCACTGCAAGTTCATCCTCAGCCTGGTCAGCCACAAGTGCCATCTTTCCCCTGCTTTCACATCATGGTCCTCACAGCAAAACCACCCTTACTGTTATTGAAGGTGCTACCAGCACCCATCCCAATGCCCTTTCCATCTTGCTAAATAGAAACCCTCAAGGAATCCCCCCTCTGGTGTGATTACCTCTTCCTGTGGTCATCGTAGAGAGACAACAGGGTTTACAAGGCCAGGGTAGGACTCAGACTGCAGCGTAAGCCACTGAAGTTTGTGTGTCAGTGCTGCCTTGAGTCAGCACAGTTTATTTGTTAGTACTGCCTTTGACTCTTTAATGACTCTCCTGGAGTCTGGAGAGCTTTTCAACCCACCCCGTAGCAAATATTCACCTACTTTTGGTCTGCTGACTTATTCCAGGAAGGAAATGGGAGCTAAGACACCTAACTCTCATGGAAACACCTGCGTGGTGGCACCTCAGTGTAGGTGTGTTATTTGGCAAGTCGAGTCTCTCCCCAGAGGCAGAGGCAGAGATCTGTGGGAATGCAGCTGTTGGACTTTCCATCAAGGAAGGAAGCAGTGTGAGGGTCAGTTCCCAACACCCTGCGGGAGGACATCTGACCTCAGAACTATGCAGAGATCACAGTCACAATGGGTAGCAGCTAAGGAGATTGAGTATTGACATTTTCAGGACAGATGTCTATGGACTTTGGGCTTGAAGATGGCATAAAGACCAACCCAAAATTCAGACGGGATGGAAAAAAAGACAGGACTTCGCTATAAGTGACCACCAGTGTCACATGCTGTAAGAAAATTCAATGTTTCTGGATCTACATTTGCAGATCCTTGCATGGCTGCAGTCTCATGTGTCTACCATCAAGCTATAACTTCAGATCAGAGGCAGCAGGGTTTGAAGAAAAAGTTTAATGACCAGACAGGTTGGCCGATCCAGCTGGGCACCACGTGGAGGTCAGCAGCTCATTGTCAGAAGCATGCCCATAGCAAACAGGCCATGACAAACCCCAGCTTGCTAAAGAAGCTGACGCTTTGGGAAGGAGTCAGAGCAGAGTCATATTTTAAATAAAAAACTAAAGAACTTCACAAGTTACCAAAATGCTATTTGCCTGTTGAGGAGGGTAGTCAGAATCACATTTTTGAACTCAGGCACCTAAATTCTTTCTGTGTCTCACCTGAAACACACTGCCTACTGATTCACTGAGAACTTCACTAATTCTCCCACATTTTTGGGAACTAGTCTCCTCCAGGATCCAGTCCCTTGTTTTGTCACCATGATATACATTATTTAATCCTAAAATTGTAAGTTTACTTTTATTGCCTTAAAATATCTTTTTAATTATGTTCAAGCTATTGAGTGATTAAGATCATGATAAATGATATGTCTGCCCCATCATCATGCCAACAATCACTGTGTCATCTTTATATTTTTCACCAATCACTTATACCTTCTCCTAAATTTATGACAGCCCTGTGATGCCGTGATAAATACATAGATACATCCTGGCCAGAGGTATAATGTCAAATGAAAAAAACTGGTGGATAATTTCTAGTATACTTCTTGAGATTAGTTTTTAATCTATTTAATGTGCTGTACCATTTTTTTATGGAAAGTTTTAATGAAGTTAGAGGATACCATGTGATGGTAACACTTTAAAAAGCATAACTACAGTGCATTCAATTGACCTCTAGCAGCTAAACTCTTTAGCTCACCAAAGAACACTATCAAAGTAATTTAAGAAAGAATTGTTCTTATGAAAGAATCTTGATTGTTGCCAGTATTTTTCAGCTCATAAATTCAAAGGATCATCTCATTTTCCGGAGAGACACGAAGCATGGCTGCTGCAGGAGAAATCAGGGAGGAACACAACAGCAGCAGCCTTTGCAACAGCGTACAGAGATGTCAGGATTTCTTGCCAAGCTGTGCCTATTTATATAACACCTGCTTTTCTAAATACAAATAAATAAAATAAAACTACATGCATAAAGGTTGGAACACAGCTATCAGGGCAAACCTGAAGAATACATGACCGTATCCTGTAAAACTGTGACCCTGATAAGAATTTATAGCTTGCAATGAATAAACAGCTCAACATTATATTTCTTATACAATGTTAAAAAAAAAGACTCACAAAAGGATGGGAAAATATGAGACCAGGGAGGTGATTTTAACCTGTATATGTATACCATTGGTGAGAGTATGTAGGGAAACAAAAATACTGAATGCTGTTCTCACTGGCAACATTTTTGAACAGATGTTTAATGATGGGAAAGGTTTTAGTAAGAAACTACAGAAACATGTGAGAAGCGAAAAAGAGGCCTGTCTAGTACGAGAACCGAGAAGATCCATCTGTTTGATTTCATCAAAAGGAAGATCAAAATCTGGTTTGATGACAGAGCATAAATACCTTTAAAAGAATCACAGAATCATAGAGTCATTTAGGTTGGAAAAGACCTTTAAGATCATCGAGTCCAATCCTTGGAAGAAAGGGGACATGAAACCAAAAGCAGGGGCTGAAATTTAAAGCCAGACAATTACCAATCAACAATTTTTTCATGGGAAAGATTATTCGCACCAAGGCAAACTAATGAAGGAAGGGTTTGCACCTTGGTGATTTTCTGAGGAGTGAGAAGAAATGCCACCATTTCCTGCAGGCAGCGCGGTAACCAGCAAGTAGATTCCAGCCTAGAAGTTCATTTCTTCTACCCTTTAGCTATTCTGAATCTAAGACCCTGAATCTGTTCCTTCTTTCTAGAAAGCAATAGAGGAATGTCTTAACTTCCTAGCCATGGCTGACCCTGCCAAAGCAAATCTGCCCCTTCTGACTCCCTCTTACAAAGGAGCTGGAGTTTGCAGCCATTGACCACGGAGCAATGCCAACCCTGGGTCACTGCAGGCAGTGCTGCAGAAGCTCTGCAAGGAGGCTCAGCAGCAAATGCGGTTCTGGGAGACGCTTACAGGAATCCAGGCAGGACCCTTTCTGCAGCCTGCGTTAAGCAAAAAGTTCTCCACAGAGAAAAATGAAACACTTCATGCTCCACAAACCAGTGCTGCATTTTGCAGCATCATTTTGGACCTTGCCAAGCAGCCCTAGCAAGCAACACAAGTGAGAGGTCACTGGACCCATGCTCAAGATGAGAAAAGTGTGATGTACCTTCAAGTGAGAGGCATGGCTGATGGTTTTTATTAGTTCCACTGAGCCATAATCCCCCACCACACTCTTCCCCTCGTACCTAGGGATTCACATCTCATCCTGCCTTTTTTTTCCATAACAAATCCTATTACTATTTGGTGTACAAAACAAAAATATATCATGCTTTTGGAGATGCCTACGCTACATCTTCGCAACTGTCAAATCCGCTCTCTGCAAAGCAGGTGCCATTTTTATCACATGCACTCAAGGAAACAGCTTACCCTAGCTATGGTTTTCGAAAACACAGCCATAATATTTCAGATATGTGTACTATCATCATGACAAGTCTGTCAGTCTTGGGAGCAGCTTTATTTTTCCTGCATTAGCTGTGCTGCGATCAGACCTAAGGGCCCCAACGTGACAGACGCTGCATAAAAAAAGCAATGAAAACCCAGTTCCTGCCAAGGTTCCTTGCGTTCATTGCAGATCCTTTGGAAAGGCTGCTGGAGAGGAGGAGCTCTCACAAAAAGTTGTGGTGGTGTTTAGAGAGGCTTCGTCACTGTGGTATCTGCTGCCTAAGATGTTCTTCAACAGGTAAGTGAGGGAAGAAAAGGCTTTTTGCACGAATGAGATGGGATGTGCATGCAGGGGCAAGAAATGTGTGGGGATAAAACGTCAGCCTCCCTGGTGAAGTCATCCATGTCCATGGAAAGAAAATACAAGTTTCTCCTGAATGATAGTGCTAATATTTTACACCTATTTATTCATATGACAATTCAAAGCCTGGCATGGGGGACAGCAAGCCCCAATTCCCATTGGAGTGTGACCTGAGAGCCTGCAGCAGTCAGGGCTTTCCTCCTCTCCACAATGGCATGAGGGAAACCATCCAGCAAATTGATGGAGAAGGAGCAAGAAAGTCTTTAGGTAACTTCCAGCCTGCCCTCCCTTAATCAAGAGCCCGTATCATACAGCAAGGATGAAAATCTAGCAGAGATTAATAGATTTCCTTTCCATGCATGCATTTTTAGTGAAAGATGCCTCTTGAAAATCCCCCCAAAATAGGTTATGACTTGGTACAGACTCTGTTCAGGGTTGAAATGCACAGTAAGCCTGTTGCTGTTGCCACCTCTCCCCTGACAAGCATAGGATGTAGTACTCCATTAACTCTGCTCATCTCCAGCTTTTGCACCTGGATTTAGTAATCCTTGCTGTTCTCTACCCACCATGACCCCAGTATAACCCCAGTAGAGCCATTCGTCATTTACAACACCTGCCAGGCAAGGATACGAGAGCGGTACAGCCTTAGTCCATAGCATGAACAGATTTGTATTGACGTGAGGAGATGCTGGGCTCCCACTACACGGTCTCCACTCGGGACTGGGGCAATGCTGAGAGCGCACTCAACTCTGGCTGTGTGGAGAAGGACCGATCTCGCAGCCCTGACAGCACACGGATTAGTGCAGAGCAGAACCCAATTACGGGCCGCGGTAGCCCTCATCATTCTCAAGAGTACGAACTGTAACTCTGCCCAAAGCCCCGCGCACGCAGCGACTCGGCTCTGTGGAAAGCTAACTGTCCTTGGCAATACCAGGTGATCACCTCAGCTTGCGATGGAGGCTGCCAGGTGTGTCAGACAGCTCCCTCCGGGATGCCTGAAGGAACAGAAGAGCGGTGTTATCCCTATGGGAAACCACTTTTTTATCCTGTTAATCTCTCCCACAGAGCCATCAGCTCAACAGACAGAGCAGCTGTGCCAGAGAGCCATTGTAGGTGGCTCTGAGGGGTGCACAGCAGCAAACACTGCCCCTGTGAGCTGAGCTCAGGTGTCTGCAGGGGAAAAAAAAAAAGCATCTTTGCTCTTCACGTGTAGAGCACATGTTGCGTTACACCGTGAGCAGCCAGTCAGTCATGAATTGTGATGTTCATTGGTAGAGACCCCTGTGGCTGATAAAAATGGCATCATCAAAGCCTGGTGTGTCAAAAAGCAGAATGATGACCCAGCTTGCCCTTTCATTTTTGAGACACACAACTAAGTCAAAGGCATAGGGCCCAAATGCCAAGATGCCCGATTTGGCACCCACCAGGATTCATTTCTCTTGACTCCAAGTAGGTGAGCACAAAATCCAGATGCAGATGCTGCCGTCACCTCAAAGTAATATTTTTATCTACACAGAAGCAAAATGCAGTTAGTGCAGGGATCCCTGGTTTCCTATCAGGGTCACACATTTCTTAAAGCTTGCGGTGGAGAATCTCCCCTAGTCCTGATAGTAATACTCACGCAACTCAAAACCCAGACGGGCTCCAGCCCCAGGCAGCAGCTCCAAGCTGGTGGCCTTCGCTGCCCAGGTGATAACTGCTGTGAATTTGGCTGTAGCCAGGCTGGTGGCAGCTCACTGTGCTGGTGGGCTGTACCTCCGCACTCCGCCCCTAGCAGTGGGTCCAGCCTTTGCCTTTGCTCTCCAGCACTACCTGGGATGGTCTCCAGATCTCCACAACATGGGGGAAGGGGATGTCTCTTCCAATGGCTCAGTTATTTGGGAGGATTAAGGTTATTCCTTTCACACTGTAGACACACGTATGTGGAGAAAACAACAGTGGGTTTAGGA
Source organism: Tetrax tetrax (assembly GCA_009806455.1). NCBI lineage: Eukaryota > Metazoa > Chordata > Aves > Otidiformes > Otididae > Tetrax > Tetrax tetrax. The sequence goes on from WHYT01017676.1 coordinate 120,267, forward strand.
CACACATGGGTCTCAATGTACATCAGCAGAGCTTCAGAGATATACATAAGTATAAAAACTGTATTATCTTTTTCTTTCCTTAGAACTAACACCCTTTACCTTTACTCAATAGTGTCAAATTCACAATGATCTATATCTCTAAGGAGATGCTTAAATTGCCTTTTAATTGTTCCCTGCTCCAATTTCTTTTTTTCCCTCATTCACAGATTTTATTTCCCTCTCTCTCCTTCACCATTTCCACCAACAATGCCTGGCTTTAAGCAAGATCAGGACTAATCCGTGAGAGGGATTACATGATGAGCAGTTGACCCAGGAAGACCCTTCCAGCACGTCCCACGCTTTTATGGCAGCGTGCAATCAGGCTGGGCTTAACCTACCTGCCGACAAGCAGAGAGGGCTGTTTACCTCCTCCTTTCTTTTAATGTTGTTGCACTTCCTTCCAGATTAAAAAAAAATAATAAATCATGGCAGGAGGTGGCTATTGCCACGAGTTCACTGAACTCACAGATTGCCTTCCCCTACTTCTTGCCCAGGTATCTCTGGCCTGTGGCAACGTTACACCAATGGGTGTTTTGACACCAAGCAGGGCTGGCCACAGGCAGTAAATAGAGGAAAAGACAAAAAAAAAAGACAAAATATGACCCTAGAATGTAAAGACATGCAATTCTGGGCGAAGACCATCAAGCAGAATACGACGATGTGCTATCAGAAGAAATGAAGAGCCAAGGTGTGCCCTTGCAAACGAGCAATGGCGAGGACAGAGGAGGAGGAGGTTGCTAAGAGTAATCACATGTTTTTCTTCTTTCTGTGGAGATCCAGCTTGTCACGTAATAATATAAGCAGTCGATAGCTTTATCTACCGTCTGCAGCTGGCAGGCAGAGTGTGTGTAGCAACATTACCCCCTACAGTTCAACACCAGCTCCCACCTTCTCTAAGCTTCAGAGCTCTGGGTTTTGCTTATCTTAAGCCTTCTTATAAACGTCTTATTTTAGTTTGAGTATATTAAACCCGTGCGTGTGTGGAACACACTTGGAGGAGGCAAAAGGAACAGGTAAGTTGGCAGCCTGTAAAGACTAATTACTGCCAATACATCTTGCAAAACCACAATACGTTAAGCTAGCCTAAGTAACTTTGTGTTTGCACTTTCTCCTTATCTGCAGCTTTTTGGCCAAAAGTTTTCATTTAACCAAGTAAAATGGCGATTTTTCCACCTCCTCTAATGCTTTCATCTACCATTTGAGAAGGACATAAAATGTCGTATGAGATGGAAAAAAATTCTTAACATTTCAAATTTGGGAACTTTATTGGGAAAAAGGTACATTCTTGCAGAAAAAAAAAAAAGGAAAAAGTTGTCTTACACATTTTTTTCCTTAGATCCAATGTTTAAAAGCTAAACTGCAGTTACCATAGCGTCGCTGGCTACCTGGGAGATGTCCCATGGGCTCCTCTGAGCCTTAGGGATCCCATTCCTGTGGCCCTTTTTTTTTAAAACATGAAATGAAGAACATAAAAGAAATTTCTTTAAAATACTCCTGAAAACCAAAGCACCTTCAAGAGGGGCTGGAAGTATCCTTAGAGGTTAAATGAATATTAAATTTAAGGCAACGCTCAGGGAGCAGTGCCTTAAAATGCAGCTGGTGCAGCACAGCCACCTGACTCTGTAAAAGCTGAAATTAGATTTTTGGAGCTTATTTGTGCTCTGTGTAGAATTTCAGTGAGGCAATGATAGCTGGGACTCACACAGTTACCTTCGCATTTCTTATGGTTTAACACGTACGACTGTAAAACGCCTGAGCTTATTTATTATCTGAGAAAAATTACAGGGGGTTTTGAAAGGTTCGGTGCCCAGGCGTAGGTCGGGAGTGACACGGAGGTGCAGAGGAGGAGGATGCTAAGCCACTGGTCCTTGTTCCCGAAAGCCCACCCTTGTGCTCCGATGGTGTGCCGCACGTCCCTGCCCTGCCCGCATAGAAACCTGCACCAGCAAAGCGGCTTTCCCACCCACCCTAAGCAGGCAAGGGATTTCATCAGCTCACGCATTGTGATGGAGAGGGGAAGCCACCTCTGAACGCACCTCTGTCTGAACGCACCTCGAGGGCTGTAGCATCATCAGAGAGCAGCCAGTGTGGCATTTTGCAGCGTATCACACAAATCGCAGCTCACACAAATGGCAGGCGAGCGATTTCCTCAGCCAAGTGTAACAACTTCATATACGCCTCATGTAACAACAGCGGTACAAAAAATTATTAAAACATAAACTCTGACATTGTAATCACAAATCTGAATGGATTCTGACCTAAGGGTAATAAAATCAGCACTGATCAGTCTGTGGCTTTGACTTTGTCACCACTAAAAACACATTTAAGCACCCAGAAGAATTCAGTTTCAAGAATTATTCCTTGCGTTCTGCCCCATTATCATACTTAGATTTTACCAGTATAGACCAGATGACGTGTGTGAGCATTTCCTTGCTGGGAGAAGGAAGCTACAGACAAAGCCTCTGCAGACACAGCTTTTAATGGATCTCTTTAGATCACTGCAACCCTCTGCTCGGAGTATCTGATTTTTGGTTTAACAGTACCTTATCTTGACTTAGCAGTGCAGTGAGGAATCAACTTTGACTGCAAGTTGCTTTCAGCCATGGGGTCAAACTGGGGTATTTTGTTTGGAAGGAAGGGTGTATTCTTCGTCCGAAATAGAAACCTATTTTCTACACAATGCTGCATTTAGGGGCTCACAGGGCAGGTGACAGCAGTCACGCCTTTGCTGTGCAAGCAGCATTGCGTAAACCAAGCGCAGCCTTTTCCCCAAGCAATTCAAGGAATAGATCAAGATTCAAGAAGTTGTTCAAACTCATCTTGTTTTCTCTTCATTTAGAGAATCCCTGATAGCAACGCCCAGTTGCAATCAATTAATCTGAACACAGAGTTGCAAGGAATTCCTCCCTTCCCTATCACGCTTTTAACTTCCTCAGAGAGCAAAGCCTGGCAGAGAAGCGCAGAGTTCAAACCTCTGTAGGCAGATCTGTGTGTTCATGGATTAATCCCTTAAGAAAAGCTCCGGGCCGAGCAAGCCAAACGCTGTATGGGAAACCAGGATTTCCAGTCCCAGCAGCAGCTCCGTGACTCAGGATGCGACTACCCCACTGCCTGACTTGGGATGAGCATCGAGGTACGCAGATCCCAGGAACAGCAAAAAGAAACCTGTGTACACTTTTCAACTGATCTTGGTTTTTCCTGGGGTTGCTGTTATTATTGTTGTTGTTTACATTTCCTTTTCCACCTAAATTGCCCTTATTCTGATTTTTGCTGTGATGAAGCGAAGGTTGAAATGCCAGCATCTCCCAGGGCAGACACTGAGCTTTTCAAGCAGCTGTGGCGAGGCTGGGTACCGGCACCCGGCTCTTCCGGCACAGCACCAAGGACCAGCACTCACAGACATTTGGATTTAACTCCGAGTGGGTTCAAACCCTCCCAACAGACCTCGGGGAGCAAGTTGTTCCTTGATGTGCAGCTGATCCTCAAGTTACTCCAGTTTCCAACCCACTTGCTTCCCTGGGCACAGGGTGTAAGCACGAGGAAAAGCAAGATTTCTGAGCACCTCAAACACTTAAGATGCATGCTACATATCAGCACTAACATTAAAGCTAAAAAACGACGACTCAGGGCAGCAATGACAGTGAGAAATGTGCCTTGCCAAAAACCCTCACCAAAGGAATTTGAAACTCTGGATTTTGAAGAAAGCGAAACCTCAAAGCTCTTAACTCCTGCGCACCTTCACAACAAGACCTGCATGAAAAGAGCAACCAGAGCTCTCATCAAAACCAATTTCATATGCTAAAGCGATGCCAAGTAATTATTGTAAGACACTGCGGTACAGCTGCCTCAGGTTCCTGTGTGATCAGCATATTTTACGAAGAGTTTTGCAGTGCAGTTTCTGGATGTTGCAATCGCACAAGGGCCCTGGGGAACTACAGCAGACTGCCCGCCATGGGCCCCACCGCCCCCTTCCCAAGGTGGGAGCCCACATTAGCAGCAGCCTCCGGGATCCCTCAGGACCTGTTCCTTGCCTATTCCTTACACCAAGCACCCCATGGTGGGAGGAGTTCTGTGGGATATGAGCAAATAGGGTCATATCCTTCTCCCCCTTGGGATGGGGTGGGCACTGCAACCAAGGGACTGCCCAAAGCCGGTGCCACAGTCATGTGGATCAACCCCTTGGTCATTAACAGTCTCAGTGGAGCCTGAAGGCATCTGCTCAGATGTGCAGAGCCAGAGCCAGCTGTCAAAATATAGGGCTGTAGATCCCTTTGAGAGACCCTAGGGTATCCAAGACATTTTCCTAGAGCTTTTTCATGGGACACTATATAGAATCATAGAATCATAGGACCTTTAAGGTCGGAAAAGACCTCCAAGATCATCAAGTCCAACCATCAACCTAACACCACCATGTCCACTAAACCATGTCCTGAAGTGCCACATCTACACATTCTTTGGATGCCTCCAGGGATGGTGACTCCACCACTTCCTTGGACAGCCTGTTCCAGTGCCTGACCACTCTTTCAGTAAATAAGTGTTTCCTAACATCCAACCTAAACCTCTCCTGATGCAACTTGAGGCCATTTCCTCTCATCCTATCACTTGGGAGAAGAGACCAACACCCACCTCCCTACAACCTCCTTTCACATAGTTGTAGAGAGCAATGAGGTCTCCCCTCAGCCTCCTCTTCTCTAGACTAAAAAATCCCAGTTCCCTCAGCTGCTCCTCATAAGACTTGTTCCCCAGACCCCTCAACAGCTTCATTGTCCTTCTCTGGATGCGCTCCAGCAACTCAGTGTCCTTCCTGTATGGAGGGGCCCAAAACTGCACACCATATTCGAGGTGCAGCATCACCAGGGCTGAGTACAGGGGCACAATCACTTCCCTGCTCCTGCTGGCCACACAGTTCCTGATACAAGCCAGAATGCTGTTGGCCTTCTTGGCCACCTGGGCACACTGCTGGCTCATGTTCAGGCAGCTGTCAACCAAAACCCAAGAGACCTCTTCTATAGGAGACCTACAACTTTCTGGGCCAGCATCTGGAAGCCAGGCAAGACACCTTAGGGCCTCTCAAATGGTACTGAATGTGCAGGTTTAGGTGACTGAATCTTGCCCAAAGGATGAGGTTCAGCTTGAGGGTTAAGACACGTAAGTCAAAGAGTCTTCATTGTAGGTGTTGAGGTGAGCAAGGTGTCTAGGTCCCACTACAGTCAGAAGAGATCAGAGACTTGATTCAATTGCCCAAATTCAGGAATCTGGTGTACTATGAAATGCTGTAGGGTATCCCATCTGAGCTCCAGCTGACACTCCAGAAGCTCACAGCTGTCACATAGTTTATATGTGAATGCCTCTGATATCCTAGGATATATCAGATGGCAATAGATGACTACATGTGGACACCAAATTGAGCCCTGGGTCCCCATCATCTGTAATGGCAACTCAGCATCTTCCTCACAGGTGTATACACACCCACACAGAGACACAGATCTCTTCATCTGTGAGGCAAATCCCATCCGTAGCTTTTTTTGTTGTTCTGTAGGTCACAAGAAATTCATCTTTGTTGTTCATGTTACTGCTTGTGATATTATTTCCCCGTACTGAACTTACAAGCATATGACAGGCTGCATCCCAGTCTGGTGGAGATTCCACATTGATGTTAATAGGATCAGGAACACGGCCTACGCAAAGATCAAATATAAGCCTCTTACCTCAGCAACTAGAGGCAAAATAGCATTAGGCACTTTAGAAATGCAGATAAATTCTATACTGATACAATGATGTCAAGAAAACAATAGAAAAAAAAATAGTTTCGTTGCCTGATGTTTTGAATTTATAGGAGACATTGCACAGATCACCAGAAAATACTAACAATTAATCAAATCTAAAATAGTGCTTAGAATTTTTTCAGAATCTACCTAAACACAAGAACAAAAGCCTTTTCTTCCTTGAAACAAACATAAAATGCTATCTAGTGTTGGCTCTTTGCTACTGCAGTCTCGCATAACTATTTGAGAATTAAACAAAACGAGCAATGACGCATTAAGGTGCGCATGGCAGTGTGCACGGCAGCACTGCACACTCGGGATGCGGGACCCTGGTCCTATTTCAAAGTCAGTTCTGAATTTCAAGGACCATACAGAGCTTACACTTGCTGGATTCCCACCCTGCAGAGGAAAACTGGAGCAAGGAAGAGAGACTAGGAAAAGAAGATGCAGAATGGAAGGTCTAACCAGCTGCTGACCAGTACCAGCTTAGCTGTACTCTCTTTTGGCTTAACACACCACAGGATTCTCTCTAGCTAGAAAAAAATATATATATATTTTTAATATACGTTAACTATGTGCACTGTAAGATTGAATTACATAAACTGCTAATATTAAAAATTTAAAATATTTAACAATAAATATCTGGATTTAAAGCTCAAGGGAAGGACTGGCAATGGACTGAAGATCCTTGAGGTTTCAGATCAATCCTTCAAATTTATCTTATGTGTTATTTTAAAAAAAAAAAAAAACCAACAAACTCTTGCAAGTGAGGATTTGTGGTTTCCATTCTGAAGGCTGAGTTAATTAAAGATCAGATCCTGCCTCCAGAGCCACTTTGAGGAGAACTCCTGTACAACGCCGCTTTTCCGCCAGCAGTTTTTCTGTCCGTCAGCCAGGAGCTGTGACATCTCAGCACGTACAAAAACATCTTCTTTAAATTGCCATCAGCCTTGCCTAAGACGGATCAAAACATCTCAGCTTCCCCCGTGCGATGTGTCTCAGAAATGTCACTTTTATCCTCAGCAGGTGACGTCCCAACTAACAGTTTTCATGTCCTTCCAGGAGGAGGGAGCGGAGGGAGGGAAGGGGGAGAGGAGACTGTGGCAGCCATTAGCATGACCGCTCACATGCTGATTTTGCTTTCCGAGGCCAAATTTTCCATTGCTGACTCTATGAGACAGATCACACACCTCTGCTTGTGGCACATATCGCTGGCAGAGGGGTCCACACATGGGCTCACAAGATTTGGGGTTCCTGGAACAGAGATCCTCAGCTCAAGCTTTGTCCATAACATTTTTTCTATAGGTTTTTAATGTGCCCTGTGGAAGTGTATTTATTTTTAGTCAGACCACTGTCAGTAAAGGCTCGGAAACACTTTTCTTCTGAAATCCATCATTTTCTTCCTGATGTAAAGGCAGAATGAACTGTGCACGCCAGACTTTGGTTGTGTTGATATTGTCAGACTGGAAAATTATTATACACTTGGAAAATTATTAGACATCTGGAAAATGATTATCAGAAGAGTATGATCAACTAATCAAAAACGTGTTTGCATAAGATTTTAATTCAAGTCTCGTATAAGCTCACTGTGCCAAACCTGTCCTGTTTTCAGCACTGCACAGCCCTTGTTCAGGCAGATTCCTACTGACATCCCTGGAAATTTTGTCTGGGTTAATCACAGCACTCATAGAGGAAACTTAAAACTTTTCACTTCCCAGTATCCCTCCAAGGCTGGTCAGGGGGTCTGCAAGTACAGGAGATGCTGGTCCTGCTGACAGGGCTGCACGCTAGGCAGTTCTGTTTCCTCCACACCACCCTCAAAGGTTTCCAAAAATCAGTTCACAACACAGCAATAAATTCCCAACAACTCACACGTAGAAAACAAGCCATCCCATCCCGGTAGGAGCGCAGCACAGCATTGCCGTTTGCCGGGCAACAGAAACAGGGGTCAGCAGGGACCCCCAGAGCACCACGTCGCTGCGGGGCCGTTCAGCAGCATTCACACCTCTTCTCACCAGACCCAGGTTTTAGGTGCACAAAAATGCTTAATTCCTCAGAAAACACAAACATGTGCTGAAAAGGGAAAAGATGAGACCTCCAGGGCCAGGATCCCTCTCCTGTCCCAGAAATTGATAGGCGAGAGACAACCAGCAGAGAAAATGGCCCAATCTGCAGCTGCAGGGGAGAAATCTTCAACATTTCTGGAGAAGTCCAAAGGGTTTGGGAAGAGGCCTTGCCAACAGGAGGGGACACAGGAACAGGCGGCAGTAGCCTGCCAGGGCACACGTCGGCCAGCCTTGGCGCGCCAGAAGCAAACGGTGTCCAACATCTCGCACTGCAGAGAATGAATTCTTTGCCAGAACTTGGTATTCAGTGAGCACTGAGCACTGATGCCCCACCACGCATCGCGGGCAAGGACTGGGCTGCGGCCGGGATGCTGGCACAGGAGAGTAAGGGAAGATCTTGTTTCATTTCTGCCTGAAAGAAGGAAGATTTAACTGGGACAGCTAGGATGTATTTTATTCCCGTGTCTGATGGGTAAAGAGGCAGTTGCCAGTTCTCATAATGTGATTTCACTGCTACTTGTTCCAGCTCCTGGGGTCATGTGGTTATGGACAAATGTCAGCTACTGCTGCAAAAATGAGCTCCAAGTCTTTGTCCCTGCAGGGAGCAATCTTTTAAAATACAACCCCAAAAGGCTGGAAAACCAAAGGCAAATAAAAACTGTTGTGCAAGCCATAGTGCTCATCCTCTTTTTTTCATCTCAGTCTCCGAAGGTGAGATCCGTGACATTTTAACAACGGGAGCTGGCACTATGAGATGAGGAGCCACGGGGGCTGCGAGGGCTGGCTGGGAAAGAACAGAAGCACGTTACAAACCCTCGTGCTGGGACCTCATTTTACAGCTCTGGTTGAAGGCATGCTCCAGCTTCAGATAAAAAGACATATCACAAGGAATGGTTATTACCTAACTAAAAATCCATATGATGCTCACCCCTGAATGAATAAGCAGAAAGCTGTAGTAACACTTCAAAAGGTCCTTCACCGCAACTGTGTGTTCCAGACTCTTGGAAGTTGAAGCAAAGGCAACAAACTGTCTCGTCACACGGGGGGGATGCGATCTCCCGCTGAGGCACAAGGCTCTCCAGAGAGAATATGGGAAAGAAAATATCCTGAGCAGTAATAATGCAGGCTTCACACCTTGGATGCAGGCATCACTTGGATGCGTGAACCGATCCCCTGGCCTGTGATTCTGAGCCTTTACAGCACAGAAGGCATCACTGAAAAAGTCTTTTTGAGCCACAGGCTTGCACATCTTCTAAGGAGAAGGAGGCAGTGAAAATGGATGTCTGTGCTGAATGACAAGGTCTTTCGGATTTTTCCCTTTCACAAAAAGAGCATCTGCTAAAAGTAAGATTAACAATGTATGGAAACACATGGACTGACCTGAACACATCAGGCTGCAGAGGTAGCTGCTGGCAGCTCGGGAACGACGAGCCACAAATCTGGCAGGCAGTTTGGGGGGCAAACATGCCAAGCTATGTGGCACTGGTACGGCCACCACACGTTCTCCCTGCTCCAGCATCTCCTCGCTCCCGCCTCCCTGCCAGCCCCTCGCCTGGCTGGCCATCCCAGCATCTGCTCCCAGTGCCCACCGTCATTTCCAGATGTCAGTCTCACTTTCTAATGGACTTTGGCAGCGCAGGCTGCCTTCCCCATGACCCAGCAACCCTTCAGCTCCAGGTCCTTCTCCCAGTCTCCACCCTGTTAGTGTGGTCCCAGTCTCCAGTGGGTCGGTGCAGCACACAGACAGTGGTCTGGTCCCCAGGGACAGAGACGCTCTGCAGAGAAAAAGCACCTGGAGCGTGCCTAGCTGGGCAAGCACTGATTTTTTTAATTCCACTGAGCTTTTATTGAGCCAGTACCACAGTGACTGCACAGTGCAGATACAGGTTCTACCTGCTCAATGTATCTCCAATATTGCATCTACACCAGGACTTTTCTGGCGTAGCTAGGTCAATTAATATCATGTCCTTAATCAGGGTAGGTATGGCGGCAATTGTGGGACAACGTGACGTGGGAAGAGTTTCTAAATTGCCCACCAACAAGCTGAACCACCCCTGCCAGTATCCTCTAATCCCTTCCCTGCTTTTGTGCTTTTTCTCCCTTCATTTACTGTTCTCCTCCTCCTCTCTTACTCCTGAAAAATCCCCAAGGTCTGGCAGCAAACCTGTTGTTCCTGAGAGCTCTTCTCTCAGCAGCTGAGATTTGCTTTTCCTGCATTTCTGCCACCAGGGAAATTCGTCCCATCTGGGCAAAAATGAAAGACTGAAGCTGATGTCATTGACACAAATGTTTTGAAGGAATAGCCTCAAATGCCTGTGGGAAGTGGCCTGAGCTCAAGAGCAAAAGCTCTACTTAGAGAGCTGTTTTCAAACATCTTTAAACCCTCCCTCGATTACCAAAAGGTTAAAACCCCAACCCTAAAACACCTTTCCGCAGAGGCAACACAACCTGAGGTTCATATCACCTTGAGACTAGAGCGTTGTTCCCAACCCCTTCCCCCTGAGGAATTAAGCTCATCTGTACCTGGGCCTTGGACACCTCACCCACAGCATTGCAAAGAAAAAGAGGAGAAAGAAAGCATTGGGGCTGAAACAGCAGTTCTTCAACCCAGGCTGGCGCTGCATGACAGTGCCGAGCATCCTGACACCTCATTTTCACAAGTCACTTGTTTTCTGCTAATTTCAGAGCATTTTAGCACCCTTCCCCCTTAGGAAGTCTTTCTTCTGCCTGGTTGGGTTGTTTTTTTTTTGGGCTGTATAACTGGTTTTTTAAGCTTGTCACTGTATTGGGGGAGAACTGAAAAATGAAGCATGTTGCAGAAGAACTTGTCCTGCAAGGATATGGTGCTGCCCAGGTATTTTAACTCCTTATTGAATACCAAATCCATAATGATCCGGAGGGAGCACCCAGCTTGGTGGCTGCTCATAGCTCACATCCCGCTGCTCTTTGGGCACTGATTTTTTAACGGAAAAATCCTGCAAATAACAAAACCTTGGGAAGGCAGCTATTTACCGAAAGAGAATGAGTCACTGTGTTTACTCTGCAGACTGCGATGTGAAAGACAAGAAGCCACAAAAGGTCACAGCGGAGTTGTCTCCTTGCCACTTATTGTGTCTGTTCTTCCGACAAAGGCAAAGCCATCTGCAGTACAAGCAATGAAGCAGTGATGACCAAAAGATTTCAAAAGGACATATGAAGAGTGCCAAACGCTCTTGATAAAAAAGCAAGCGAACAAGAGAAGTCGTACAGCTCTTTGTGTAACCTTTACTCCGCCGTTAAGTGCACCAGTTTATAGCAATTATGAAAAAGCCACTGATTGTATTATAAATGTAATGACATTAGCAGGACTGTCACTGTGTTTGTAGCAACAGTTGTGAAATTAATTTTTTTCTTCATTAAGGAGATCCTTATTTGCATGATTAAAATGTCAGCCCAGATAAATGCTTGTGCTGGAGAATGAATCACTGAGCAAAAATGCCACCTGCCAAGCCCAGAGAATAGGACAAATAAACAAGCAGCAAGGAGCAGCTCAAAACTTGATCCAGCTCCCAGTGGGAGCCGTTCCATCATCCTCGGGAGCTGCAACGGGCTCCAAGTGAGTGCCAAGGCGAGGAGGCTCAGCCGAGCAACAGCCCACATGCTTGGGATTTTTGCTTTGGCCACGCTCAACCATTTAGGAAGGGAAAACTACAGCCTAATAAAAACAGAGTGTCTGCATTGTGGGTTAGAGGGTACAAAACCCTACTGCCATGAAAGAGAGCAAAATATACATAATCCAGACTACTACAAACAAATCCAGACAAGCCTTTGCTACTATTTGGTAAAGCAAAAGCCCAGCCATGACCCCTCTAACATGGCTGAAGCTCATCAGCTCTGCCTGCTACTACGAATCAACAATATTTCCTATTTACTTTCAAGTTGTTTTAAAATAGAGGGAGATAGGTTTAGATTAGATATTAGGAAAAAATTTTTTACACTGAGGGTGGTAGAACACAGGAACAGGTTGCCCAGAGAGGTGGTTGATGCCCCATCCCTGGAAACGTTCAAGGCCAAGTTGGACAGGACTCTGAGCAACCTGATCTGGTTGGAGATGTCCCTGCTCCTTGCAGGGGGGTTGGACTGGATGGCCTTTGAAGGTCCCTTCCAACCCAAACCAATCTATGATTCTATGATTCTATAAATACTTGCTAAAGCAGATGCATCCACACAAGAAAAGGTGCCCTAGTGTGAAGTTTCAGGCTTGGAGGCTGACTTACAGCTGTCCTCAAAAGTGCTGGATCCTAAATTGCAAAATTGAGAATAACGGAGTGAAGCGCACTAAGCTGTTTTCCTTTTTGCCCAAAGTCAAGAAGGGAAGCTGAAAAGATAACATGGCATCAAGGAGATAGCAGATTTTATCTGCTTTAAACAGGTCCTGGTCCTGCAAGAGTATTTTCACTGATAATCAAAGCAAAGAGATTAAAAAAGAAAGGATTGGAAAAAAATACTATTTTAAACCAAATTACTCCTTTTAAAGTACACAGACACTCACCTGTTTTTCATGGCAAATGTCATGATTTGGACTTTTTTCCATTTTAGAAAATGTAATGACACAAGTACTTTTGCTATTTCCTGCAAACTCTTAGGAAATCTGTTTGTTATTCAGAATGTTGGATTTTGACACCGTGAAAAATTCTGATTTGATTTTATATTTTGTTTTATATCACTTGAAAATGTAAAGAGCTGAAAAAACAGAACACTTCACTCCAGAAAGGTAAAAACAAAATACTTCAGCTGCTGTGCATGGGTATGTCCTTGAGGAGCCATGGGAACAGCCCAAAAGAAAATTTCTTAAATCAGCGTGTTTTGTTGACATTTATTTGATAATTAGCACTTTCTAGGAAACAACTTGCCAGATAACTTCTGACCAGCTCAGCATCATGCCATCACACCCCTCACGGGGAGCAGCATGGCCCCGCTCCCAGGCAGGCAGCGTCGGTGGGAAGCAGGGCTCCTGCCCATCACTTCACTCTGCAGAGTGACTCTGCGGCAGGACACGCAGGACACGCAGGACAGACAGCTGCCGGTTCAAGCTTCCAGTTCATCACAGCTGAACTGGAAAGCTGTGTTTGCCCCGCCCCAGCCTCCTCATCTTCCTGAGCAGATCAACACTGCTGGCATAAAATCTTTCTTCTGACCTTCATCGGAGCAGAGTGTTCTCATCCATACTAGTCCATATTAAATTTGCATTGAAAGAGAATATGCTCCAAAGGTATTTTAGCACAGAAACTTTTTTTTTTCCATGACTCCAGTGAATCAAGTCTCTGTATGTTAGAAAAATGTTGAGGTTATTTCCAATACAGCTACACTGAGTCTGGTATGAACCACACCAGACAAGTCATCTGAGTCAGGTATTTCGTAAGACTTCAAAACTCAAGTGGCTATTTTTGTAAAAGATAGGAAAGAACTGGCAATTTCTGTTCCTGAATGTTAATTTGCATGTACCAATTTGTGCATAAAAAGGTGTACTTCAGACCACCTTCACCAAGCACTGCTGGTGGGACAGAATAAAAATGAGGCAGAAGGCTGTAACCAGGGGACACAGACCACAGTGCACAGCTCAGATCTTCCAGCAGGTGTTTTAACGCAGCTATGGCCAGTGCACTAAAGGGTTTGGTCACTGAACAGAGGGTGAAAGCCCTTTTTCAAAGGGGATTGTTTGCAGCTGTTGTCCAGGTGGACATGGCGCTCTTCCCTTCCATCCCACCTTCCAACCATGGGGATGGCGGCTGTGTCCCTCTGCACTGTGGGAGCCTGGCTGCCACAAAGGTCTATATAAACCTTCCAAGGAGGGTGATCCACAAGGAGAAAATGCAGAAGACACAGCAGAACCGCTGCAAATGGCTCTGCGTCCTGCTCTACACAAAGCCCAGGCTGCAGGAGCAGCATGCTGCGGGGACCGAGAGGACCAAGCAATGGGAAAGGAGGATGCTCAACGTGTGGGTTGTCGCAAGGATGACAGCCAACGTGCAGGTTGTCATGAGGATGACAAGCAATAGCTGGACTGGGAGGAGTCGAGCATTTTGCCAGCCACGTAGCTCAGTCTTGCAGGCAACAAGATAATTCAGGGTCAGAGCCAAGGTAATGGTTCTTCGTTCCCAAGATAATGGAAAGACTCCTGTTGGCCTCATCAGGCTTTTATGAACTCAGCTTGCAGAAAGAGGAGTGAACAAAAAACACAAAGTGGTTGTAAAACCAAGATTAACATGGCTTTATCCAAGGCCTTTATCCTGCATGACTTCTGTGGTCACCCTTGGTTTCCACGAGATCTGAAGGCCCAGCTCTCATAAAAGCAGCTCATATTGATTTGCTGCCTAGGAGCTGTACAGAGCAAACATGGCTGAGCTCAGCACCCTTCTGGGTCATGGAAGGTCCTTCTTGTGATTTCAAGAAGCCTTTAGATGGGACCTTGTGCTTCAGCAGGTGTAGTGGAGGCAAAGAAGGTAAGAAAGTGCATGGAAAAGGGGAAAACAGTGATTCTCATCACCAGACCCTTGGGGTTTTACACTGAGTTGCGTGTAGGTGCAGTTGATGGTGCACCCCACAGCCCTGCTCCCCTGTCATGCAGACCAGGTCCAGGTCACTCTGAGGCAGAGCTCCCAGCTGCTGCACTGAGGCCCCTGCCCCAGCACCCAGGGCATGGGCCTGGCATGGGGTCGGCACAGGGTAGGAGAGGAGGTGGGATGCAAGGTGCAGGTCCAGGTCTTGTCTCCTGATGGAATCACCACGTCACCAAGGAGCTTGGGACAGCCTCTTTGGCCCAAGAGTTCAATACAGAGCAAGGGCAAAGCAGAGAGGCTCTTCCTCCAGATCAGTTCCTTACATACAGGCAAGGTCCTGGCTGTGGAACTAAATAGTCTCTTCCAGGAAGCCTCCAGGGATCTGGGGGAGCTGTTGCCCACCAGGAACATTAACCCTGTGTTGCCTCCATGAGGCAGTGGCTCTCACTGAGTTTTTGCTGGGGTTTCGACTGAAGCTCTGCAGTGGTGCTGTCAGAGCTAAAGTGGAAATTACAACAATCTCTTCTGTCCTCTCCTGCAATCCCATGGTTTTGCACCCTGAACTCCTGCTGGGTTCAGATCTCAGCCTCTGCTTCAGGCCCTGCTGCTGCTGCTGAACAGACTGCTGCTGCAGCCGGGACCTCACTGCAGGATAAAGAGAAGCTGCTTCCTCTGCAGGAAATAAAACAGCTCCAGATGTGGACTTCAGCAGCATTGGACTTGGTGTTACTCAACATCAGCACAGGGCCTCTGGAAGAGTCTACCCTTGACCTACCAAATTGAACTTCTCTCAGAAAAATCAGATTGCAAAATTCACCGTGGAGTACAAGAGGAAAAGTTCACGAGTTCCCGAACCCACTGATAATACAAGCTTCACAAAAGGCTTGCTCTCCCTTCTCTCAGTTTTTCCCAGCAGAATTTGATTCCTGGCCTCCAGTCTTGACTCTGGTGTGCCCTGCCAGTGATAACATCTGAATCCTCTGATGCATGCCCCATGGCTCCACTTGGCATCCCGGATCATGGGCATGGCTGCTGGAGACAGACATGAGCTCATCCTCCTCTTCAGCAGTCCCCATGAGTTCCTGATAGCTGCAGACCAGTTTGCATCATCTTCCACCAAAATGGCTCTCACCGACATCCGAGCAACCGCTCTGCACTGGCAGAGGTCCCCAGCCCAGACCCAAATCTGCGGGATCCTGGATGTACCTTTAACCACCACCACCAGTTACTTTTGCTCAGAATGTTATTTTCAACGGAGCGTTGCAGTCTGTGTGTTTTGATACTATCTTCTACTGCTGTCATACTAAGAGGTAGGAAAGCCACCAAATCCTTATTACTTATTGGTTTTCAGCTAGGTTCAAATCAATTTGTATTACAGTACACTGGACGTATATTTAATTCTTGCATCCTTCCTGACACCAGGGAGATGGAGGGGTTTTTATTATTATTGTGGCATTTATGCTGAAAAGTTTTGCAGCAACCGTGCAAAGGAGAGAAGAATGATAGAGTGACACGCAGAAAGTCAGATGATGCGAAAGAAAGCAATAAGGCAGAATAAAAAGCAACTGGTTGAACCGTTCAACACAAGAGATCATTTAGGAGAAAGGCATAATTAAAACACTCTTAATTTGTGAGTTATTACCACTGCCAGCCCTGGGTCTCTGGGAGGATGGGCCAAAGCTGTGAGATTATCTGCAAAACCCCAGTGAAGTTAGTAAGAACTGATAAAGGAATAGCAGCATCTCTCCCAGGTGTATCCCTGCTGCCTGGGCTCCCTGGGAAGCCCCTATTTCATCTCCATCCCCAGTTTCTCTGGATTCCCAGTAAATGCCTTTTCTGCATTTTAAACTGTGAACTTCGCAATCACAGACTTCTTCCTCCACTGTTTCCACAACACAAGGCACATGAGTGTGTTCTCTAAAACTAGTTACGTTGGGGGAAAAAAAAACGTAATAACATAAAAGCTTTCCTTGACCTTGTCATACAGTTGGATCAACATCTAATTGCTAAATGTTGCACATTTCCCTAAAGACAAAATAAATATGAAGAAAAGCCACTGGATTGTGAAGGCTGGCAAAGCTATCTACCATCTGCAGAAATTCAGCTGGGCCTCCAGCAGATAACAACGGCAGACAATACCTTGATTTTCCTCATTTTTCTCTCCTCTCTCACAATGGAATATATTCTCCTCCTAGAACTTGGGTCCCCATTAGTTTGACTGAGGAAATGTTTTCCTGGGACCCTGCTATTGTGAAATGCTAGAAATAATCTTTTCTGAGTACTTGTGGTAAAAGTCAACATCATCTTGAAATTCCAGACCAGAACAATTGCCTCTAGTCCTAAAAATGATCCTCCTGCTACTTCAGCTAAAAAAGCACTTGCAGAGCTTGAGCTGCAAGCACAGGCAGTTGTAGAGGTCAGGCATAGGTTGGTTGCCTATTTTTTTGTAAAATTGCTTTATTTTGGATTCTTTAAATGCATTGATCTCAGAGTGCAATGCAAGACCATCTGTCGCCTGGTCCATTTCTGAAGGTTGCAAGGTACAGGAAGAAGGAGGTCTCTACAGGAATGACTTTTGGCTTTTGCATTTTAAGAACAAGCTGGGAGCACTTTCTGTGGCTCGTGCCGGGATCCATTCAGGCAGTTCTTCTCTGGAAACAAATGTCACAGCTAGAAGCACGTCCACGTGCCCCAGGGACCTCAGTGAGGATCCATCACAGCACTGCACTGTCTGCCTCTCATGTGCAGGGCTGTCTCCTCCCTGTACACCCCACCAGCCCCCCCATTTTTTTTTTTTTACTGTGAATTTCAGGGGTTTAGACCACTTAGATCTTTCTGCTCAGGTACAAAGGAAAACTACTGCCAAAAGATTACACCGGCCCTTGAGTTCCCAGATTGCCATCTTCTCCATAAGTAAATGGATGGCTTCATCTCATCCACACAGACGATGCTGCTATAACACAATGCTCATTCAGCTGGCTGCAGTGCCCAGCATCCCTGGCCACGGAGCAGAGCTCACTGATGTTCACCATATTACACCAAGAGTTGCTACTTTCAAAGTTACTTGCTTTTCTTTTTTAATTTATGCCTCTAATTGGATATCTAAATGAAAGCTTCTCCCATGAGTATTTCTTTTCTACAGTCAAAGGCCAATATTTGGAGGCAATTGTTTCCAAACCAAGCTGCTGAATTCAGATTGATACTGTTATAATTATGTGAGTTTGTATTATGTAGACTTGATTCCCTTTTTGTCCTCTTCTAGACTGTGGCAGACAATGGTAATGGAGAATATGCTGCTGTATTATATCCTAAAATTTCAGTTTCCTGTTTTGGAAACTCACATCTCATATATTTCCTTTTGGTAAGCGTCCGTGCTCTGGGGAACTGCTCCCTTGCCCATGTGCTAATGAGTACTTCCTATCATTAGACCCAAGAATCATTACTGCCTAATCATAACTGGTTACAAAGCAATTAACAGGGAAAAAAAAAGCTCTTGAGAAGAATGCTGGTGTTGTTCGGGAGCAGGTCCCGCTCTCTGGCTGCCACCTGATGTAAGACTTATATGGGAAAAAATCCAAAACCTGCCCTGCTCCCACGTCTGTTCCCCAGCCAGGGCAAGGTATGGGGACTCACCTTAGCCCCCCATGCACACGCAACGGCCAACACATGACCCAGGCTGGCTCAGCTAACCACGCGCTGGGCAGCATTACCCATGTTCATCCCGTTATTTCCCTTTCTCTATTTCCCCTGCTCAGAGCCATATGACCGTATTTCGGTTGTTTTCTCCTTTTGAAAGAACTATTGCTGGCGAACTGTGATGAGACACCTTTGGGTCCTTTGTGCTCCAAGCACATCCCTGTGGGACCCACCTGGCACAGGGCAGCCACCAACGCCAGAGGCACTTACCCCAGATTCCCTTAGACCAAAGGAGCTCAGCACCACAGCGAGGGGATGCAACAACACAGGTCAGCTTCCTCCAAAGTAAACCGAAATCTGGACAGCCGTGCTCAAACAGGAGTGGGTGGCTCGGTGCTAGGTCTCTATTGCAGACAGCGAAGGTTAGCTGAGATTTTATCCTCACTTTCAGGTTTCAAAGTTGTCTGGAGGATAACGGCAGAACTGAGGATTTTATTCTTTTTTGTTTTCTTGCATTTCTGACGGAGCCAGTGTTTCAGTGGTAAAGCTGCAACTACACCCAAGAAAGAAAATCAATGACCAAGTTAGCTACACTCTGTACCCTGGAGATAAAAGGAAAGAGCAGTCCTCGTGAGGCCTCACTAAACTATCAAGTACTTGACATCAGTCACACATTTATTCTTTAAAAAATTCCCTCAAATTAGGGTGTTTGTTTACACACACCTAATTGATAAGGCACAAAGACAACCAGAATGGTATCTGGTTTAGGGTCCCAGTTCACTGCTAATCTGCACCAGCATCACTGGGAGGAGGCTGTGGTTCAGTCCAGACCAGGAGCAGTGCTCAGGTCTCCTCTGGGCAGAAATCAGCAGATGTGGGTTAAGAACAGCCAGGGAAACAAGATTTCAAGTGACTTGCTTGAGGTCAGAAAAAAAGAAGTTATGAGAAAATTGGGACTGAAACCTGGAGTAGCTCAGTTCTGCACGTCCACCTCCACCAAGCAACCATCTTTCTTCTCCCTCAACCTGGGTGAACACACAAACCCAGTATTGGATCCAAGCTACTCCGTGGCTCAAGCAAGTTTTGTGCATTTAGCTGGAAGCCATCTCTGCCTGAGTCCCAGCCCCATCTCGCTAGGAAATTTAATGTGCCTCTAGACAAAGAACACGGTTTTAATACGTACAGGACACGTGGCATGATTCATCCTTCCTCACTGACCTACATAGTCATTTATACCAGAGCAGGATGGAAACAAAGCACTTTTGGTCCTAATCTGGGAGCGCGTCCTTGCCCAGCTCCAACCAACGCTGCACGCCACGGGGCAGGGCATGGCCAGACGCACGCGGGCATCCAGACCCACAGGCCTCCCCTGCATCCAAGCTACACGGCGGTAGAATTTTCCTGGGTTTGAAGTCAAATTGCCAATGTTTTAAAGAGAAAAGCAGAGGAGCAGCTTAAAGGCATAAAATAATACATGACAGAAAAAGACTGATGAACGGAGGGCCCTGTGCGGGAGGAAGCACAGTGCTGGAGGGCAGGGCTGAAAGCCATTAGCAGAGCTTTGTGAAGATGCTGGCACAAGTACTCGCACACATCACGTATGACATCGCCAAAGCCTTCAGCTCGTCTGTTTAATGAAGGTTAAACTGCTCCCATAGGCTATATCTACATGGAGGATTTTCTGAAATATCACTACTCTTACTGAAGTGAAGCTCCACCAGCACCACCAATGCTGGTACTTTGTTACTAATCCTGCTTGAGCAAGGTGGTCCAAAAATATGGTGAGAACACCAGTCGTAGCAACATCCACACTGCCATGAGGCTACGATGACCAGAGGAACCAAAGCTTGCAGGAAAACACAATGTCTTTTATGAAACAATGCTTTTTATTAGCTATTCCTGGAAAAAGCAAGGTTAAAAGCTGTAGGAGGCAAAAAGCTGGCAATGAAACCTATCAGAGTAACGAGTCCAAGTTCAGCCTGTGTATAAACAGGCTGAAAAGCATCATTCTCTGTCTACTTCAAGCAGCCAAGCAGAAGAAAAAAAAAAACCTTTGGAAAGAAGCAAGAGAAGGTGAGAACTTTGTTGAAGAAAGCAGTCATGATGCCAAACAGAGGTAGTGTGGGGTGACGTTATGGATGGAGAAGCTACTCCCACAAGGTACCAAACATCCCTCAAGTCCTGCTCTCATGCATTAAGCCTGGCATCTCACAGCCAGATCCTGAGAAACTAGCGGAAGGCTTCCTGATTTATTGATAGGCTGGAAAGATGGGGCACAGAGCCAACTGATCGAAAGCAGACAGTCCTGCAGCAACTGCCAAGATGCGAAATCACAGGCAGAATCCAAAAAGGACGTATAGGTGGAGAGGGGATGTATCACTCCTAATAGCTGGCAGCATTGTTTATTGATCCAGTCCTCTAAGAGTACCAGGCACTGCCACACGCACCAGTGCAATATTGATAGAGCTCTGCAAAGCATGGCACGAAAGCCTCATGGTTGGCACATTGGTCTCACTAAAAGCTGAATGGGTGAAAGGTTAGTAGCCAAGGGTTCTCTAGCCATCAGGTTATCTGTAAGGTGATAGTTTAACTTACTCTTTGCCTTTTTAGCTGATTGCTGCTGGCTTTTTTTTTACATGTACACGGTAAGAAAATGCACCCCATTCAGTCTTCAGCTATTCCATGAATTGAAAAAGTGCTCTGTAAAATTCTTGTTCTGAATCCTTGCTCTGAATATGCCTTAGAAAGACTAAGCAGGTGCAGTTTTACTAGAGAAGGAGTAAAATTCATGCAGGTAACAGCTTCTCAGCAATGTCAAACGTGCTGCAGCACTAGCAGCACTACTCTGCTGAAGCATGTCACAGAGCTCTGCGAACGACTGCGCTGGAGTACACGTTATCTCCACACTAAAATGAGAATTAAATGGGGTTACTCCAGCAAATGTCACACTAAGTACTTTGATGTTGGAAAATATGCTCTGACTGATATCCCGATCCCTCCTCTCTACATCTGAGATCCTCTTTCTCACTTATTTTTCACCCAGGTTGAACAGAGGCAGAGATCGCACCCCCATGCGGGTAAGCAGCACCCCGCCTCGCGGTGCAAATCCTGCTGCGTAGGTCCAGACACGGGATTGCTCTCACCCATACCTGGTGCCAAGAGGAGGAGGTTTACTGGGATTTTCCTGAAAATGCCACATTTCCTTTCAAAAGATCCACTTCCTCAGTGATTTTCACTTCTCCTCAACTTTTGCACAACTTCCTTTTTCTACAGCTGGCAAAGGAGTTGCCTCGCAGATTAACTCTTTCCACCCCCTGTAACCAGATGTGTAAACTAAAGATTTGTGATTTAACATCAATCGGAACGCAAGGGCACTCATGTTGTTTTGACAGCTGAGCTGCAATGAGTTCTAAAAAATTACCTAGGATAATTCTTCTATGGGCTTTCTGTATTCTTAAAAGTAGACTGCAAGACATAAAATAATCCTAGCCCTAACAAACCAACAACAAATAATTGAAACTATACCCGTTCTCAATCTGCATACAGTGACACCAGCCACTTTTGCCTGCATCCGTGCGATTGAACGCAGCTGTGTCACTGACTTCAAGGTTTTGCACTCTTAAACATCTGTGATAAATGGAGCCAGGCTGCCAATGAACACACCAGTGCAAAGAACTGCAGTGAACTTTGCGATGTGTCGGGAACACAGGCATGTCTTTAGTCTTCTGACTGGTTTAAAAAAGCTTGAGCAACGCTGACAACAATTACAGCTGTGCAAGAAACTTGACTCTGATCCCAGCAGAAATCTGCCGTACCAAAAACATTTTTGAGAGCTTGTCAAAGCATTTTCTTAGTTTTTAATTAGCTTCTGCAAGAGGCCATGGCTTCCAGCTTGGGACAGAGATCTGGGAGGAAAGAGATGCAGGGTCTGTTCCCAGCTGGGGACGCACCAGGACAGGTGGCTCTGGGCCACCAGCTGCAGCCCCTCTGCCCAACTTCCACAACTGTAAAATGGGTAAAATAATACTCGCCGTTCAGGGATGATGTGAGACCTAATTAGATGTTTGCATGGAGCTCGCTGCCCCTCCGATGAATTGTGCAAGAGAAATGAACAGTATTATCATATGGGTAATGAGCTCTCGCAAGACAGGGACCCTTTGTTCAAAGAGACAGGCTTTTTCAGGAGCAGCCAGGTTCCAGCAGAAGTTTATTAGAGAAAAGTGAGTGTTGCTCCTCTCTGTGTAACTGAGAATATATTGCTTTATATTAGGAGGATTTATCTGCAATGGTTTGCATTCCTCAGAGTCTTTACCTTTAGGGAAAGCCTTAGGAATAACTCCTTAATGCCTAGTTTTGTTATGAAAATGAACTTTAGCTATCTTATGAATTGTTTATCTTAAGGCTGCACAATCACTTCGATTACAAAAGTCTAGTGTTATTCAAAAGACTGCAGAATCTCAAGTGAGTAGATGAATATTGAAAAGATATGAGGGACATTCTGCTTTTTTGATTCTGTTCCACTCGTGTGCCCATTTCTCATACGAAGAAGAACAAGAGTGTAATTGTATTGCAACCTATTATTGAGACACAGAAGAAGCAATTACTATATGTATACAAGAAGATCATTAAATATTTCTGCTGGTAACCACGAATCACACCAGGAACGTGCTACTGTCATACTGTATTTTCATTACATTCCCCACAAGAAACTTAGTTAACAATTCCAGCAATAGCATAAAGAAATTGAAACAGAAGATAATTTTTCAGCCACCTTCACAGGCAGACCGAAATGAAAAGCAGGGTGACAAAAAGTAACTGAAACTTTTAAGTTGTTGGCCAGTAGAATGATATATGCAGACTTGAGTGACTATAGGGTTTGCAGCCCCATGAGTGAAAGGTGGAGCTGTGCTGGTGCAGCAATGACTCTCTGCATGCTGAAAAGGTGAAGCAATCAGCCCAACCCTCTGTTTTTCACCACTGAGAAAAGAAAAATAAACACTGCCGTCCCTTCTCCCACTTGCACATTGCCACCTGCACCGGCAGCTCAAGGCAAAAGCTCTGACAGCTCCAGCGCCTCGGGTTACAGCCCCACGTGCCAGAGTCCAGGCTACGAGGCAGCAGCCCTCAAAACATTTGTGTGGGATGGCAAAATGGTTCAGAGTCACTCCCTGCTCTGTTTTTCTCACTTAAAGTGTGTTTTCTTTTGGCTTTGGTGCCTTCACCAATGATGGTAGGAAATACTGATGGAGTTTCTGTTGCTATATCACATAAACTAACATAAACTAACAAGAGGCTACATGCCGTGTCCCTACAGTATCACAATCATAAATGTAAATGGCAAAAACAGTGCTAATGTATGACATTTATGAATTATGCATGAAGTTTCTATTCCCACAGTGCCATGGTATCCACCAGACCAGCAATATTAGTCTTGCACCTTTCCTGCACCATCTTGCATCATCACACCTGCATCTCTCCCACTCCCTCCTGGCTGGCTGTGGCCAGGGAGAGGAGGAGGGCTGGAAAGCAGCCACGCTGCGTCCCACCTCCTTTCACCAATGGGCAGAGTGCCTCCATCTCCCCCAAAAAAGTGCTAATTTAGAGCAGAGCATCTGTGGGGTGAGTGGCTGCACCAGATGAGAGTGGGAGTGGGTCCTCGACTCCAGGGTGGGGAGTGGAGGCAGGGGCTTTCCAAAGAGGAGAGGGCAGTGCCAGAGGAGAAACTCCTGAGCCTCAGGAGGGGAGGAGGATCACAAGCAGACCCATAACAACATCTTGTGCTGCCGCATCCAAAAGGCAGCGAAGTCTCCCAGGCACAGGTCCCATCCTGCCGGTGAGGTCTGCTGTGGCTCTGGGGAGAGGCGGACATTCAAAAGAGAAGTGGTGGTGGTTCTCACTGGACATTTTTAATTCTCACACCCTGTGACAATACCAGTAC